>CM023456.1:107991487-108147085 GCA_013339765.2 Haemaphysalis longicornis
TGAAATTGTAGCTTATAGATTGCTCTTCCAAACACAAAAAAACAATTTTGTTAAAGGTACAATTACTTACAGTTTATTCGTCAAGTAATCAGAAAAAAGCCCCCAAGAAAAGTATACGAAAAACACAAATCGGCACTTTTACCGAGACTAAAAATTATTTCAGGTATTTTAAGATATACAAATTGTTCCTACGTTCCTTGGCTATGATTCAATATATAAATCAACAGTGTACACCAAGTTTTGGATTTTTGAGGGCCCGTCAACCTAGCGCAACTGACGGCTGTGCCACGCCGCGAGGGCACTCAAGGGTGAGTGAGTCTCTGTAAAATGTGCATCCAAGTACCGTACTTACCCGATTCTAACGCGGACTTTTTTTCCGGAAAAATAGGTCGAGAAATTGCATGCGCGTTAGAATCGGATACGAAACCGAAACCGAAACAGCGGAAATTTCGTCTCACCCATCCCCATCACCATGTCAAGATGGCGCTAAAGCTTTTAGCAACGATTTTTCGGACGCAGGAAGCATAGGCGCCTAGGCTTTTCTATCGGCGTTCACACAAATCGTCAAATCGTTCCACTTGCGCGCTTGATAACAGCAATGGCAGCAGCGGCTCTCACGCGTTCAAAACGAGCGGTCGGCTGAAGCGTGCGCCTCTGGAGAAGCTCGCGGGATGGGCGTGTGAGGCGTGGGCCACGATCCCATCGACCATGGTTGAACGTTCGTTATGAAGTGTGGCATCGCGAACGCGCTTGACGGCACCGAGGACGAGATGTTGTGGTCAGCGCAGAGCGACGAGGAGAGAGATGAGTGAGATTACTTCGGGAAATAAATCACCTGTTTCTCTCACATTCGTTTTTCTTGCTCACACAGAGTCCGTGCGCGTTACAATCGGAGGTGCAAGTTTTTTCGTTTTTTTTCAGGAAAATCGGGTGCGCGTTAGAATCGGGTAATTACGGTATACTCTTTTGTGTCCTCGCACAAAATCCTTATCAGTTCGGTGGTAAAAAACAAGAAAAAAAAATCGAGCGCTCTCGACAAGCGTCGCACCTGAACGCTGCAGCGCTAATCTGACACTAGCGCCAGGTTATCTTGAAGGTGATAGCGCGATATGGTGCGGCGCATTTGGCAAAATATCCTGGCCGTACGTTGTCGAGACCTTAAACTCAAAATCAAAACCGCAGTCGTCAGATAAGAAGCACGTTTTGTTTATAAACACAGCGCGGAGTTACAACGAAATTACCTGCCAGCGCTTGTTGGAAGTGCGAGGCACCTGAACCGGAGCTTCGTCGTCCTAACTAAAATCTGAAGATCCCACATCATTGCTTGACCCCTCACTACTGCTGGAATCAGAAAAATCGACAGCAGGAGCTGCCGAAGTGCTTGCTACAGCAGTCCGACTGTGCGGAGCGCGGCGCGAACCCGACGCCATTTTTCCTCCTCCCCTTCCCCTTCGGTTCAAATTTCTCTTGCTACGCCGCCACCACACGAGACACATAAACAAACAAAACCAAAATTGAAAGAGAAGTTGCCAATGAACACACCAGATGGCAATAGTTGTCTGTGGAGCGCGAGTTTCAGATTCTGCGGGAGATTTAAAATCATCGGACGCCGGCTTCCGATTGCCTATGGCGCCGTCGTGAAAGAGTTAAGACTCACAAATCACACCGTGAGTTAGAGCCATTCTCCAAGACCGTAATATTGCTGTGGGAGCCCGGAGTGTTCACTGATTCATATTATTCAATTTTTTGTATCAGCGGTGACAGTATTGTCTGATTCCGCTGAATTCCAAGGGTTGTACTGCTGAAATTGTGTTCAGTTAAAGAAGCAGCCCAAGCGATCACGATTCTGTGATGGCTAAGAGGCACTGCTGCTGGCTTTGAAAGTGCTGGTTCAACCTTAAATGTACAAGCAGTCAGTTCTTGGCTAGTAGCATTTTCAATGAAAAGGTGCATAAAGTAAGCTTCGGCCCGCAAATTTGAAGAACTATTGAGGTATGTAGACTGTAGGACTGTATCTACAGCATCTACAAAAGTTTGAATAAATTATGGAGGATACATGTAACTTCATTTCATTGAAAAAAAGCTTACTTCTAAAGGATGAGCATGCCAAGCATTCGGATTTAGTTAGGCCAGATAATCAGAAAAATGGAAGTGTGTGTGGCCACTTCCCGTGTAATGTAAAATGCACAACCAAGTGTGATATGAATTGGCTGGAGCTAGTAAAGGCAGACAAAAATGAATGGTTGTGGCCCCAAGAAATGAAGGAGTTTGGGTTGAAGTGCTATTTTCTAGCTATGCAGTCACTAAAGTGGCTACGCTTGAAACATTCATGGGAAACTGACAAGAATTCAGTGAGAGACTGGAGCTGCATTGCCATCTTTGAAAGATTCGAGCAGCAAAGCATTAATTTCACAGTGATACCTGAAAAATTTCATCCGTCGTGTTGAAAGCTCCCAAGCTTTAGACGGGTCTGCTCTCCGGTGCTGCGGGACTTTCAGTTGGGCCCATAGTGACGAATTCTAGTTGATAGATCTTCTGTCAAAGAGGCTGTTGATGTTGTACCAACAACAGCCCTGAACTTCAGGCTGCTGCGTACTGGCTGCCTGATCTCAGCTGTTGCCATGATCAATGCACATTAGGGCAAAGGAAACAGAATATAGAGTCTGCTTTTGTGTTCACAAGTTACTCAGCATTGGCAGCATCTATTTTCCACGAAACTTGTGTGGCCTTTAAAAGGCATTTCTGTAAGCTTTGGTTTTTGGCATGCCTCCTCAGATCGTGAGGATGCTATAGTGTGGGGTGCATTTTTGTTCACTTTGTAGTTGCGTCTGTCGTGTCTTACCTCTTGTTCACCTGCTTTTTTACCCAGGTATGTGAAGGTGTACCTGCTGCCGGACAAGACCAAGAGCGGCAAGCGCAAGACCAAAGTGAAGAAGCACACCCTCAACCCTGTCTTCGAGGAAGTGCTCAAGGTATGTGCATGTTGTGAATAAGCTCTATCTCTAAGCCCACATATGAGGTTGCTAACAATCGAATTAGGTCCACACCTGATCGATTCTGGCCCATTTAGCCGCCAAAATATAAAGACAGATGAAGGAGCAATGAAAGTAGATTCAGGGGAGGATGGAGGATGCAAAAATTCATCCTGGCATCATTTTACGTGGAATCAAACTTCAAATTCGGGCTTCAGTTTTTGAATTGGATGAATGGCTGATTGATTCTTTCACCGGAGGGAAGTAGGATGAGAAATTCAACTTGGGATGGCACCAGCATATTAAAAGGAAATGTCTGGCACAGGGCAGCACCCCTTCCCGTTTCCCTTCCTGCCTTTTGTGGTGCATAATCGTTGTTCTGCAGTCCACTTGCAGAACCAAAATTGCAGACACTGAAAGGTGTACAGTTGAAACTACGTAATAATGAAACTGCCAGGGAAAGCCAAAAAATTCGGTTTTGTGAGGATTTCATTGTCACGAGAATGAAACACACATGAAATTGCCTGCAAGACTAATATTTATCTCCAAAGTTGGTTACATCACTTACCTTGCAGCAACTTTTCAGCCCATCTCTTACTACAAAAAGTGCTTCATTGCTAGTCGTTGCGTGCGCCTAAGAATGATCGCATCGTGTCAGATGCATCCAAAACATCCTGCGGGTTCATTTTCTCCGCACGGTTTTCTCCTTGGTCCATGGCACTGAGCATGCCCGGTCTTGCAAGAAAAGTCCAGCTTCTTCTGTTGATGAATTTTGCCCGACAGTGGAACCTCGTTGTTCCTAGCTGTACGCAAAACCATGTGAGCACCGCTTTGTCTGGAAAGGCCGCAGCTGTCACTGTTTTGTTTTGTGCGCGTGCGCCATCAAAGAGTGGCGGCCTTGCTTTTCAAAATGGTAGAGTGAGCTGCACGCGGTTCCACACTTGTCGGCGCTGTCAGGGTCTTTTAATGCTTTTCTGGTCATGAAGCTCCAGGGGCGGTATTCTCGAGTTTTGTCCCTTTTGCGTCCCTTTCAAAAGTGTCGCTTTTGGCAAGCCCCGATTGGCTAAAAGCAAACAACCGGAAGTGACGTAACGCAAGCGCAACAAACTTACTGCCAACGTCCACTGCTTAACCGGAAGTACGTCACGATCAAAGGGACTCAAAAGGGACAGTCACGAGAATACCGCCCCTGTTCAAGTTTTGTTTGGGGACAAAGGCTGCCACCAGGGGGCGCTGCCGCCGATTGGAGGACAACCAGTAGCCACGCAGTGCGGCCCCCTGGGTGGGAAGCTGCACTGAGAAAGCAGAACATGCACTCGCTTTTGGCGGCACGTTTTCTATAGAAACACAGTATTGGTATTTATGCCTTCAAGGTTGCTACAAAACGAAGCTGGGAGGAAGGTCTTATAACAGCAGCCGTACGGGGAATTCGTTTAAGGTGGAACGACCGCTCAAAACGATTGACATATGTCCAAATTTCCGATTTTCTGGTGGAGGCAAAAAGCAAAAACACCTGTGTGTTCGAGATTTTGGCGCACGTTAATTTGAGAACCAGGCCGAGGGTCGGCTGATTTGGGACTGTTCCCACTGCCTGCAAGCCGTTGGTGCTTCTGGCAACAGCACGCCAGCGAGAACTCGCTAAAGTGTCAGTGTCTGTCTGCGCGCGTTCTGCGGACTCGCTTGTGTAGCGATGAACATTACAGGGCAAAAATAGTGAATTCAGTATAGAAAACATCGGCCAAAAACAAAGAAATCAACTTCAAAAAAAGAAGAAAAGAAGCATGAACTCTCGGGGATTTGAACTTGCAACTTGCAAAACAAGAGACCTACCCCTCCAGTCCACTCAGCCACAAGCCAGCGCTGCCAGTGTCGGAAATATAAAGTGTATAATGTATACCCAGTTTACATTTTTTTTAAATTTTAGCCTTTCCACCAGCTTAGATGACTATTTTTTGTATAGCACTCGTGCAGTAAGTGTCCCCCAAATTCCCGCAGTATCTCATGTCTAGCAACTGCATTTCTTACACGGAAAAGCATTCGCAGATGTGTGGTCGTGCTGCTGACTGTTGTGCTTGTTCACCCAGCGCAAAAAGTCACTGACTTGTCTCCCGCCTTTAATTGGCCCTAGATTTTTCTACTGGCATACCAGTCAGTGAAGCATGACATGTGCGCTTGTGTGGAGCTACTTAGACTTAGAGCTTGATACAGTCTACAAACTAACAAACTGAAAGCACATTCCTTCAGGCAGAAATTGTGTCATGGCTTAGTTTCAACTGAGCGAACGAATTGCAACGACGGCGGCCGGCCGACTAAACGCTAAGCCGACTGATTCTGTCATAGGGTCGGCAGGCCGGGAAGTAACCCAATCAAGCCAAGCCATCTTTTTCTGATGTCATGCAAAACGTCATAGAAATTGGCAAGGAGGATGCGGAGAGGAAAAGAGCATTTTCGAATTGATTTTTCAGGGGAATAAAGCCGCGTAAATGCAGCAAGAGTGGTCGAAACATGGCCTACAGACTCCAGACTACAATTTTCGCTAGTAATCCCGCAATGTTTACAAATCAGTTCAGTGTCCCTTTAAGCCCGTGTATACGGGGCTATGCATGCATGTAAATGCATGCACGCACACACACTCGTAACAAAGCATTCACTGTGCCAACAAAGAGCAGCTTTTCCGGTGAGCCGACATTTGTGTAGCAGTGAACGAAAAACGACTCGCATTGCATTGCAGTGTGATTGCACACACTGTGAGCTGCATTGTCACACTATTGCTGGAACCTTGGGAGTTCTCTGAAGAAAGGCATGTCAGAAGTGCATGAATGTGCAGGGAAGATGAGCAACGTGAGACTGATGTGCATGGACTCTGGTTGGGCTTTTTTGGAGTCCAGGAATTGAGCTACGGGCAGGGGAATGAGCGGGGATTGTGACTGGCTGAGTACAGTCGAACCTCGTTATAGCGAACACTGATATAGCGAATATCAGTATTTGCTATATCAGTGTTTGACAGATAAGGATTATGTCGTGTGTAGTGGGTTCGAAGCTGAGAACAATGTGTTTTTTATTTAGGAATATTGCGCGAGCTAGATTGATGATTTATTAAAGCCGATTTTTGCCTCTTCTGTTACAACGAATATAGATTATAATGAACTAATTTACTGCCCCGATACCACTTCGTTATAACAAAATTCGACTGTATATATCATTCTAGCCCCATGGTTGGCTGACAACGTCGCGCCAGTACAACTACAAGTTAAAACGCAATATTAACGTCGTCGTTTGGCATGAATTGGTTTGCTTTCTTGCGTGAGAACTTGTAAGGTTCAGAAAGCATTGCTGAGTTCTTTTTATGTTTACACACGCACACCAACAGCGTGAACTAACTGGAAATTAGTGCAACTGGACAAGTGGCCAGAAGGAAGGAGAGCAGAAACACGGTTGCGACTCACTACTGAAACCCGCCGCGGTGGCTCAGTGGCTAAGGCGTTGCGCTGCTGAGCACGAGGTCGCGGGTTTGATTCCCGGCCGCGGCGGCCGCTTTTCTGATGGAGGCGAAAAGCAAAAACGCCCGTGTGTACGAGATTTCGGCGCACGATAAAGATCCCCAGGTGGTCAAAATTAATCCGGAGCCCTCCACTACGGCACGCCTCATCGCCTGCGTTGCGTCGGCGCGTTAAAACCCCAGAATCAATCAAATCAATCACTACTGAAAGTTAATTGCTTCGCATGCAGTATAATTACTCACATTATCAACAACCAATAGAGAAAGATGCTAAGAACAACCCTATGGTAACGCAAAACATTGCAATAAATGCACTCACAGCAATGTCCCGTATGCATCTGCTTGCTCCTTTGGAAAAGATATTTGGAAAAGGAACGTTGGGCGGGCTGACCATTGCCTCAATGAGAGACCACAGGAGCATGATTACATGTTGCTAAAGCAGTCAGTGGGCATTTAGTCGTGCACTGTGATGACTGCATGTGTTTGCCAAACTTTGATCACAGTGTTGTCCGCAGGAACAGAAACAAACATGCACAAGAAATTGTTAAAACGGGTGAGATTGTCCGACTTGACACAGTGTGCATCAGCATGCCATCTATTTCATTATCTTCAAAGGAACTGGATTTTCTAGATGTGTTCATGAAAGGGCAACCAGATGCATACGGTATTTGCTCACATAATGCTCGCACTCGTGTACTGTAAAAACCCGCGTATAATACGGTGGACCCGTGTATAATACGAGTTGTAATTCGGGGACAGAAAAATCAGAAAAAAAGTTTTTATCCGCATATAATGCGAGGTAAAGAGCACAGAAAACATTTATTTGCACTGCAGTTACCATTCAGTCATTGTCAGTTTTCGCTGGCACTGTCTTCCGACGTTCGTTCAGTCATCGTCAGGCTCGCTGCCGCTGTCTCCTGAAGTCGCCTTGTCGGATATGTCTTCCCACAGAAAGTGGTCCTCAGTGCCATCAAGGGCGTTCGAGATGCCGCATTTCTTAAAAGAGCGACTGACGAGCTCCCCTGCGATGCTGGCCCATGCATCCGCGATCCAGCCACAAAGCACCGCTGAAAAAACCCGCGTCAGCCATTCGTTAGCTGTCACTTACGGGTATCCTGACCTCATCCACTCTTGGTAGCAGGACCTGATGCAGTCTTTGAAAGGCTTGTTGATGCAAAACGTCTAGCGGTTGCAGCTGCTGGGATGTCATTCCTCCAGGCATGACAATGAGTTTGGGGCGGGGTTCGCGCAACAACTTCTTCACGGAATCGGCCAGGTGGCAGTGAAAGGCGTCCAACACGAGCACTGACGGAAATCCCCAACAGTGTTCCAGGCCGCCGACACCACACAGGACTTTATGCAGTCAAGCACCAGTTGCTTTCACCACCTACGAATGCTGCCTTTGGTAACGCCGAACTGCCATCCTGCGGCACAATTTCTGATGGTCTCGGCACATAAAATAACTTTTTCTTGAAATTGCAGCCGAATACTGTTTTCGTGCATCCGACATCGTGATAGACTTGCGGTGAACGTGCCGAGATTCTTCGCATAGTCACAAAAATCAAAATGGCACCGGAGAGAAGCAGCAGCCAGCTAACGCCACCGCAAGATGGCGCACCCTCCGCTGGAACCGAAAGTGCAAATTTTCGGCTGAAAACTTTGGGATCCGCATATAATACGAGGCACAAATTTTACATAGTAAAATTTGGAAAAAAACCTCGTATTATACGTGGGTTTTTACGGTAATGCTCGCACCCCTTATGTGAATTGCCAAAACTTGGATTTTTTTTGTTTGTTTTCTTGCATAATCCTCACACCCCCAAAATTGCAGTGGCGAAAGTCGTCTGCTCACAAAATCCACATGATGCATGTGCTCGCCACCACTGCATTTGGTGGAGAGTGCGGCGTATCCAGGCGCAACAGGCGCATGGGTTAACATGGGTGTCAAACGCTAGGTGTCAAACAATAGACTCAGTCGAGAGTCAGCACCGTGGCTGCGTCCTCCTTTCCCTCATATATTTGTCCGGCTGCACTCGTTATCAGTTTCAGGATACCAACTCGCACAAGCATCTGCCCTTGCAAGCGTCAAATGGCTAATCAGTTCCTATATCTCAAAGATTTATTCGAATGATTTATTCGAATCAATTCGCTCTTCCTTCTGAATTTACTATGGACCTGTATACCACTATTCATTGGCACAAGATTTCCCTCATGTGGAGCCAGTTATCTCTCGCAGTATTTTCTTCCTTCCACAAATTTTTCTGTTAAATTGCAGCCTCAGTGTTAAACTATGCTATGTGTGAAGCAGGTGGCGTCATTCGTATGTACCAGTGCTTCAGTGCCATACAAAAAAGTCATCCTGATAAAGTAGAATCTCAACGGTACGAGTACAATATCTCAGGGTTGTGAAAAAAATTGGAGTAATCAAGAAACTAGCTGAATACGCAATGGAAATGCATAGCTAGGTATGCATGTTCTCTACTTAGGCTTGCAGAAGTCTTACGCTTTCTGTATCTTAAGAGTTTCGCCTTTTTCTACATATCGCTAAGATTCTACTGTAGTTCAACCTATGTGGTTAAAGCAAAAGGGCATGCTTCCGTTAACAAGTCAAACACAGCAAGAAAAAGTGAATCACAGCACAACAATGTTATAATGAACTTCAAGTGCGGTCATAGGCTACTTTATTAAAACTGGTTAGTGGGGTCATCAGACTTCCAAGGTGTACCCAAACAGTCCGTTAATATTGCATTCCTGAACTAAAGCTCCAGCATTGGTGCATTCTATTTCACATATTTTCCACTCGCATTTCAGCTATGCTTTTAAAAAGGCCTAGCCAACATTTAGCCTCACGATCAGTGTTTGCCAAAAAGAATACGACATGGGGGATGCATTTTTCTGGAACCTTTCGATCGTTTGTAGGATTGTGCTGGGTATAACACAAAAATGGGCTGGAAAGAACATGTACACTTGACGCAAAGACTGCACAGTCTTGACATCAAGTGCACGTTCATACCCAGCACAGTTTTACAAACTATGTTAAACAAACTAAAACTAGCCCGACATCGAGAGTTACGAACCCATTTGATGCAAGTGATTTTTAACCAAGACTATGAAATGGAGGTATGAAAACAAGGTATAACATTAAAAGTGCGTAGTCTGCGTTACAAGAGACTCTCTTAATACGGAAAAAAGAATGTCTGCTGTATTCGAAGTATGCAGTATCAAAAGCAAACAGGAAAAAAAAGAAAAGGGTGGATGGGGGGGTATATATGAGTGTGTGAAGTGGGAACTGGGACCAATATAGGATATGAATGCTACAGATAATTTATTCTTTCTGCATGCCTGCAGTATCTATGCACAGTGTTCACGCGAGGAAAAGAACTAGGTAACGCTGTTTTTTTTTTAAAGCTTTGCACTGGCACTTGGAAAAGGCCTAGAGCATGTGGTTGAGTGCGCAGAGACACGTACTAAGCAAAAATGTCATTGAGAGCAATTACTAACCAGCTGTAAAAATCAGTTGTGGCAACTGAATTGGTCAAGGGCCTTTCAAACACTTCGTGCTGAGGCAGGCTTACCCGAAACCCATTCATCAAACAATTCGAATCGCTGCCTAACATTCCCAGAGACTGCTTGCACATTTTTTTGATGATCCCATACTGGTCAGTAAAAAAATGAAGGAAGCTCACACTGACGCGGAAGACTTGAAGGTAGTGAAGCTGTACGCAACCTTCACAACCATCATGAAAGTTTAAGTCCACAGTTGCAGCCAACTTGCTTCTTCTTCGCTGCCGCAACAACCTTTACTCCATCATTGTTGTTATAAGTGTGAGTTTCTTTCATTTTTTAGAAGAGATAATCATTGGGCATCACTTTGGATGGGCGTATGCTATGTGGGGTCTTTCTTGTTCTGAGCAAATGTTGCCATAATTATGGCAAACACTGGAGTTTTTCAGCCAGTCTTTGCCGGTCTCCCTAAGTGGGTATGCTTGGCTTGACGAACGGGCACAGGTGACACTGGGCGGTCGTTGCGAGGCATGCACACACGATCGCTAGGCATTTTCATGGTTTTTTTAACTGCCAAGCAGCGATTTCACCGAGGCAATCCCTCCACCCCTTACCCAACCCTCAATCACCCTTCCCACACCCTTTAACGAGCGATGGGAGACCTTGCTAACCAGCCCCGCCTTGGAAGACCAGCTCGTCCTGATCTCCAGGGGCCAGGCAGCCGCGGTAGCATATGGGTCCCGTGAAGAGGGAACCACCCCATCCGGCACGTAGTCGCCGCAATTTTGTGTGGCTAAATAAAGTTGTTCTCTCTCTCTCTCTCGCTGCGAGGCCTGCGCTCATGTGCGTGCACTCGGCAATATCTTGGTATCTGTAACTGTGGACACAAAAAATGACGATTTGCTAAACAGCTTCACTGTTTAATAAACAACTAATACGAAATAATCTGACGGAGTACGGCTGTGAAATTGAAAGTTAGACCAGTGGTATGCTGGATGGGCAGCAGCAGGTTGCACACATTGGATAAGAATCAGGCCCTGCTTGAAGCAATTCTTACCTCTTTCATCGAATGGGAACAACGTGTGCATTGAAATAATGAATGCCAAACTGCACTGCTAACCTCTTTATTTATTACACAAAATACTGCCTAATGAGGGCAGTCTCGCCCTCAAACGACATCAAAAGAGCAGACTTGACCTCCAAGTGCACTGCTTTGTGCATCCTAAAGTGCCTTTTAAATGCAGAGCATTTCAGTAACTCACGATGTCACCCGCGTTGACGTCCGTAGTCGTAGTCCGCACCGTCGTTGTCCGCACCCCTCCCCCTACACTATATAAAAAAAAATACTATCCGGCGCCTGGTTTCGATCCCTCGACCCTGCGGGCGGAACGCAATGTACATGGTGCTCTACCCACTGCGCCACAAAGCCGACACAGAATGGGAGGCTACGAACGCGCCTTATATCCTTGACTCATTCAAACTACGTCAAGAAGCTGCTGATACAACGCATTCACTACCACCAACTCCCCAAACACTAAACGCTAACGCAATACACCCACCCCCTATGCGACGCATTTACTCGAGTCCCCCTCGCGGGGAGATGGGCCCAATTTTTTTGAATCTCCCTGGAGCCACGTTTCTCAACGGCGTCAAGTTGACCCTGTGCTTAGACAGGCCCATTCTTCTGGCGGTGTTGGTCTGTTTGTCTCCTTGCTTGGCAGCATTATTTATGCTCGGTTTATGCTTCAATTTGTGGTGCATTAGAATTGTGCTAATACCGTAAATGTTTTTCTATCAGCTAATCAATCAATCACGTCTCCTTTTCTTTTGGTGCAACGCAGTTTCGGGTGACCATGAGCGAGCTGCAGGCGCGCACGTTGTGGCTGTCGGTGTGGCACAGCGACATGTTTGGCCGCAACGACTTCCTCGGGGAGGTCATGCTGCCGCTCACCTACGAGACCCTGGAGAAGACCCAAGTGCGCTGCTTCGCCCTCCAGGAGAGGGTCAGTGCTTGGCATCCACTTCTTTGTGTGTCTGGTTGGAATGATACTGCTCGGTTCCGATTGGCCATAAGGCCATGGAGTTCGAGGCAACTAGTTGCGGTCAAAGAGTGCAACTAGAGTAATTGCGGCATTCTATCGATCTGCAATTGGTGGTGGGGGTGGGGATGTAACATTGCCGTCGCCCTCGTCACAATGCACGCAGTTTGAGTGCCCCGAGCTGCCGCTGAGCTACAAGGGGGACCTGCTGCTGGCGCTGAAGTACATGCCGCCGGACGTGACCAGCCGCAGCATCCAGCAGGGCCCGGTGCGCGGCTCCCTGCACGTGCTGGTCAAGGAGGCACGCAACCTCACCGCCACCCGCTCCAACGGCACCTCCGACCCCTTCTGCAAGAGGTGCGCTTGACCTCTTCTTCTTTCTCTTCTTCCTCTAATCCCTCTCTCTTCCCTCTCTTTTCCTTGTGAAGGGGAAATTGTAGGTGCGCAAGCAAGCCTCATTTGCATCATATGGTGGGTCAAAGAAGATGTGGCGTGTTCTCTTTAATGAGTGCGCATCGGACTCGGCATAAATTGCTGCTTATAAGCTACTGTGTGGTTGTGTAGCGCTGTGCTAAGGTTCAGAGTGAGTGCCCGGATTAGCTGTGGCTGACCGGCCCTGTGCTGGTGTGCTAAGAAGTGAGTTCAGTAAAACCTTGATATAGCGAAGTTACAAGGCATAAGTTACCTAAGCCCTGTCGGAAACTGTGTATATTTACTTTTGATATAATGAGGTGAGTGTTCGTGCAATTTCGTTACAAGAGAGTCCTTGGACTAAAAAAAAAAAAGAAAAGCTGCCACGAAGGACAATTTCACTCTGATTTTGACAGCCGAGGTGAAAAGCCAGCGTAATTGACTTTGGTAACACATGCGGGTGGGTGCCCTGGCATGATCAATTTGCTCTTCCACAAGCGAGAGAGAGAGCAGCAAGAGGGCCTCCGCACTTGTCTTTTTCTTTCTTTCTTTTTTTTTTTTTCATTTTTTATTGAGTTTCTGATGGAGGCTGTAATGTCACATGCACCCTTTCCTCCCTTTGCTGTGGCCCAAACTGTTCTCTTCCAGCTTGTTTTTGTTGCATAGCAGCCACGGCTTCTGCTGTTGCCGTTCCTTACCTGTTACTGAGGCTGAATTTTGTGAAGCGGCGACCGTCATTTTGAAATGATGCGGTATCAGTATGAGAGCTGTGCGTTAACCTTTGGACACTTTTTCCTTTACCAGAGTTTTACGTTTGATGAGAATTTGGGCTGTAATGTCAAAAAGATGGTACCCAATTCAAGTTAGCAAGCTTTCAATGCTCCTTGGCGCAATTTCCAGCGACTCACGACACTTGTTGTGCGGATGCAATCGCTGTCATCTTGGTTTAGTTGGAAAGAGCGTGTCTTTTTGTCTCGCATTTCCTGGTGAAAATGGGTCTCCTTGTTTATTGCTTCTGTACAGAACACACCTATAGATAAACCAAAGTGCGTGGCCCTATTGGCTGTTGAGTACACCATCTGATTGATGGAGTTGAAGGCATCATCTGCATGCCGTGGATGTCACTTTATGCGTGCTAATACTTCACACCTTTTCAAGCTTTCTTTATACGGCTAGGCGAAAGGAACATCTGACAGTCCTGTGTGCATAGAAAACTCCTCTGGTGCAACCTCATGTGCATGCACGAAAAAAACTAGGTTGGAGAGGAGTAAAGGCCCAACCACATGCACGTGTAAAATCGACGTACTCGCGCAACGACGTACGCCTGCGGCGACAAACGTCGCTGTCTTTACGCCGACCGACGACGTCGGAGAGGGCGAGAAACCTCATATCGCCGCAACGCGCACGTACACCAATGCGCCGTGCACTGTGGCTTGACTACTCTGTACTCAGCTTTGTGGCGACCAGTTCAACTGCATTTTAACTCAAATGAAACAAATAATGCCTATTCTTACAAAATTACGTATATTTAATGCGGAAACAACTAAAACAGTTCTTGGGACATTAAAAAACGTTAAGAATTCGTGTGCATACTTGGCAGGCACAAAACCCTTCCGCTACATTTGTCGTAAAACTGCCTTGCTCCCATAGTTGCTCGTTGCTTCGCGTGTTTTGTCCGGTTGTTTGGCCACCGTATTTTACAAATTACTTCGTTTTATTGCATAATTAATAGAGAAGTTAGCTTATTTATCAATACGCTGACTTGTTATGCGACCTGACCGCCGATAACATCACCGCCAGAGGTCTACGTCAACCCCGTGCGCCCGAAAGTTTGCGTCAATGTCTGGCGGGCTCTGACTTGGGCGTAACAAGCGCGTAGCAATGCATTCAGCGTACGCCGGAGGACGCCAATTTCTTACACGCTTACGCCGGTTTACGTCGTTGTGCGAGTACGTCGGTTTTACGCGTGCATGTCGTTGGGCCTTTACAAGTAAGGGGGAAGAGATAGCTGATGCAGCTACACTCTGGCATCTACGGAAACTGGTAAAGGGGGGCGGCACATTGGAAGGAGTGAAGCACACGGATAAACACCGACTGCATATTATAGCTGCGCTAGTTGACCATCTGTACGGAGTGCGCGGCCGCAGCTATAGACGTAATAGCAGTGCATTTCTCATCATCACATCTTTCATTAGAGCAGTCTTGCTTGTAAGACAGCTCTGCTCGATGGAAGTGACACTTGAGATGGCAATGTGCTTGTACAGTTAGACCGCTTATGACGTGGGTTTCGGAAGCCGCAAAAATCCGCACTGTAAGCGGTACTGCACCATAACCAAAACATGCGCAAACCAAATTAAACATACCCAAGACATTTATTTCGTCTCCATTTGTCCGCGTATGTTAGCAGAAGGAAGAGGTTACCTTGGCGTTCCCTCTTAAGTCCTTAGCAATGATAAGGCACTTTAGCGCTTGCTCGCTCAAGTTGTTCTGTCTGCACTAGGCCTTCAATTTCATCAACCCCTCAAGCGCCGATTTAGAGGGGACAGTCAGGATGTTGTCATCTTTGGACTCCTCCTCAGAAGCACTCGCACCTTCCCCTTCGGCGCCACGAACCACCGCCACCTTATATAGCCTCGTCAGTGGCTGCCCGCTCAGAGACGAGTGTTTTGTGTCGCCGTCGTCGTTGGGGTACTCCTCGAATGTGTCAGTTTTTGACACAAAGTCGTTTCTGATGAGGTCAGACCACACGTCCGTAGTGTCAACCACATCGTCGCTGGGCTTGTTGACGACAAGGGCGTCATCACAACGCAGAAATCCAGCCTTGTGGAAGCATTTGCTGATGGTGGAGGCTTTTGTCTGACACCATGAAGCAGTGATCATATCTATGGCACTCAGAGGTTCATTGGAGGTTCATTTCAGAGGTTCATTATGTTGCAAGCTGAGCTCGACCCTCTCACTGATGCACTTGTTGTAGTGCGCCTTTATGTTAGCAATGACGCCTTTGTCAAGGGGCTGGCTCCTGGTGGTGGTGTTTGAAGGCAGGTGCTTGCGGCTGATTGCTGTCAACTTTGCCTGGACATTGTGGGCCGTGCAGTTGTCCAGGATCAAAACTACGCTGCGCTTTTCTGTGACCATCTGTTAGTCAAAAACTTGGGCAGCCAGCAGGAAAACAATTCTTGAGTCATCCATGCCTTGTAAGTCACGGGCAAGCATTCTTGTTTTTTAAAACAGTGAGGCCACACCGTCTTGCCAATTAGCGGCAAGCATTGCTTGTCGGAGCCGTCTATGTTTGCGCAGAACAAAACCACGATGCGCTTCTTCAACGCCTTGCGGCCAGTGCGGGGCTCGCCTTTCATTGTGAGCATGCAATTTGGAAGCAGGTTATAGAAAAGGCCCGCTTTGTCGGCACGCACTGAAGGTATCGATTCGACGTTGACATTCCGCCAGGCCTGAATGGAGAATGGAGGCATCGTCGACGTCACTAGCTTCGCAGGTGACCACCTTGACGTGATTCCGTGGCGGGCTTTAGAGCGCTGGATACACCAAATCAGTGGTTGAAATCGTCTTGCTTCAAAAGGCTGCCGAAGCACATCGGTTTCGCTTGCAGCATCGGGCCACTTACTGGGACATTTTGCGTCCAGACTTTGGAAAACCACTGGAACATCAGGCCTCGTCCGCATCTTCATACTTCGACACCCAGATCCTTTTCCAGTCCTGCAATGACGAGCCTTGCTGCAGCTGCTTCCACACCTTTTTGCTGTTCTTTCGTATGGCGGACACGGTTGTGTCAGCGACACCATACGTCTTTGCTGATGACACATTTTGCAGCAAAGCTGTGAGCCTCTTGTTGGTCGGTGGTCGGAAAATTTTGTGTTGTCAACAAAAAACCCAGGCAGGACCCAGCAGTTCTCACCAAAAATGCCGAGCATTTGCTGCCAGAGAAGCCCAGCGCATTTCTTTGCAGTTAAGCATAGCATAGAGCTCAGTATTCTTCCGCAAAAAAGAAACCACAAAACAAACATCAAAACCACATGATGGATGATAATGCGTCTCTGATCAAAGGGAACCGCTCCCCCTCCCATGTGTCCCTGGTAAAGATTCGTTTCCCAGCAGATCCCGAAAAGGGGGGTTGACGACGTTCGAGGGCGGACGCATGCGCGGGGCTTTGCTGCCAGAAAAGCCGAGCGCAAGTGACAAGCCCGCCGAGACGACGAGGAACATTTCATACCCTCTTCCATCAGCATGTATAGTGGTTTGCCACAGCTTCGCTGGACACCCACTTTCACTGGTAGGGCTGGGGGGCCATTTTTTTTTAATTCGGCATTTGATATCTTTGACAATTTCCTCCTTTGTTTCATGAGACAGTGCTTTTCAGTTTTTGACTGAAAGGAAGGGCAGACGCCATAGCGGCAGAATGTGGGCTAGAGACTACTACTGTGTAACTGGAGCGAAGCAGTCGAACCCAAGGTTTTCTGTGTTCGCAAAATATCCGCACAACATTGTGCGGGAAACATCGCATATCCAGGCCTTGCTTCTCGCTAGGGAGATTGTTCACCCTCCACTACCCTCCCCTCTACCTTTTCTGCATGTCTCCGTTGTATCCGGTCCTGCACTATGAATGGTTACACTATAAATAGTTTACACACTATTTACATGCTTTGACTACACAGTGCACTTCTTCACAGTCCTTGAGGTTCACTGTAACTAATAATTGTCCACCAGTAATGGCACCAAATCGTTGTCTAGTGCTTACAATGGCCGGCTTCCCCTCCTCGAGCTGTTTTCTTTCTTTTGTTCTCCCACCCCACCAGCTACCTGCTGCCGGACCGGACCAAAGGGAGCAAGCAGAAGACACCTGTGGTGAAGAAGAGCTGCAACCCCAAGTGGAACCACACCTTCGTCTACACGGATGTCTCCCTGGACGAGCTCAAAGACCGCTGCCTCGAGCTCACCGTCTGGGACTACGACAAGATCACCAGCAATGACTTCCTGGGCGGCGTCCGACTGGGCCTAGGAACAGGTACTTGCTCCCTTCCTTTTCCCCTCCTTCCACTGCTCCGACTACCTCCTTGGAGTTACCTCAAGGAGGCAGTCGCCTGAAAAAACTCCTGGTCTTCAGGTGAGGAGATTTAAAAAGTAGCCTTTTCAGGCTCCTCACTTGAAAAAAGGCCCAGTCTTTTGGGAGGTGTAGCTTTTTACTTGCAAAAGAAATGACAATTTTGTTTTTACAGCAAAGCTGTTTATGGCTAGGGTCCAGTAGGTCTCCTCCGGGAAAAGATAGAGTGTAGGCCAACAATTTCCAGTGTGTGGAAAAACTTTATACAGTTTAACCTCGATGTAACGAAGTCGGTAAAATTCGTAATTTACTTCGTTACATTGAAATTCGTGGTTATAATGAAGTGTTCATCCCGTGAAGCGTTTCTTGAAAAAGAAAACATGGCGCACATACACGGCCAGCGCACTGTTTCTGTTTCTATCGGTACTTAATCGTCTACGCGGGCATCAGCGTGATCCGCATGGAGCGTTTTCTTCCCGCAAAAACGCGCCCCGCAAGCCACAGGCGCGCTGACGCTGCCGCGGAGACCACCCCCGCGCGATGCGGGTAGCTGCAGTGACCGATTCTAACCGCTCGCTGAAACGCAACTCGAGGGGCAAACGAGAGGGGTATGTGAGAAAAAAGCGGATAACGTTGGCGAAATTTGCACTGTAAAACGTCATACGCGCCGCTTACGAGACCTCCCATCAATCCTCGGCAGCGGCCTTATCATCTAGCCAGCCGGCATCCCCGAGCGCTTCGAAGCTCCCGCCATAGGGTGCACGCCTCCCCATCGACGAAACCATGGCGAAACTGGTCAGGCTCCTCCCACTGCCGCGCGCAACGCGAGTCACTTCCCGCCGCCGGCACGCAATCGCGGACGCCGGTGTGACAAAAAACGCGCGTGCAAGGCTCATTAAGATCCACAAATGCTTGCTGGGACAACGAAACCCAACAAGCATGAGCGAACTCGAACGAAGTGCAAAGCGGCGGCTTGCGGTGGCGGCGGCAACGCCAGAGGCGATTAGGCTTACCACCGCGGAGGATATTTGATGGGCGCTTTCGTAAGTGGCGCGTGTCACGTTTTACAATGAAAATTTCGCCCACGTTATCTGCTTTTTTGCTCGCATGCCCCTCTCATATTCCCCTCGAGTTGCGTTTCAGCGAGAGGTTAGAAGCGGTCGCTCGAGCTACCCGCATCGCGTAGGTGGTTTCCGCGGCTGCGTCAGCGCGCCTGTGGCTTGCGGGGCGCGTTCTGCATTTTTGCAGGGAGAAAATGCTGCGTGCGGTTCACGCTGATGCCGATTAAGCCGTAGACGATTAAGCTCCTACAGAAACAGTGCGCCAGCCGTGTATGCACGCCACGCAGTTTGTAGGCAAGGGACTTAATCAAAGACTCCGTGGCTGGCTGCATCCGCGGCATTGGGCGACCCGTGTCGCCGTTCGCGTTTTATTGGGACCCCATTTCGGCGCTTGCGTGTCCCAAAATCTACTTCTACAACTTAAATATCATGCCTCGTTCTCCATGAAAGTTCGTTACATTGAAATTCCGGCAAACGGGACTTCGTTACACAGAGGGTGAAAATACATGGTGTGCATACACTTGAAGTTACAAAAAATTCCGTGGTTCGTTACATCGAGGGTTTCGTTACATTGAAGTTCGTTACATCGAGGTTTAACTGTACATAAAATAGGAAAAGGTCCTAGGGCCTCCATATTTTGATGTGACAGCTTATATTGGCCTTAAAAAATGTGTTCCCAGCGTTGCATTTGTGTTTGGAGGTGAAGCCGACGTTAAGGATATCAGTGTAAGCTTGATCTTTGTAAGCTGGCTTCCCCACAATGTGGGTCGTGCAGGGCAGCATGGCCATCCAGGGTGACCACCCGTGCCGCGACTCGTGAGACTGTGCCCGCATTGCGGGCTACTGTCCCGTGCCCCGCAAGAGATACGAAAATCTTCGATAATGTCCCGCATAATGCCATGGTCATTTGTGGAATCAGCCGATAGAATCCTACGCTGGGAAGGCGCCTACGTTATGTCTGGAGGAATGCGTATTGCTGATACTGAGGGGCGATGGGTTTGTTTGGTCATGGTGCACAGATGCCTGCTAGTCTATGAGAGAAAGCTAAGGGTGGTGACCCGAGTTACACCAGTAGCCGCACTGCTTATGGTGATACTCGAAATGTCACCCGACCACTTGGTACCAAGCGGGCCCACGTGTGGTGTTGACTTCATCGCCAGCGGGGATATTTTTACTCGCGCAGATGCATGTGGTGTCGCAGACAGCCCGTCCCCACCAGCTTCCTCAGAGCTGACGCATGCTTGCGGCCACCTAGCATTGCAGCCAGCAAGCGCCACATTGCTGATGGGAGACGATTGAAAGTTGCTTGAGCAGAGACTTGATTGGACCAGTTACTCTATTTCCCTGTTGCATGCATTGCAAAATATTGCGACAGAAAGTTTCTCACAAAAGGTTAAAACAAATTCTCCTAGCTAATTTTTTCATCGAGGTGTGTGTCCCCCTTGCCAGCATGTCCCGCATTTTGCGAGCTCGAAGGTGGTCACTAGGCTTGTGCGAATATTCGGGCGCTTCGAATATTCGAACGAATATTACAGTATTCGAATTCGCTTCGACTCGAATTTAAAATTTCCGATATTTCGAAGTATTCGGGATGAATGAATATCAAAACTTCGTTCAAGTTTCGTTTTCGTTAGGCACGCCGCAGTGCCATCGACATCAGTCCTACATCTTGACTACATGTGGAGCCAAGACAAGCTAAGCCACATTCAAAGCGTTGTCGCTTCGTCCCAGCCTTTGCGCATGTTCGGCAGGGTAGTCGAGACTCCTGTTTCCTTGTTTCAAACAATGAAATTGTTCCCACTGCAACAATGGAAAAAATTTCGGCTCTCGCGAACGGGCCTGCGTGGCCCGGCGGATGATACAAACGAGCCGGCGAGGCGCCCGACTGCGAACGAGCGAGAGACGGTGACGTACGGGCTCTTTCTCCAGGAACGGCCGAGCTGTTGTTTTCTGTTCGCGAAAACGCGCCGCGGATTCCACAGGCGTGGACGGTGACGTACGGGCTCTTTCTCCAGGAACGGCCGAGCTGTTGTTTTCTGTTCGCGAAAACGCGCCGCGGATTCCACAGGCGCGCTGACGCCGCGCGAAACCACCCGCACGCTGCCGGCGGCCGCGGCAACCAGGCGGCACTTTCGGTACCGAAGTGGTGCGGGGCGCCGAGCCACCGCTCTAACCGCTACTTAAAATACGCTCAAAGCACACACGAAGTTTCTTGTGCGGTAAACTAGCTAACAAGTGGGCGAAAATGGTGCTATAAAAAATCATCCGCGCCGCGAGTGAAAGCGCCTATGAAATATCTGCCGGGGTGCTAAGTCTAAACGTCTCCTGTGGAGCCAGCCAGCTGTCTCGAGCGCTTCGAAACTGCCGCCCTGAGGTGCACGCCTTCCCATTTGCGCCAGGCTCCTCCCACTGCCACGCGCGTCATTTTCTGACAGAGGCACAGGCGACCGCGAGCGCGGAATCGCCGAGGCGGGCGTTAAAATCGCGCGCGCAACGCTGACGCGCATGAATCGCATGCAAAAACGCTCCTGAAGTGAGCTTGGGCACCGCGAGTGAATAGACGAAAGTCCAGAAATTACCGCTCGGCGACATGGAGGTTAAGAACAAGCAGAAAAACGTCACGGATTTCTCCATGCGAAAATAAGAAAAGAATTAAACGAAAACTTTTTTCAGTGCTCAATTTCTTGGTCTGTGTTGGTTCATACGAATTTCGGATGATACGAATATTTTTGGCGGTCCCGCGATATTCGTATCATCGAGATGTTACTGTAGAACTTTTTTACCGGAATGTCTCGGTGACACCTGACAGCTATTCGAATTCGCTTCGAAAGTATTCGACCCCTAGGACTATTCGCTTCGAATTCGCTTCGAACTAAAATATCACTATTTGCACAAGCCTAGTGGTCACCCTATGGCCATCTACGGAGGGAGTATGGTTACAGCGCCACTTTATACTCCTGGTCCCCGCCTCCGCCTCTTTCCCGAGTCCTGTATGCTCCTTGCCACAAGTGGCATCTCTCTACCCTCCCTGACATTGCGTAATGCTGTACACTCGTTGGCAGCCACCTGTGCAATGCACTAGAGATGTCATGGTCTCCACCCGCCAATCGTGTATCCATAGTGTGTGACAAAGCAATCACGCCACTGTGCTTATAACTCAACATAGCAAATTCCACCACAGGGCAGGCTTCGCTGGACTTCCCTCTTCACAGGGGGAAGGAAAGGTTCGGGTTTTTCTACTTCCTTTTTCATTTATTTGTTTGATATTTAGCTTCTATGTTTCATGTGCCACTGTGGCCAACTAGCTAAACCGCTGAGCGCAAGTTTGTCAGTTAGATTGCTACCTTGAGTGGGTGTCCCCCACCCCCCCCCCTCGCCTTCCCTGGTGGAAGCAAAAAATTTGAAGTGTCTAGGCATCGGCACATGTTGCAGGTTGCCACATGATCCAAATTACCTACCCACCACTGTGGCATGCTTCGTGTCGTTTATCACTGGCTCAAGCCTTCGTCTTTCGATTTCTGGCTGCCTCTTTTATTGAACTTGCTAACACACCAGCTTGCAAACACACCAGCTACTGAAAATGGAAGCTGGTAAAATGACGCAACGAGAGGATTCCTAATTCAGCCTCCTTTTCTCTGAGGCTTCAGGTGGATTTCGTGATTGGACATCGACATAGCACTGGAAGTCTTGGATGGTTGACAGTGCAAGAGTGGTTGCTATGTGGAGTTTTTGAGTCATAGCATACTGTAAAAACAGGAATATAGGTCGACCCCTCATTTGCAAACCATAAAAATTAAAAACATTCAATGGCACAAAAAGACAGTGTAAAAAAAATTAAACTAAAGTGTGTAAATTTTTTTATTTCTCTGTAAAAATGCTTCATGTCACGAGAAAACCAATATATATTTTGATAACCATCAGGAATGCTGCTGGGGTGGAAAGTATCAAGGCGTTACCCAGATTCCTTGGAAAGTGAGCTTGATGACGACAAGTGTTTCTCACTCCTCAGGTATCACAACACATTGTCCTCCATCTGTTCATCGTATTCCTTATGCAGCACTTTCAAAATGATTTGGAAAGCATTTTGTTGGGGAGCAACTTCCACACCGACACCTAACCGCAAACTGTTGAAAGCGGCGGTTGTTGCAGGCAGCCAGAAGGTGTCCTCAGGTTGTCACCCGTCATCCAGCGGTTATAAAGTTCACACAGGCAATCCTTAAATGGTTTGTTAGGTACCACGTCCAGTGGCTGCAGCACCAAGTCAGGCTGCCGGGGGTGGCCACTAAGTCAATTTTGCATCGCACGTGGCCCACTTAACATTAATTAGGCCCAGCATGTTGCGTCGACCCGCCGCGGTGGCTCAGTGGCTAAGGCGTTGCGCTGCTGAGCACAAGGTCGCGGGTTCGATTCCCAGCCGCGGCGGCCGCTTTTCTGATGGAGGTGAAAAGCAAAAACGCCCATGTGTACGAGATTTCGGCGCACGATAAAGATCCCCAGGTGGTCAAAATTAATCCGGAGCCCTCCACTACGGCGCGCCTCATCGCCTGCGTTGCGTCGGCGCGTTAAACCCCACAATCAATCAATCAATCATGTTGCGTCATTGGAGGACCACATGGGATCACCGGTTCCATTCCCACATCAGCGACTTTTTCATGAAGCTTTTCATGAAGATCGGATCTATTCCCACATCAGCGACTTTTTCATTAAGCTTTTTTCATTGCACTGGACAATTACGTCACGAGGGGAGTCCTCCTTGGGCAAAGTTTTCCTCTTGAATATTATGAAAAGGAGAGCTTCCTGTCATCAGCGGTGCAAGCCAGTACAACTGGAAAGCGTGAGTTCTCATTGCCGGTAGTCAGAAGCTTCATTGCTTCGTCCCTTTTTCAGCAACAGCGGTATCGGACGTCATATCAAGCCAACGGGGGTCTCGTCTGCATTGTCGATCTCTCCCATCATGTAGCCGCGTTCTTGACTCAGGTTGATGACGTACCGCTGGAATTCCTTTGAGCTTATGCTCGAATTCCTTGGCCAGTTCCTGGAAAATGGAAGTTTGCCGTCCGAGCACCAAGCTCTTTCGCTTCATGAAGCATCACACCCACGATGATGAGCCCTTATACTGTCTGAAGGCACATTGCGATCTCAACGGCTTTGATCCGGATTCACTCGGATGTCACCGGTAGCAACCTGGCACGCAGCTCTCGGACGAACTCTGCATGCTTGCACTCAAGTTCAAGATGTGCCGCAATCCGTCCACAAAACGGCATTTTCTTTCAATTGCTGCATGATTCTAGGCATTGCATTTGGCTTCACCATTAGCGCACACTGTTCTTTTGACCCAAGTTAAAGACCCTCAGGTGGCCAAAATTTTTCCGGAGCTCTCCTGAGCCCAGGCGTAACTTAAGCACATTAAACCCCCCAAATCAGAATTTTTTTACCCCCCCCAAATCAGAATTTTTTTACACACGGTGTTGGGGTTTGTTTTGGATGGAACCACAATTAGTAATTCAGAATTTGTCTCCTCGCTCATCTGGTTTGGAGGGGGATCAAAAAGTCACTGATTTTCCTCGGAAGGAGCCTGCAAAAAAAAGTTGTGCTTGTCTGTTGTCGGTCTTGTCGCTTGAATAAATTAAAAAAACTTTGTATGTATTCCCCTTTCAGGGAGAGTTGGTCAGAATGCTGAATGTGATGGCTACGATAAAATCTTCCACTTTAAGCCTCTGTGCAGCATAAACAAGACGCATAATATAAACGTGTGCAGTGGCATAGGACATCAGTGGTCTGCTATTCCTCCTGTCATTAGCCACCATAGGCAGAACATAGAGCACAGGACATAGAGCAGAAAGAAGTTTTCAGGTGTAGGAATTATGTGGCATGGTGAATTCTCACGAAAATTGCAGTGTTTCTCGGCTGAAATGATGCAGCTTCAGGTGTGTTGTCTTCTTTGAGGTATCTCGAGCAACATGTGACATTAGAAGGTGAACACAGTTATCGCAGGCCTTGGTTGAGGCATCCACCGAGTCTTGGTTAATTGTCGTTACAGTGTGGTTTGCAGGGAATGTGCAGTTTGATTTTCCGCAGCTGCGTATAAAAGAATTAAAAAGTAGCTGCTATTTGTTATTGGAAAATTTGCTAGCATCGTTTGTGATGTTGTGATGAATGTGCTCCCAACAAAAAGAATGTGTCTGTTTTAATTAGCTGTTTGGTAGGCTTCGGAAGTTCGCATCTAGTCTGATGGCTGAATGTCTGATGGTTTGGCGACAGCTACGGTCATTTTACTCCAAGAGGTTCTTTTTTAATCGGAGCGCTTGACTGGATGAGATGGTTGGTAGACTAAATAGTGAAAACGAGGAGGTGAGCTTTTAAGCTTTTCTGGAATTCAGGTACCTCGGCTTAGGTGTAAGGGTCTTTTGACTGTTCATGAGAAGAATGGAGCAGAGGTGCTGTTGATTGTCTGGTTGCCGGACTTGTGGAAGAAACTGATGAAGTGGGGCGGCAAGTGGGGCGGCATAACGCTGCAGTCCCATTACGTCCCGTTATATCGCTTTCCCCCTCTCCTCGCTGGAATCTCCTCTTGTTGTACCGTGGTCGCCGCGACAGTGTGCAGGTGCTCATGTCACCCACTAATCAGTAAATCACCACCAAGATTACGCTGACAGGCTTAGGCTTCCACGTGGGTTTGTCGTTATCGTGCATGCCTTGATTCACACTGGCTGGTGGGAATCATAGCAGTGGACTGCAGTAGAAGGTTTGTTTTAATGCAGCGTGATTGGCACCTGCACTGCATTATTCTTTTCACATTTACCTTTTTAATCGTTTGGGTTGCCGAGCCCTGCAAGGCATTGTTTGTTGTAGCGAAGCGTAGAAAACACCACCCTTGGCCCTGCAAAATTTTTCTGTGTTAGTGCAACTACTTGCACCGTGCAATGCTCTCATCACTTGCACTTCTCTTCTCCAAACAGGGAAGCTGTATGGACGTGACGTCGACTGGATGGACTCCCATGGCGAGGAGGTGACTTTGTGGCGCTCGATGCTCGAAAGACCGAACCTGTGGATCGATGGATCGCTGCTACTGAGGCCAACGCTTCAGTCCAAGCGCTGAGCCTCAACAGCCGACACCCCCGGCATCATTAGTTCCAGACAACAACCTGCTATACTGCCAGAAACTGCATCTGAAACCAACGGACTGTGCTTTCTCGCTCGGCGCAGTTGCCCCCCATCTGTGAGAGAGGCAGGAGACCGTTGTTGTGGTCGGCGGTTCTTCACGAGAGCCCGGCGACCGGAAAAAAAGCCAAAGCCGCCACCTGTGTACATAGGCGAGACTCTGCTCAAAAGTGCTTCATAACTCGCGTGCGCATACACCCTTTCTCTTTGTCTCTCTCTCTCTCGAATGACATATCAAATGCGAGTGCATTTAAGTTGGCGTTAACAGATACATTTTATATATATATATAACTGTTTGGAAAAAGGCTCCATTTACGCAACGTTGAAGCAACTGTAAATACTAGCCCCCCTGCGTCAAGCTTGTTGGTTTAACGTGCGCCGCGCCACCTCTTGTTATTTGTTGTTTCATACCACTCTGATGACGAAGTCACGTGACACGTTGTGCTCGCCGCCGAACGCCATCTTATTGTTGAGGCGTTTTAATTCTATCCTCCTTTTTTTTATCCTTCATGTTTTTCTTCCAGTGCTTGACTGTTGAGTGGATAGGAATTAGTCGCAATCGCACGCTTACACCCGTTGGTTCACTCGATGGCAAGTTCACTTGCAGTCTGGTGTAAATGTGTTGTTTGGATATTTATTTTTATAAACACACCGTATACGCTATAGTCTGCAAAGGAAAAAAAAATACAAAGGTTGGAAACTCGTTTTGTCACGCATGCCTTCTTCTTTGCAGATTACTACTATATCACCACACCTTTGAGAGCTTTGTGGGGTAACTTGATCGTTGCGTCTCTTGTTGCAGGACTGTTCGGCTGTCGTAACTGTTCGCCGCCGCGACGGGCACTTTTTGTTTTCTCTGCACAATTTTATTTTTTCAAACCTGTACATAGGGGTGTGACAAACAGAGAAAGCGTGTTGCACAGATAAATGTGCGGGTTGTAAGCTGGTGGCATTGTTGCGCAGCGATTTAAGTGTCAATTACTGGGGTCTACGTAAGCTCTGCGTGCGTTTGTACGTTCAACGTTGACCTGTGAGTGCTTTTTTTTGTCGTCGGTAAAAACTGTGTGCTGCTTGCGTGTTTGTCTCACTTGCGTGCGGTACGGGCGCGAATAGCATGCGTGTGGTTCGAGCTTCTTGTGTGTCCTTCTCGGAGACACCTCATGTGTGTGTGTCACCTGCACTCTGCTTGCTGTTCCATTTTTTTTCCCCTTTCGAGATGACCTTATTTTAATAAAAATTACCATGCAACAACTTGGCTCTGGTGTTATCCTTCTCATACACTTGGACCATGTTGATACAGCTACTGTGGGCAATTGGCTAGCCATGAAGACCACTGAATGTATATAACTATCTCAGTACAGCGTGTTGTTAGGCTACTTGGTACTGCGTTTCAAGAGTAGAAAAACTCTGTGTCAAAGACCAGAAAGTAAGGACGGGTGCAGTCTTACACAGCTATCTTATACCCTTGTCTTATCTATCTTAGGGGTATAACTCAAAAACCTTTTCACATAGCAAATCTAATGACATTTACAGTGAGTCACATTAGCTGTAAGTGCCATTTGTTTGGTGCTACACGAGGATACCTTATAAGGACATTCGGCGCAAATGGCATTTGATGAGTGAATGAATTCGGGGAACACATTTCCATTCGCTTCCAGACCAAACAAGTAGCCCGACAGCAGTACCCCATCCCTTCACAAGGAAGGTTAATGACAAACTGAAGAGCACTTCTAAAAGCTAGCAGCAAATCAATATTCATTTTACAAAGAAAAGATGGCACACAACACCTTTGCAATGCTCTGCCATGTTGCTGCTACCAAAATATAGATTCACTGCAGGCTTGTCTCGGCTTGTGACATCTACTTATGTCACCGAGAACAGTGAACAATGTCGATTTGTTTTAAGTGCGAATGCACTTTATAAGCGACCCCAAACCATCCACACGACGGCGGGCGGCGGCGGCGGCGGGGGCGGCCGCATGTGCTCCTCTATAAAGAAACAGCATCCGGCGCCAGGTTTCGATCCGCGGACTTTGCGGCCGCAGCGCGACGTCTCACCGATCCAAGCCACGGACGCGACGCGATATCAGCGTTAGTGACGCGCCTTATATCTTTAACGCATTCAAACTACGTCGTCAGCGGCGTGCGTTGGCGACTCAGCAGCGTTATAGCGGCTTGATAACTGCGTGGTGTACACGTGATACTACAACCGATGGAAGAGATGGAAGAGAGGCAGCGAGGCGGTGGGCTGCGGGGCCGAGCGCAAGCGCCGAAGTGGACCGACAACCGTGCATTCGCACTTTCACATTCTCCCCCTCGGGGAAATGCGGGGGAATTTTTGTTTTCAAACTACTAACGGTATAAAAACCATTGTTTCATCGTTTGCCGCGACGGCCGTGATGGGTAATTCTGGATTTGGATTGGCACTCGATGGCTTGTGGAATTTAGTATGGATTGAATTGTGCAGCCAGTTTCGTTTTCCTTGCGGACTTGCATGAACGCATTTGCCTATGTTGGAAGAAGCATCCCACAAATACATTTTTCCTTGAACTGAATGCTGCACACCCACTGACGCCGCCCTGAGTGGAAATGTTTTGTAACCAGAGTTACGAATCGGGCGGGTTATCTATTCATTGCCAACACAACAAGCACGAAAATACAAATGACTGTGCTGTATGCGGCGAAGTTGCCTGTGAAGTTGGAGTTGCGGCGGTGCTCATTTAGAAAAGCAATGTATTTGCGAAGCCTATGACGGTTGCGAACTGCTTGGAACAGCTACACTTTTCGAACTCCGGCTCCTACAGCGTAGACCAGCAGTACCGGCGGCTGATAGGAACACAGCTTGATGAATGTCACTAATTCAGGCTAGAATAACTTCTCCAAAGGTAATCGCTTTTTTTTTAGGAGCACAAAACTCGTCTCACTATTAAAAGCTACAAGCACCGAAACTTTAACAAATAGTTTTTAAAGAAGTCCGTGTCTTGCTGTAGTTGGCGGCAAATGGCAAACCTACTCCACAAACCTCGTTGACTCCGTGACGGCTTTTTATTTAAATGCGCCGTTTTATTTCGTACAAAACCAGTTTTTGGTCACTAACATTCTTTTTTGCCATGTAATTTGTGAACAGCAAACTGGGCAATAGGAGCTTTTTGTCAAAAACCACAATTTGCACAGCCATAGGCCCGTTTTAACCCTATGCAATCCTGTTCCAGAACTACCCATCATTCACATCAAAGCGTAAGCGGCGCCTCAGTTTTCACGTTGACACTAGCACCAGTTTCCCCTCTAGTTATTATTGTATGAAACGCTATGGGTCGCCAGACCGGGTTACGTGTCGGAGGTATGGTGGGTAGAAGGGGCTGGTGCGGAGCAACGGTCCAGCTTGTGTAGTGTCTGGGCTGATAGGCACCCTGCTTCGCAGAGGGTTCCATTCGTAGATGTGCACCTCGAAAGGCCCAGGCAGATGTGTAGAACTTAAGCATGTGCACTCTCTTGCACTCTGAAGTTCGTCTTGGACAAACCAATCAGGGCTGCAAGGCTGTGCCGCTGAAGACCAAGGAAAAGTGCCTTTCGAAGCCGAAATAGTGAAGTCACTAAACAGCCCATGTTTTTTCCACGTACATCAGGAAAATTGGAAAAAGTGAATGCAGGCGTTCTCTGAGGCGACGGATATTGAGGGCCCAACATAGAGATCGATCTACTATCACTACAAGAAATTTATGGTTGTGAACATACGGTATTTCTGTGTCATTTATGACTAGGGGATAATGGCAGACATCTCTTTCACGCCTGGTAAAGGCTACTCGGCACATTTTTCGTGAGAAATTAGCAACCCGCAGGTGGTGAGATACTTTTGAATTGCAACGAAAGCTTTCTGCAGTTTGGCTCGTATACTCCTGTGGTTTGGCCAGAAGCCCAGATACAAACCAATCAAGCTATGTTAAGCTAATCATCAAGAGACTCGTAAAACAAAAAAATTAACATTGACACCGTAGTGCCACCTGAGCTCAGGGAAGCGGCAGATAGCTCTGGTATGTCAGCTAATCTTGATATTGTTAGATGAGGAAATACATATTTGAAAAATGGGGAACGAAGGGAACAGTGTGAACAGAAGAAAGCGGGATACTAGACCCTGTACAATACGGTCGAGAACTTGCAGAGGCTCACGTGTTGACTGAACAACAAAATTACCATTCAGTTATTGAATTACTGGTCCTGTAGCACCTTCCAAGAATGCAGAAAACTATATCGAGTGAGCCCGCTTTTCTATACTTTTGCTCGTGGAAACGATGGGCTCCTTTGCATGAAATTATGCATGAAGGTCACATTTCAGGGTCTGCTTTATTTGAAAATAAGCCAGGCGGCAGCCATCACCTGAGCTTTTGTAATTATTATTGCAAATTAGTGAGGCCCTGTCATGGCCTGTGGACAGTAAAATCGTGAAATGATTTTTCCCTATGCTCGAATATGTTTTATACGATTGTAAAAGAAAAATGGCATTGCGGCCTTCTGTTTGTCATTTTTAAAGCAAATATACCATAAAATATGCGACCTTCAGGCGCAGTTGAAGCACAATCAAGCCAGTCGTTGCCTTAAGCACGACTGGCAAAAATGTTTGCAAAAGCAGCGTTTGCATGCAAACAGGATATTTGATAACTCTTTCGTGCACAGAACTTCAGTTTGGGAGGGAAACAGTTTTTTATTGAAAAATAGTGAACTTTTGGTTAGAAATTGCCTTTCTTACAAGAAAAAGCCTTGGTTGATTTCTCTGTCATAGGAATCGGAAAACACGAAAGTGAAATGTGCAGCCAAGTCTGAAACTGAGCATGATTTTCGGGTCGGCGGCTGTCTTATGGTTGTGGGTGTGCTTGGCGAGAGACATCCTTCTGGCGGGTCGCTGCGGCAGAGGTGTACTGGCGTCATTTCCATGACGGATATGACGTCAGTGAAATCTTGGTGTGTACCGGGATAAAACACTTTTGTGTTAAAATAGGAAACCGAAAACGAACAACCCCAAGTATAACATGCGTACTCTTTAGTACTAAAAGTTGCTTCTTCGCAAGAAGACTCTGTGTGCAGGGATGCACCCTTTACAGGCCGCTTGCTCCGTAGTACTGACGTCATTTCCGTGACCAGTGTGACGTCGGTGAAATCTTGGTGTATCCAGGAATAAAACACTTTAAAAAACTGGCGCACTTGGTTCAAAGAACATGAGGTGACCCCATGCAGGAGTGGTCTACCAGTCACTTTCGGTGGAAGGCCGCAAAACAGCCCTTGTTTCCCCACAGGCGCAAGGGGACATTGCATGCTTCACACATGTATGCCATTCTTGAAGACTGGGATTTTGTACTGCATATACTGCACTTGCACCTACTGCAAATCTGCATATGAATAGTGGCCACTCCAGGTGACCAGTAACTCCAGTGACACGGCGCTCTGCACTGATTCCAGCACCAACTCCTGCCACCCTACAAACGCCGCGCCTGGACGCGTGACGCGCTGTTTTCAGTTAGGAACCAAAGATGGCGCTACGTGTTCCGAGAGTGGAGAACGTTTTCACGGCACTCGTCAAGCAGGTAGAGGGCGAGGGTGGCACAACTCTGCGCAGCCGCGGCGGACCGAACACTGCGAAGTTCTGGCTGGTTGCTCTGCGGCTTGTTCTGCGGCGACAAGTTCGTGCGGGCCTGTGGAATGCGCCGGACCTGCCGTGAGGTAGAGGCGCGCATTTCAAAGCGCGCGGTGTGCCCGCTGTCCCCGCGCCCTGTGGCGTGTGACAATGGATACCACGACGTCGTCACGGTGAGGTGCCTTTCGTGAAGTGGACCATCGAGCCGGTGTTCCTCAGCCGGCAGCCCATTCCCCCGGATAAAAATGTCACCGACGAGCTCGAGGCGTGCGCCAACTCCTCGCTGGTTGGGACCCTGCGGCAACTGGCGTGCCTGGTGTCCGTTGCCGTCTGCATGTTATAGCCGCCGAGCGCAAAGTCGTCTACGAGCGAAATGTGCGACTAAAGTATAAGCTCGAGCGCTGCTAAAAGAGCGTGTATCATACTTGTGTGCACGTGCGTGCGTGCGCGTGCGTGCGCGTGTGAGTTCATGCGTGTGTGCGTACGTGCGTGCGTGCGTGTGTTTGTGTGTGTGTTGTCGAGTTGATCGATTGTTGATGAACAGCTACCCTCCTAGTTAGCTCAGTGGGCAGAGCGACTGCTCCGGTTAAGTGGTGGTCCCAGGTTCGAATCCTCCATGGACCAACCAGGACGAATTGTTTTAACTGCGAGGTCTCTGAGAAAGCTGTACAGCTTTCCTTTGCAGCCGTACGGCTGCATTGAGCTGCATGTCAAACTTTCCTTCGCATATTGACCCCTGGGCATGTCGGAATGCTTGCAAGTCAAAGGGCAAACTCGTTCGCCCGCGTGAGATGATGATCATCCGGGCACTAGATATTCAGCAAGCGGAGGTCTACCAAAGTTCGACTGGAACAGTTAAAACTGAATAGAAGAGAGTTTCCTATTCCGCACCACCACCTAAACAGTGAACAAGGCACACTACTTTGTCAGGCGCAAACTAACACCCCTTCCCCCCGGTCAGATTACACATCCTTAACCTTCATGGGACAGAACCACGACCGTGCACATACGGCGAAGGCTATCCCAGTGTCACCCACGTACTTTAGGAATGCTTCCGTATTGTTCCCGAAATATCTGCAGTGAACCCAGAAACAAAGCAGCCCATCCTTCCGAGTCCCATGGGGCTAACTCAAGCTACGTCCTTTCCTGATCAGCTCCTTCCGATAACCCACATCAAGAAGGCACTCAATCTCTGCACCTCAGAAGATAGCCGGGAGTGGGGCTGTCCGGATCACCGCCGAGTGATCCTGAATAAAGTTTATTCTCTCTCTCTCTCTCTCTCTCCTCTCTCTCCCCTCTCTCTCTCTCTCTCTCTCTCTCTCTCTTCCTCTCTCTCTCTTCTCTCTCTCTCCTCTCTCTCTCTCTCTCTCTCTCTCTCTCTAATGCTCGGGTCTTCACATGTTCATATAAAACCACAAAAATTTGTGCCAGACTGATTATATAGCGCCTGCAAATTCTCTACCACCAACGCATGCGTGTAGTAGTGAAGCCGACTTTAAAGGGGCTCGGTGCAGAGCAGCTTACGCATTTATCTTAAAAGTAGAACTTGCGCGTTTCTGCAATTCTTTGTAGTTTTACTTTTGGCGCGCTATTCCTCGTTCGGCTGCTAGCATCCACCTGGTTGAACCAGCGTCTACCTTAACGCTTCTCGTCCGTGGCTCAAGCAAAGAAACAAACAACCCCGGAATAAATGTTTGCTCACACGCCTGTTCGTTTTTGACCCCTTTTCCGCTTGTTAAGACAGCTCTCCCGCTACTTCGCCCACCGTTTGACACTTTGTGTCCAGGTAAAAACAGCTTGCCAGCCGCATTCAATAACGCAATGTGGAGCACGCGAGAAAGGGCTGGAGGCAAAGGGAATACCAGCCAAGCGCGAGGTCCTTAGTGTCCCGAATAGGAGGGGCGCTGACGCGCCCGCACCGTTCCCGCGAAAAAATGGTACGGGCGAAGGAATCGTCTCGGGGAATAACGTGGTAGTGGCGTTTATTGAGATCGGTTTGCTTCGATGCGGGCGTGGTGGTCGGGTTTTATGGTCCAGCGGTGCCAACTCAGCGGTCGTTCGAGCTAGGGGAAAACGAAAGCGGTTGGGAAATTTCGCATTTCTTGCCGCACTGATTACGGGTTGCGATGGACGTACTTTCTCGGCTATCCTGCACGAACGCGGAAGTTTTTTTCAAGCGTCTGTTAGTGGCATTTCTAAGGCGAAAGAATGATGCGAGCGTTTTACTTCGCTTGAGTTACGACCAGCATCACGAGGCGATCTGTATTCTGTTTGTGTTCCCGCTTAGTGGTTTCAGCTTTAGCAAGGCTGTTGGGACTATATGGTTCCCCGCGGATCTTCGTTGCGAATTCAACAATTTTTTATTCACTTTATTACTCTTAGTAACAGTTGGGAGCACCACCTAAGGTCAGCAGAAATGTGGCGGGAAAAGGCCTCGAAGATTTTCGGTGGCTGTTGCGCGATCCAAATCTCCCGTTCCAAAGCCCACGCAAAACACACAAAAAAAAAGAGATGTCGATTTTGAAAGCGGAAAAACATGCGGCACGTTGTAGATCGTCAAAGTGCGTCTACGGCGGCAACAGGTACGTACTTGATCGAGTTGGCACCTGAAGCCAGTGGGGGACGTTGTCTGTAGACTATATGAAATTACAGCTTAATTTGTGTGAATAGTAACATGCCATTCCCAGACAAAAGACAAAAAGAAAACAAAAACAACCGTAGTGGCAATGAATCACGCCTTGATGGAGGTAGAGAGAGACAGACAATCGAAAATGGCGGAATTTCTTGTTTCGGCGAAGTACGATTCCCGCCCACAGGGAGTATATTTACGAGCAACAGTGAAAGAGCACTGATTTCTTATTTTTCTTTTTGTTGTCACTCGTATCGGAACTGACAAGATAAATTTATATGCATTATATTCTCATATAAATATATCGAAAGGACGGCCCAATAGCCTTGTGTTGGGAAACGAGCGGTAATAGGGTGTGGAAATGTTACTTCTGCAGGTTAATTACGCCACCCCGAGCCCGGGCCAAAGTTGCCCTAGGAGAGGAAGCAAATCAACCCGAGGGCTTCAGCCGGAGCGCGTACGATACATCCGTTTGAGATGAGGGGCAGTACCGCTGCCAGGTTCCTAACATTCCTACACGTCGCCAGGATACACGTCGCCAGGAAACACGTCGCCAGGAAACAGGGAAACTAGGAGGCGTGTTTTAGTTACAAATAATGAATTTTTTTTTCACCCGCAGTGGCAGCGGGTGGGTTGCTCGTCGGCTACAAAAAACTGCCAACGTCTTTTTTTTTTTTCATTTTCTCTGTTTTCGCCGTCCTTTTCTCTTGTACAATGCCCTTGGTTGCAAACTTTTATGACACAGTCCTAGCTTTTTCTTAGGAGAGAAATAGTTACATTTGTTATACGGATTTCTTTTCTCCCGCTGCTTATATTATTTTTGCCTCAGTGCGAGATTCCTGCTCGTGTTTTTGTACTGAACACATTACTCAATGTATCCCCTAAAACAATTCCCTCTTGGCGAATGTAGTAACCTGCCTAAATAAATAAATTAGCAAACGGCTAATTATTTCGCCGCTGCTTTTTCCCTGTTCGTAACTGTTAGTAACAGGAAGCAGCATGCTTCAGGAACAATAAAACTCAACCAGAGGACGGCTTTCTTTTCACGCTTTTCCTTACTCGGTACAAAACTTATGAGAGAAATCCGCCACACGCCGCTCTTGCCTAATTAAAAAAAAAAAAACTGCACCGCTGTCGCCTACGATCCCCCGAACTAACATCTCTTCGCGTTCACCGAACCGAACATCGACGCCGACTTTCGTAACGTTTTAATTCGACTCTTTCCGAAAAAAAAAAAAAAAAAAAAAACGTATCGGCGCCCCTGAAGGCTTCAACATAGCATATCCTCATAATATAACATTCCTCATCGTCGTACCAAAAAGAGGAAGTTGTAGTCAGCGGTCTACACGGAAGGAAACATTTTCCCGGGCAGAGTGTCGCGGACACAATTCTTTCGAAACGCCGACAACAAAGATCGTGGCACCTGCATTGAGGGAGAGTACACACAAAGAGACGGTGCTCTACGATGTGTACGAGGCAGTACGAGGCTTAGGGATTAAGCAATGCGCGGAGAGGAAAAGGGAATCGACATGAAGACAGTCGATGTAGGTAGACGAAAAAAAGGAAAGAAAAAAGAAGAAAAGGGCTGTGGATGGAACATATGAGCGAGGGAAATCGGAAGAAAAGGCACGCGGAAAAAGGCGCTCTCTCGGTCGACGCAATAATCGCGGGCTGTGTACAAAAGCAAACAACAGAAAGCGTACCACACACACGCCCAGACAAGTTTTCCCGGAAAGCGGTAATGCAATCAGCTACGCAATAACACATCCTTCTTTATTTTTGTTTCCTTCCAATCTTTCTTTAATTCCTCCTCGTCGCCCCAGACAGGGCTTCACTGCAGGCCCCTTCCTAAAATAAAACCAGCGGTCTGTTTTTCTTTTTTCGGTTCCCTTTTATACCAAAACCGTGCGTCAACCCATTTGGCACATGAAGTATGCAAGGGAGAAAAACAATGTAGATTTAGGTTGTGCTTTCTCAATTCCTGCAAAATTGCGTGGGAGAAACGGGATCCCTACGAAAACTACGTCACTATGCACCGATTGCGCGAGGTTTGCTTTGTCGGGCATGCTGCGACGAGTAACGGAACGGTTAGTGCGACAACCCGACAGGACACCGGGAATAAAAAGAAAAGGAACATCGCCTCACAAAGTACACTGTGCTATGCCACAACTTTAGGGTTTTTATCTGACAGAAGGATAGAGGAAACCAACAAGAATTTCTCTAAAACGGTTGTTGGATTTCTTTTTAGTGAACCTGTTTTTTTATTCTTTATTCTGTCCGCTGCCTCAGTTAGAGGGCATGCGTGATGGGTGGTGGTTGCCCTACCCAGGGAGGCTTTACAAAAACTGCCGCTTGTTCCGACAACACAAATAATAATAATAAAAAGCCCGTGAAGACCTGGTCAACGCCCACGGATGCGCGGAAACTCCGCTGCAAGCGCAATTTACGTGGATGACGACGACTATAGCCATGGGGGTACGCGAGCGAGGTGGTTGAAGCGATGCTCATGCCCCGGAAAGAAATGCAGGCGGCTTGGGACAGTCGATGGCGCGGACTGTCGGGACCGGGCGAGCTTCCCACGCAAAGCTGGTCCCCCCGTGGTCGCAATCGACCACGAAAAAATAAAGACCGCAGCCGGCGAATATTCGTGGACCCGCTTTCTGTTTGGTTTTCAAGGTTCGTTCAGCCGCGCGTGAACTTCGCTAAAGCGGTCGGGCCTCCGCGGGGTTTGCAATGCCTTCGACGCGCAGCGTTATGTGCGCGTACAGTAAACCCTCGCTGTAATAAAATCGCTTCAGCCGAAATCCTCGCTTCATTCGAAGTTTTTCATGATCGCCACGGCTGTGCATAGTGAACAAATATTCCTGCATTTAGAGAAGTATCGCTTATAACGGAAGCCAAATTTCTGTCTCCGGCTCTTTCTTAGCACGCGGTTTTACTGTAATTGCTTTGTATTAGGGGCAAATGTATCGAATTTACTTGTCAGTCAAAAAGAAGAGATGTTTTTGAACACGACTGCTCTATGTTGCTCAAGAACGCCTCACGAGCCGACAACAATTAAGTGTGAGCGAAGGAACATGAAGTGCCGTGTTGCTCCCAATAAACGTCCCTCGTACGGGGCCCTGCGCTTGCAGCATCAAATCAAAATCAAAACCAGAGAGGACACCACAACTCGGAGTCAAACCCGGTTCAGTCATCTTTCCCCTCCCCCAACGCACACGAAAAAAAAAGGATGGGTTCAAAGAAAATAATGCTATCAAATTCAGAGAAAATGAAAAGGAGAGAAATAAGGATGGTCCCTCGAAAATAACGGACTGCACATTAACGAGCGCTCCTATCACGGGGCCTGTAAGATCAGTACTTTATCAGACGGTCCCTCGAAGGGAGCAGAGCGAGAGGGAAGCGTAACAGTTAATAGGATGAGGAGGCACCCGCCGACGCGCCATTACGAACAATCGCCTTAACGACCCTTGCACAGTGAATACACTCCAGCGAGGCTCATGCGAGCGCATACCCACACTAGAACAAGTCTCGGAAGAGCAGGCGCAAAGGACAGTACGCGACATAGAAGTGTTGCAGCGTACGACGAGTCCAGGGGGCACAGCGACATCCCTCCTATGCTGAGGAATGCGGGCGTAACTTTGTCGAAAACGAGGTAATCTTTTCAACGCCGTCACAGACAACAAGACCGAGGTGAACGGCGACGCAATTTTCCGGTGCTTTGCTTCGAAAACATGTCCCGAGAGGACAGCGTTCCCGCGTGCAGAAGCCGGCTATCGATCAGCGAAGGCCCGCGTCCCTAGTCACCTGTACCTCTAAAGCGGGTTAGAATAATTAACGGCGAAACCTCTCGGACATGCGTAATTTATGTCGCGACAAGCTCACCATCCGCTGCGCGAGAAGAAAAAAAAGCGACTGTATTTTTCCGTAAGCCAAGGACGGCGTACGCGATATTATTAGTCACTCCATTTCCGACCCACAGATGACTGTGTTAGTGAAAACGTTTGGGAAATGGACAAGAAAATGCGGCGTTAATAAACATGATTACGTACATAAAATAGACGTTTAATTAGTAGAACAGAAGCCGACTAAGCGATGGTTACGGCTACCATCGTCGGCGTACAATCACGGTTGGAAGCCATATCATCGGTGCACGACCAAAACTCCGGTTATTTAGGGCCCCAGCAGTGTCGCCAAACTACGTCCGAAGCTCCGGTTTATGCCACGAGCACAAACACGAAGACTCTGCCGGTCTCGTTCTGCCTATCCCTGCCTGCTTCTGCTGGAGCGTAAATAGCGCATATCTCCAGCTTGGTCAGCAGCGCGAGATACAGTTCTCGGTACACGCTCGCAGACGCGACCACACAAAGACATGCATCATCAACATGCGCTGTATACTACACGCTCGCCACACTGGGTCCAAACTCGTTTACTGCTGGATACCAGAGCAAGCTGCCGCGCGACGCTCGGCCGAGTGTGCCCTTCCTATGGGAAACCGTCCGGCACTGGACGCAATCCACGCTGAGCAACCGCTGCCGGCATAACTGGTTCGCCCCGCCGCACGATCCAATTATACGCGCCGCTTTCATGCAATTCCGCGCAGCAAGGCAAGAGTTGAGAAAGGCTCTCTCCCCTGTTTACTTAGGCCGCAATAAAACTCTACCGCGGAATTCCAGGAGATAGGAATAACCGCGCTTGTCGCGTGACGCAGGCCAAGTAGAACTAATTAGAGGCCACTAACTAAGTCCAGTTTAATTTACGAGACCATTTTTGTGTGTTCTTTGAACTGAGGCAGAGACATGCATGAACGATATGAGTGGCAAAGCAAAATTGTATAATTTAGAAAGGAAAGCCGGCAGACAAGAAGGCCAAGTAAGGCATAGGGGAAGCGAGTAGTTGCCACTATTTTTCGGGTTGAAGTAGAAACCTGTGAAATGTAACAAAAACAGAAAGAAAGAAAGAAGAGAGAAGAAGAAAAGAAAGAAAAAGAAAGAAGAGAAAGAAGAGAGTAGAAGACTGCACCTCAATGAGGAACGAACGTAAGAAAGACCGCACGAGCACACACACACTACACACACCACACACACACACACACACCAGAAACAACAGCACACACACACGGACACATTTTAGCACAGCGTTGGGCAGTTTCAGCAAACATAGCCTCCGCTTCACTTTTTCGTCACATGTTCGTTTGCCTGTCAGGAACTTCTTTATTAGCACTTGTTACTACTCAGTTGCAAATAACTAACGACATGAAAACATTGTTGTAGCCCTGTTCACCGCCAACTTAGTGCAGTAGTGCAGCGTACTGTTCAACTCAAAAACCAGTACGGCGTTTCAAGCGTGAGCAACCTTTACGTTGCGTCAAACTGAGCATGTTCCTTAGGCGTAGACAATTCGGAACCACTCCGGCCTGCCCTAAATACGCCAGTGCAGACGCCGCTTGAAACACGGCCAAGGAGGAGCTAACTGCGGGAGAAGAAGCAGCAAGCGACACATATCCGACGCTGCCCGGACAAAGCGCGCGCTCCCGCTGCTCCGTGACCGGATTGTTCGCATCCCCGCATAGCAGGCACGTACTGCGGCGAGTGTGCTTCACGGGGGCGAGATGGCATTACCCAAATTGGGTTTCGCTTGCGCCGTCCGACCGGACCTCTCCTCCCAGTGTGTCGAGAGCGGGGCAGCAGCTACACGAGCAGCGCTGGGAGACGCACTTCCCGCGAACGAGCAGGACAATTGATTCCAACCGTAGTTCGCGTGCAGAGGGGGGCACAACAACGACGCTGATTTCTGGTCGAGTAGTGCTCTGCATCGGCGGATCAGTGCAGCTAACGAGCTAACGGATATTCGCGCAGGCGGCGGCAGCTTTGCAACAACGCGAGTGCCGAATTGATTTGACAGCCTAATTATTTCGAGAGTTAGCTACATGTCACTGGATATGGTAATGTAGTCGGGTCGTTAGATTGGAACCCCGAGCGCGATAGGCGAACCGCATGTAATGGAATCTGAAAGTCCATTACACTCGGAAGCTTGGGAATCAGGTACATGATATATTTCGATGCGCTACGTAACTGTCCCCTTCGGCGTTCCCTACGACGTTCTACAACCTCGTGGTTAAAAATTTTCTAGTACATTAACTCATTCAATAAGGTGCTGACCAATCCAAATTTAAAAATTTGGGGGTTCACCATGCCGAAGTTACTCTTGGGGTTTGGGCCGCACCGTTGTGGAGGGCTAGGGATTAACTGAGGCCATAACGAGCGACGAAGCTTCGACACACGGCCGTTTTCGTTTCTCGCCTCCCACAGGAAAATGGCTGCTAACAAATCACAATTTAAGAGTGGGGTGAGATGATGCGTGCCAAACTAAACGTTACAGTTCACAACGTAGCATTAAATTTTGGCCCTTCTATGTTAAATATTAATCTTTCGTCGAAGTTATGTGAAGTACCGCGTATACGTATCATGGAGAGAGAGAGAGAGAGAGAGAGAGAGAGAGAGAGAGAGAGAGAGAGAGAGGAGAGAGAGAGAGAGAGAGAGAGAGAGAGAGAGAGAGAGAGAGAGAGAGAGAGAGAGAGAGAGAGAGCCTTCTGTTTTAAGGGTTGCTGGTGCAAATGCGGGCGGCAGGGCCAGTGTAATGCCCAGCACGCTGTTAGCATACGCAAAGCAGGCTTTGGCCGGTCGCGCCTTCGCATACCGAAGCCAGCGGGCAGCCCCCACGATACGGGATGCTGACAGGGCCTCCGACAGGGAAGATAACGAATCGGCTCCCGCGGGAATCGACCCGCTCGTTACGGCCATCTTAGCGCAAGCCGCAGGCTGCGTTTACTTTCGCCGACGAGTCCTTCGCGTTTCTTTTTTTTCTTTTTTTTTTCCTTTCCACTATGCCTGAGGATTTCAACATGCAGGAAGCGGACTTCCAAATCCCATAAACCCTTGAGACGCAGCAGCGAAGGCACGCTAGTTTATTCTTAGGCGCCGCTAGTCCGATCGCCCGAGGCAACCGACAGATGGCGGAAACGCCGCTGGGAGTACTCGGAGTCAAAGCCTCTGCCTTGGCGTTAATCCTCCTCGCGCATACGACTCGCAGCGACCACGAAAAAAAGAAAGAAAATATGCGGATCGGAAGCGATAGGACCTCTTGTGACGTTGATTGAATGAATGCGGAGGAACATACACAAGGAGCGTTTGCGTGGCGAAGTCTCCTTAACGGAACGGAGTTTTCGGGCACTGGATGTTACTCAGACTCTGCCGCATTAGCCAAGAGAAAAATCAACACAGTGCTGTGTAAAAGGCAACAACAAAGTGCTTTGACGGCACCGTATTTATTTATTTATTTATTTATTTATTTATTTATTTATTTATTTATTTATTTATTTATTTATTTATTTATTTATTTATTTATTTATTTATTTATTTATTTATTTATTTATTTATTTATTGCAAGGTCGGGTTGAACTGACGGCGCTCTCAATTGATATTTCATGCCGTAGTTCGCTGCAGACTGGAGTCAGGCTTATTGAGGCATAGCCGCTCGGAAAAAGGCTGCGCTACCGCATTGTTTAAAATTTACACATTACACCAGACACTGAAGCTGTTGCATGAACCGAAAAAAATATTAATAATAGGTTGCTCAACGTAGCTGTTGCCGATAAAATACAGATTAACGTGATCATTATGATAACTATGGCTTCTCTGGTGAAAGGCACGAATAACCTTCCTCCGTTGTAAAAGATGTTCCATTTGCCCGTGTCCCTACGGCGTGGTTCAAACTCGGGAGCATGCGTATGCACAAGGCTACAAAATGTAAGCATGTATAAATCTTTAATGAGAAAAAATTACCCCACCTTCCGGCGAGGGGAACCCTGTGGAGATGCGACGCATCTTGGGGGTTCACTTGGTGTTTCCGTTGGGTTGATTCTCTAATTGCGTGAAACGTGTGAGGAACGCGTATGATGTATTCTTTATTTAACACGCGGCGTAACGTTAACGATGACGGCCTTGTGGTCGCTGAAGTGTACGGGTAGTGGATGGTGAAGTAACGGAACCACCGTGCACTTTGCAGCGAAGATCAAGTCTATGCACGTGCCCGAAATCGGAACGCCGGTACTGGAACGACCGCGGCTATGACGCAACGAGGCGCGGCTATGATCGACGCAACACAATCCAACACAATCCACTTTAATCCAATCCAAGCCAAGCCAAGCCAATCGAATCCAATCCAATGCCCCTCGCGAGAGAGTGTTCGCTATCGGAGAGGAGAGGGGGTGAGCGACGGAGAGCGCAGCTCGCGCGGCGAGGAGAATGTGAGAGGGGTGTGGACGGACAACTACAACGCCGTATGGAGGGACAAGCGAGTGAATGAGATGCAGTCGCATCTAAAAGGGGTGGCCAGTGCCCTAAGAAAGAGGGGGTGGGGTTGTTTGGAAAGAAGTTCAGGGCTCCTCTAGGCCCTAAATTCTTCGTGCTACGCCTGACTCTTTGGCGAACTCCCAAAGGGAAAGCAATCTCTCCTTGGCGTGACTAGGATTCATGGGCGTAGTCCACTATTCGTATGATGGCACCTGTTGGGCGTGTTGGGCTCGGAGTTCACGGAGGCCCCCACAGTCCGACAGGAGGTGTCGAATGTCCTGCTTGACTGTGGAGTCGTTGCAGCACGGGCAGGGGGTACGGTGGGTCGATGAGATGTTAATCGACCAGATTTAGGGGAAATCCCCCAGGTGGAGTAAGTTTCTGTGAATGAAAGTTTGACATCCACCTAAATGCAGCCATACGGCTACAAAGGAAAGCTATACTGCTTTCTCAGAAACTTTTCAGTTGACGAAAAATTCGTCCTGGACATCCACCTATGTCAAACTTTCATTCACATGGGTCGATGAGAGCGGCGGAGCCGTTGCGTCTGTCTGGATTACTACTTGCCGCCACTGTAACGTAGGAGCGCACTTGTGCAGCACATCCTCGGTAAGGGCGGCCCCTGTTCGGGCCTTAAAATCTCACGACAGGCGCGGGACAGGAATAATAGCGCCGCGCACACCTGCACGCGCTCCCAACCCCTCTGGCAAAAGCGTATGCCTGTCACGGGCGCGCAAATTTCCGGCAGCCCGGGAAATAAGGTCCTGCACGATGAATAACAGTGAGAAGTGGAGAGACGAAAAAAAAAAAAAAAACGAAACATCGTAATAGTTGTAACATATTAGATCAGCGAGAAAAAAAAAACACCTCAGAACTACCCCGTGCACACCGCCGGCATAGCGCACAAAGTGCAGACGGCGGCACTTTGAATTCGCCCGCCCCCTTCGTATGTAGTTCGCCGGCGTCAGCGGTACGGGGCTTGTTCAAGCTGTCCGACCGGCCCCGAGGGCACAGTTTGGCCGAGAAGCTCAACAAATTGCATTTTCTCGCCGCCGTCACCGCGGTGGCCTCGCCCCGGGAGCGCTCTGGTGCAGACTGCGGCCTCCCCGAGATCCCCAAGCGCGGGATTACAGCGTGAAATATAGGAGCCGAGCCACATCGACGCGACTAAAAGGGATGGCCACCATCACATATCTCCGACGGAGGATTGGCTACGTGCACCCCCGTCATCCCTTTTCCTTTTTCTGCTACGGTTGTACTTATCCTGTAGTTTCTAATCTGACAATTCCCGTTGGAAGGTCAAGAAGGTGGTTCTTCATCAGAGCTCGTGTACCGGCGCCGCGGACGTGCTGATGTCGTAAGAATGGCTTTGGAAAAGGGACGTCGTAAGGACGAAAGGAAGACTTTCGGGGGAGGCTGAACAATAAAGAGAGGAGGAAGAAATGACGAAACCACCCTCCGTGGGTACGGCCAACACCGCGACTTGATGAAAACGATGTGGCAATTCGTCGCCGTCCAAGGTAACAGCACGTATCAGAGAGGGTGACCAACTTTAAGCTGTCTATCAGCGGGGTTTCGTCGTTCGGAGAGGACGAGGTTTTTGTTACCCTTCCCATACAATGCTGGTACGCCGCTAATGCGCATGCATCCACATTGCGCAAAAAAAAAAAAAAAGCGAAAAGGAAAGAAAAGGAGCACGCACCGAAAGATACAATGCAGTCAAGACACGTCTACCTTAATCCATCTTAATCCACCATTATCTACTTTAATCACTCTTATAATGCACTTTAATCTACTTTATTCTGCCTGAATACATTTTAATTCATCTTAAGACACCTTAATTTCTACTTTGATTCGCCGTAATTGCCCGTAATCCCCCTACTACTCATTACTAACAATCGCTATCAAAGATTCATTCATTTAAACCACCATAATTAATATTAATCACCTCACTGATGATTGCTACTAATAACAAATAAATAATTAATAAAATTTCATGATCCTTAATATTGTCTTCCTTTGGCCACCATGCTTTGGCTTGCTTGTGGCCTTCCTTGGGTACGAAGGTTCTTGCACCATTCTGTCGACGCCGGGGTCATTCGAGGTCAGCTTTCTAATGAGACATACAGGGCGGTCGCATTATAAACCGACTAGCCAATTCAACGAACACAAAACAAACTATCTGAAGAGGGAAGTGAAATATCAAACCACCACAATATACAAATGAACAGCAGTGCTCCAAAAGAAAGTAAAAAAAAAAAAAAGAGTAAACTTCACCCCAGACGGAAGATGAAGACGCGAGTGGACAGAGGAAACTAAAAAGGCGAAAATCGAGATCAAAACCCTTTTCTTCTTTCTTTGGTGCTCCCCCGTGCCCTTACTTGCTCGACCATACTCCTGGGTATGCATAAACGCGTTCTGCGGCGAAGCCGCTATTTGCATGTCTCCGACCACTGTCTTCTTTCCGGGAGCTGCAGGCGAAGGAGGAGATGTTCGGCCCGTAACAAGATTAGGAAACTTTCCGCACATGCTGGCTGGCGTTCCCAAACTCCCCCCGGGGCTGTTTCCCTGTCGTAGTTCTTCATCTCTTCCCCCAAGTTCGTCCTACCACGCCCCAGGACGTGTTTTATAAGTACCCAGTCATTATCTCCGCTTCAAGTCGCAAACTTCGCCCAAGTTCTCGAGGTTATTCGCCCGCCACCGTAGTCAGAGATCTAAAGCGAAACAACGAACAAGCAAATTAAAACAAAGAACAAACGCGTACAGGCGAAGAAGGGGTAGAACTTTGCGAAACCTATACAAAATCCGGCGCATCTCCCACGTGTCCAGGGAAGAGGAGAGCCCGCCCGACAAGAATATATATATATATATATATATATATATATATATATATATATATATATATATATACATATATATATTATGCATTAATGCATAAGCGGGATCATCACTGTCATCATGCATGCGGGCTTGCATCGCCGGTCAGGCGTATGTTTCTTCGTAAGCTTCCAGTACACACAAGCGAACTATGCGCATACACAAGTTGCAATAGGTATGTAGAGCCTGAATCACGATAGCCTCCTGGCATAGCCTGCTACATTGGCCCCGAAGATCACGCATGCATTCATGCACGCTGCCTCAACAAAGTGTGGGAGAAACAATGTTCCCCTCGTTGGAGAAGTTCAACGCACGCCACTGCGAGGATGTGTAGGCTACTCCGTAGTACACAGCATCGCGGAGGTCGACACTTTCAAAGTTCGCACTCTCAAATTTGAAAGCTTCTGGTATACGAAGGAGCTGTCTCTAGACAAGGGTTTCGTTTTTGAAACGGCGCCTCGCGGAACATCGTCCCTTCCTCCTCGAAAATTTAAACCGAGTGCGTCGAGCGAGGGCGCACAGACAAGAGGGAGACTGCGCGTATATACAACCTCTTAGTATATACACACACAAATAAAAAAAACGCGGGAAATTTAAAAAGAAAAAAAAAAACGCGTGATCGAGCACTCGTTTTCAATCTCGCGCGGCATTTCCTTCACCGTCTCCAAACACGACACAGCGACATAGCGTGTAGGAAAACGTAGATAGAAGGCCGCGCTGTCGCGACCGCTTTAGTTTTGGAGTAACAAAAATTCATGAATCGCGACCGGTCCTCAAGCCAGCCGTAACGAAAACAACTTTCTCCGACGCAGTTGTACAAGGCCTGTTTGTGCAATATTCAAATGACGAAGCGGGGGCAGCTGTTTTGGGTTCCCACTCGTTACGGCTGCATGACACCGGCTGCCGATAAAGGGACGTCGCGCGAGGAAACGAGCCCGACCGAGCGTTTTTAAATCGAAGCTTTCAGCCTCTCACTGATGTCGTCTGTGTACAGTCCACCCGAAACGCACTGCAGGAAAGCCAAATTCCTCTGACGATGATGATGATCGTGGGTGAAGAGAAGAAAAATTACAGCGCTTCCCGCGGTGGGGATTTTATCGGGGACCGTCTTCTGGGACCGGGAAGCACAAGTCTACTCGATTGCGCCATTCTGATATGGCGCCGAAAGCCGGGGCAATTTTTTGCCCTATTTTGCTTGTATTTTGAGGAAAAAAAAACAGCCCTCATTTTCAAGCTGTTACGTAGCATTACGTCACTTTTACGCAGGCTGAACTTGCCAATGCATGACGTAATAGTTCCCGCCAACTGGTTAAAGCACGTCATGCCTTCTCAGCCAATCACAGAGAGGGCGTGTATTACATGCATTATTGTTGTTGAATAGCAAAGACAGGCCTACGTTGTCATGTCTAGTCCTTCTAGTCTGGTTTTTCATTGCCGGCCAAGAATTATGCGCTTTCAGTAAAAACAAATAAAGCAAACTTTAGAACTGGTGCCCGTAAACGTCATAAAACGTCAAAATCAGGACAGCACACACAACCGCTTTGTAAACTGGAAGCACGTGACCAAAATTGAAAGCCAATCAGGAAAGACTTCCGGCAAATTGCCGGCAAACAAGGCGAATTTCCGGCAATTTGTTCAGTCGAGAATAGGGCCCATGGTCAAAGCAGTTTATATTTGGAGCGGGGTGCATGGATGTGCAAAATTAGACAGAAAATGCCTCCCTTCGTCTAACGATGGTTGAACGATAGAGAATGCCATGGAATGCCTGTATCAGTAAAGCACTAGAGAGCACAATTTCAGTGCAGTAGACAATCCCGATAAGAAATATTTTACGTGTATTCCGAGGTGATGTGATGTCGGTCCGCTCACTTATAGGTTGGTTCGTTTGATGTTGGACTTCATTTTGAAAAGCTTCGCGTTCCCCCATCGCTGTTGTTTCGACAGAGGGGTAGTTCATTTTCCCTCGCATCACCGAAAAAAAAACGTTATCTGGGGTTACAAACAGCGCGGGAAACAAGACGTGTCTGTGTGCCCTTGCCGTCGTCTTGTTTCCCGCGCTGTTTGTAACTCAGTTGTGTACCAACTAACCCTCCCGCCTTCAATCCGTTATAGGAGATTCGCGCACTACGCAGCAACTTACAGAAAATCGAAACGAGACAGCTACAGCCAAGTCTCCACCTAAAGCTACTTCTGCTCTTCTCCGGATTCTGAGGTTTTAATAATAGATGTTTTCTTCCTCCGAGTCGCCTCGCTCGTTGGAAAAGAGCATGATTAAAATTCAGGACGCACAAGCTTGTCGAAGACACGAAGGCCCCTACAATAAGAACTTGCACCTGGCCAGGACGGAAAGCCTCGTTCTCGTCGAGCCAGCACGTCAAGCATACGTCGCACGTCGATTTCCAACAAGGTCGATACGTTGGACAACTTTTTTGCCACGTTGGAGCCACTTTTTTGTTGACTGGTGTCAACTATATAGCGTTCGTAGACAGTTTTTCGGGACTGTGCGATGCCACATAGTATGTGCGCTGTTGACTTTTTCTTTTCGCAGTGTGCGGGGCTGCCTTAGTGTTATTCGGACTGATTCTGATTTACTTTTGTCATTGGTGCTTCACCAGTTCGCTGTTAGCGTGCTGCCTGAGATTTGGGTAAGCGACGCGTGGAGAGTTTGGTTTGGTGCTGAGTGTCATTTTTTTTTTTCATCTACAAATTGGTTTTTACATAAAAAAAAAAAAAAACTTTGGGCTATCGCTCCTTTTTATTTATTTTTTATTGGCTGATCACTTGCCATAGCTTGGCTGAAGCGGGTTTCGCTCCCCGAATTTTTTTTTGTTTTTTATTATAGGGAACCCGGAATCAATAAAGGAATAAAGGTCGAGCCGTTGGACGTCGATTTTTAACAAGGTCAGAGGGATCCGCGAGATATTTTGTTAAATAGGGATTTTAGTACTATCAAGAAGGCATTAAACCTATGTACAGCTGTGGACGGGGAATCCGCATTTGTTCGTTAGATACGGAAAATCGTAAAATATGGTTACGAAAATAAAATTAGGTTTAACTGTACAGTAAACTGTCGTTATAACGAAGTCCCCGGGACCAGAAATTTACTGTTTTCATTGAAAGCAATAGCTTGCTAAAAGCGGAGATAATTTGCTACCTGTGTGCACTGCAGTGAAGACCGTGAAACACTTCGAAATTTCGAATGAAGGACTTCATCATTACGAGTGTTGACTGGTAGGTGTCGAACAGGAAACGAACCAATATTTATGCCGGAACTGGAGCTTAACCCGAACCGTTTCTTTACAGGTTGAACATGAACCGGAACCGAATCAAAAAATAAATAACCGGTACCGGTTAACTACGAAACTGATCGACCATACGTTGTTGATGGAGATGTAAGTTTCCATCAAATTTTGAGAGGCGTGAAAAAGACAGGTTTTTAATGATTTTTTATACAAATGAAAAATTGAAAAAGGGTGTTTCCGCGCAGTATAGCACGCAAGACACGAAACGCGAGTCGGTACGCATCCAATGCTAAAACAGAACAGTGACAGATTTAACCTGAAAGCTTCACCTGCGTCGGTTGTGTAAACCCACTTTACGTGTTATCTTTCGGCTTTTGAGGTTTCAAGAACGAACGAAACAAGTAAAGCCGTAGGCAGAACTTGAGAGGAAACGAGCAACTGGAATGCATCCGCTGGTTAGAACCACGCGCGGTCCACCAGAACTAAGTACCCGAGATAAGAACTTCTAGAGGAGCTCCCCTACATGAAGAAGGCAGCCTGACTGGCCGCCGTTATAGCGTGTGTGGAGCGAAACTCCGCAGTGGTTGTACAAGCACAAGAGCTGAACCACGTTAAGCTGAACCACACAGCGAGAAGCTTGCGGTAGAGGCGGCTGGACAAATATTCTGCCAAGGTTTCTATAAACGTTGCACCCGGCTGGGTCGAGCACGTCAACATATTACTCGTAGGAAGGCCTCGTCGGGGCATTATATCCCCAGAACAACCTATGAAGCATTTCTGTTATTCCTACTGATCCAAATCGAAATACGTCAGCAGGGAGCTAACGAGGCAGCCAACCAGCTGACGAGAGGAACGAGGGCATGGATCACGAAACAGAGTCCGCCTCTGTCTAGTGAAAGGTGTCGGGCGAGCACGAGGCCTAAGCATCAGTTCAACAAGCACTCGAAGAGGAGGTCGGTGTCGGAGTCCGTCCCGTCCGATGACCGGCCGGTTTGCTTCGCATGGACCGACGAGTGCTTCTTCTCTTTCACACACAGAGAAAGCTCACCTAAACGTCCGACCAGCGGAGACACAACGCGGGAACAGGTAACGTCTTGTCACATACGGCCTGGAGACTGAACAATGCAATCGCGGAACAGGCGCAGAAAAGAAGTTGGGGCGATGTGCACGCGCGTCCTGCATCATCAACCTGCTCATCCGGCAGTGTGCGCGATGTCGCAGCGCATCGATTGGACTATACTCTGGAAATGACCGGAGTGTGGTGAAGACTTCAATTAATACTATTAATTTATGTGGCGAAGAAAGAGAGGGGGGCGGGGGTTGACTAGGCTTCAGCTGATATAAATTCAATGCGCCTGCTAGTATAAGCGCACCTACTGACCAGCAGCGGTCTCGTGCCCTTGAACACTAAAGACGTCAATATGACAATGGTTGGTGCCTGATAGCGTCGGATTAAAAAGCTTTTTAGAGACTACATGCCCTTTGTTGCGCGAGTTTGCTTGCGGAGAGTACAAACCAAAGAGAATACGGGGAGGAAACCAAAGGTTCAGGCACATCGCTGGAAACGACAAGTATGTCAGCTACCCGATTGGAGAAGCTTTGAATGAACGGCTGGTCGGTTAATTGCACGTTACTCAAAGAGCACCGACATAACCGCAGGGGCGCCGCCTTCATCAACATGCAGAGCCATCCCCGCCGGCGCAGCGGGGAATCGCACAAGGCTCAAAGAAACCGTGGGGATCAGCGACGGACGCGGAAGATTTCATCCATCGCGGAGGGTAAAACTAGCCGCGTAATACGCCAGGTGGGGTGGACGAGCACGCCAGCGGGGGATCATAACGGGAAGTTATGTTAAACGCTACACGCGTTCTCCTACACCGAAGCGTGTAGTCACGTTCCTCCTAGAAACAGAATGAGATGGTATGGGGCCCACCAGCCTTGAGACGTCCAACCAGTGCCGTCTTTTTTTTTCCTCCTATCGGAAGCCTCGAGCCACGTCCCTTCATTGGGCGCAGCGCATAACAACTGTCAAGGAAGCGTCCGCGCTCCACTACAGTGCTTGTAAACCTTCCCTGGGACTTCGAGAGGTATTCGACTCCGGATTAGCCGCGTACTATAACGGCGCGGTAACTGCGATGCCCTGGGGAGCTTAGGATGAGTTCAGCCCAACATCGACAAAGCAGATTCCTGCGCGCATTTTAGTTTTCCTGTTCCTCGCGCAACGCACATTTCGATTAAAACAAACAAAAAAAGGAAACCAATAAAACGGCAAGGTTCAACATCGCATTCGGCAAGTATGTCCTCAAAAACAAAAAATCCTAAAGTGGACGGCGCATGCGAGCGAGCGCTTTCGAATTGATGAATCCGTCATTCGTATTTGTGGCGAGCAATATTCTCATACGTCTTCCATACCCTGCCAAGAGCGCTTTCATTTTTACCAGGGGTTACGCATGCGACTTTTCCTTCTTCGTTTCCCAGGTTGGTTCCGCCTGCTGTATCTTCGAGTATCCTGGCTTTGCTGTGGTTACTGGCCTCTTCGTCGCGTCACCAAACAAAGCTTTCCCGATTTTGTCTTCCTGCGTCAGGACAAGAGATGCCTCACCAGCTGCCTCTGGACTTGTGCGAGTATTGAACTGGCAACGCTGTCTTCACGTCGTTTTATCGGGCTCCTGGTGGTGGAACAACTAACGAGGCATATTGGCAGCGGCGGCGGTGGCGAGAAGACGCCCCCTAAATTTTCCTTCTTCGTTTCCCAGTTTGGTAGCAATTCTCGCGTTCCACGCTGACTGTTTGTCGTACTTGCTACCGCCGTTGCTGCCAGTGTCGTTCTGCCTTGCTACGGTTATTTGCTGTTTTCCCCCCGTCCACTATCATGCTTTTTGTGCTTAATTGAACGACGTGTACCTCCCCGTTATGGACGAGACGTGCCACTCCTGCGACGAGAAGCTACCGTCTGACGGTCGCCAAATCAAGTGCTCCGAATGTGAGTACGCTTACCATTTGGGAAACTGTTCGGTTTGGTCAGAATCCACGTTTAAAAGCAAAGGCGAAGCGGGGGAAAGAGTTGGAGATGCCCTGCATGCCGCAATTCTAAGGGTAAAGCTGGATCATACAGAACACAAATAAGCCGGAATGGGAGTAAATGGCTTGTGTCATAACTCAGTACCAATTCGGAGTTTTCAAAACTCCTTCCAATGGGAGTTTCGCCTTACTCCCATTATTTCGGCAGTTTTTTCAGTAGCATATGGGAGTTTCATTTTACTGCCACTACAATGGGAGTTTCCAGGGGTACCATTGGGAGTGTATTGTTTCCTCCAACTGGGAGTTTTCAGGGGGCGCGTTGGGAGCAGTGTTGACCTGCATTCGAGGTTTTTTTGTGTGTGTGTTTTTGTGCGCTTCATATATATGCGCTGCAGTGAAATTTATTACTGCATTTGGGAGTTCTTAATAAGGGCACAGGCCGCATTTTTATTTTTCGTTGGGGATCACGTAATTTCTAGTCTTTTTCCGCTTCAAACTTTGAATGGCGAAACGTGAAAAGTTTGTTTTCTGCACAGTCAATTTATTGCATAAAAATTACATGAATACGATATACGTGTGAACACGTTAATAAGACAATAAAAACACTGAATCAACAAAACACCTACATCAAGAACACAAGGTATCTTGGTAAGAACTTTATCTACTACAACACTCCTCAACAAAAAAAATTTAAGCCATTTGCAAACAATGAGGTCAGCATGTCGTCGGTGCGCTGTTTGCTTGCACGTGCCTCCCAAACGCTGACGTTGCCGCACCCCCTGGCACGTTCTCCTGGAAGCCACAGCAGCACATTCATTAGAGGGATAGCAAAACGCTTTAAGTCTGTGGTAACAAATACATAAGCATATTGGGCATCTGACCTGGAAAAAAAGAAAAGAAACGGCACTGTAAAGTCGCTGAACTTGTCACTCTTGTGTCCAACTTTCCGTAATGTCTGAATGTTTGTTTAAAGGGGCCCTGAAAGGCATTTTGAGCACACTAAATGAACTAGCGCAATCGCTAGATTGGGTCGCCAACGTCACCTGTGCCAAGTATTACTCTTTTACGCGCAGCGGAAATCTCACACTTTTGTTGCAAAGTTTGTCGCTTTTTTCTCACCCTTTCCTTCGTGTTTTTGGACGCCGCCATCTTCACATGTCTACATCATCGATTCCCAGATGTTCGTCATGAGCTAGACATCCTGCTATTGGGCGGCTTTTTCACGCACTTCCGGCAAAGAGATGAGTCGTCTGCTCAGCGTCGGCTCGCGGGCTGATCTGCCAGCGGAGTGCCGGAGTGCTTTGACATTTTACGACAAACGAAACAAGTGTAAACAAACGCTTAACCGTTTGTATTGAATGCAACACGGCCATAACACGACGTGGATTTTATCTTACGTGAGTACGTACCATAAAGAAAGTCCCGTGGCACTTCTTTGGTGCAATCGCAGAGAACGCCCTGAGCCGAATGTCCGGGTTTGACGCGTACATTTTATTCAACTTCAAAACAATCCAGAGATGCGTTTCGAACGAACGCAACGTCACAACATGCGTTGCAAGTCTGAACCGCGATTGACAGACGACGAGTTGCCTCCTCCTGCCCGTCGTAAATACGGCACTCACCTCACACCCCGGTTTGCGGGGACGAGCAGCAAGTCACAACTCTGGCGCGCAAGCGAGAAGGCTTTTAGCCAGGCACACTGCACATACCCCATGCGAGGTTGAGTGGTACGTCGTTCGAGAAAGATAATCCAGATCATGGGAAGCACTATCCACCCGCAGAAGTACAATGTCGCATTTCATCGCGAAACGAACGCGTCCACAACACACAGGAGGCGATGCACACCAACACACACACACAGCTTCGGTCGCTGCATTGGCTTAGCTGCAAGCTTCGTTCGGACAATCAGCGATGCTACGACGATACAGAGCTGCGTGAGGACGACGTGCTAACCACTTCACGTATTTAAAAACACAGGGGCAAAGAACTAGGTTCATCGGAAGCAAAAAATCTTTCCTCCATTATAGTGCCTGAAATATACTGGCTAGTGTGCCGAGGGCGAGCTCCAGGCGGGCGCCGGGAGCGATGTACGCGGCCGTCTGCCGCTTGGGGCGCTGCCGTGCGGGAGTGTGCGCGTTCATCCGGCCCGAGCAGATCGCGCGGTTACCTCCGAGCTGCGTAGCAGACGGCAGCGGCAGAACTTTCCATTCCCGCTTGCGACGAAAGCGAGCGAAAGCGACGGGAATTCTGTCGCGCAACCAAAATTTGTCCCGACCATTCGACAAAAACGATCGTCGCGCGACAAAGCGACGGAATTCCTGCCGCTCTCACTCGCTTTCGTCGCAAGTGCGAACGGGCCTTTATGCGCAATCTCAGCCCCACATAAAACAAGCTCTTGCTTGTCGCCTGAGCATACGGTTGATATCTGACTACGTTACACTGTGCTTGCCAGTGTATTTAAACGATGTCACTAGGTTTGAAACGTACGCGCTCGGCGTGCAGCTTTTGTAAACGCAAGCGGTTCACATACGCACGCTATTTTGCTGCTAATAGAGTTTTAGTACAGCGTTTGTGGCCTTTGCATACGCTAAACGCTAAATTTTGCGTCCCGCTACGTGACACCGCGATGGGAGTTTTAGTAGAGCGTCTCATCAGTTTTGCGTAGCGACCACTAATGCATACGGCGCCATCTGTCAAATGTTTTCCGAAATGTCTCGCCGGCTGATCTGCTAGCGGAGTGCCGGAGTGTTTGGACATTTTACGACTATCCAAACAAGTGCAAACAAACGCTTTCCCGTCAGTGTTGAATGCAACACATGGGTGCAGCTTGTCAGAACACGGGTTCTCGCTGATCGAGTGCAGCGTTGGTTTGCTCTTCGCCTTCACGTTCATCGCCGCTGATAAAGCGATCCGATCCGGCGCGTTTTGTGCACGGGTTTCTGTGTCGGTTGAAAATGTCTTTTTTCACATGCCGCCGGTAGTAGGAATTACAACCACCGCAAAATAACACCCGGCACCAGCGGGGCCACATCTGAGACCGCGCTTTTGGATAAACAGTGCGCGGTGCACCAAAGGGAACGAGCGCACGATTCTCCCCCACGCGGCTGCGAGTTCGCCGCCGATACCAACTGCAGCCCTGCAGCTACGTACACCGCGAAAGGGCAAGGCCAGCCGCACACATGCGGCCAGGTCATTCGTTCGCTTTTCCAGCCTGTGTCCATGGTGTCTACAGAGATGAAAAAGCCGAAAGAGCTGGCCCGTAGCAGACGGCAGTCTGTGGGAGCGCAATAGCGGAAGTACGTCACCGCTGAGGAGCGGAGCATCATGGGAGGGGAGGCCAACAGCGAAGAAACAGTTGAAAGGAGGAGGAAATACGGCGCGACGATAATTCGCGGTTTTTGATTTACGATTTCTCAGCTAATACTCATCGCTTTAACAAAATTCTTGCAGGAGGAGATTGCTAATACATTGCTTTATTTGGTTACATGTACATCCATGCATCGGCGGAAGGCATTTCAGGACCCCTTTAAAGCTACGCAAAATTGCACTTCTGTCCGAGACACCTGCGCTCACTAGTTCGTCAAAACGAAGTGTTCTGCTGTTCAAAAAGGTGCGCGACCCTTGTGGCGACCCACTTCTCAAAATGCTTCCTTTCCCTCTTTTCCTTGCGTGTAGTGTTCTGGGAACGAGCTTCAGGTTTTACCCCCCGCACAGCCCCTCTCTCCCCTCAACGAAAGTTACGGAAAAATTTCGGTCGGTGTCACGCCTGCGCGTGCCCCCCTTCAAAAAAAAAAAAATAATAAGCAGTCGTCTGTCGACTCTACAGAATGCTCCCTCGAATGGCGTTTGCTGGTTATAGTTACACGCGCCTAGCGTACGGAGAGCTCCCACGGGGCCCCGACCTTCTCCCTTTCCAGTGAAAGCAATTAATCGCCGGCGGCACGCGGCAGTCACCCTCCTCGTAGCAGGCGCGGCTGGCACCACACCTACTTCTCAAGAAAAGCGGCCGCCCTGCGACGTTTGACCGGCCAACTTCACCCTCGCCTGCCAGTAAGGCACAGACACAGCCTAACAAAAACACCTAACAGCCGTCCAGAGTTCGGACAGTTTTCATTCTGCTTGCGAGTGTGAATGAGTGAGTGTTCTGCTCGAGACCCGCGCAAATACGCATTGCTTTCACACCGTTCGGCCTCCCCAATGACGTTCCGGGCATGGTGCCGTCTTTCACGCACAACGCTCACCTCCAGTGGCGGAGAATCGCCCGTGCAGTGGCGCGGGAAACACGTTGAGTTTATTTGACGCTATAAGGGGCACAAGTCTCCCAAAATGTTGCGTACAATAAAAAACGTGAAAATCTTACCTTCAACCACCTCGCAGAGGCACAACCGCGTTGTTTTTAACGAGCCACTCACAGCGATCACTGCATTTAGGCCTCGCGTCGGCTCGCTGGCGTATTCCGTCGGCTCGAAGGTCGGTGACACGGAGGCGACGTTGCAGTCCGTCGCACGTCAGTCCAGGCTGGTTCCACAATGTTCGCAACGAGCTTCGGTTGTTGGGAAGCACTTCACATCCGTTCGTCCGGCCGCAAGTTCACACTGGCAATAAATTTTCGGGGACGCTGGAGCTCACACGACACACGACACCAACTGGCAGCCATTTTGTAAGGACGTGTAGAGGAGGAAGGGGTGAAGGAGGAGGAGAAAGGGAAAAGGAGGTGGCGTGGAAGTTTTTAATACTCCCATTAGGACAAACGCAGTAATAACAGCCAGATACTGCGTTTTGTGAAGAGGTACAACCGTGGTAAATGCTCTTATTTACGACGGCTTGTGGCCCCCGGTGTAAACTGGCAGTTTTTCCACCATCATACTACCACACGTGGGAGCAGGCCGTCTGTCGTGAGGAGTTTAAAAGACGTATTCCAGCCAAGAAACTCCTATTCAGGCTAACTTGTGTTTTGTGTGGAGGAAAGGGCGGTATGGAACCGGAACTTGTTTCTTGCCTCGCAGAAATAACGAAGAGGCTCGATGCAATCGCTGCCTTGCCTTCTCAGGTAGCTGAGATAAAGCAGTCAATCGAAATGATGTCTAAAAAATACGACGAAATACTGAGTAAGCAAGCCCATCATGATAAGGAAATATGTAGCTTAAAGAGGCGTGTTCTTGAACTGGAGACTAAACCATGTGACTCTGACGACATACAACAAATGAAAACTTCGCTTAATGACATCGAGTGGCGCAGCAGAAAGTACAACATCGAAGTTCATGGTATCGCTGTGTCCGAAGACGAGAACTTGTTGAATAAGCTAAACTGGGTGGGTACACCTATTGGTCTACCAGAATTGGTTGCTGATGACATTGAGGCTATTCACCGGCTTCCTTACAAGGTTGGCAAAATACCAGGAATAATTGTCCATTTCGCAAGGCTGTCACTTCGTGACAAATGGCTTGAAGCACGGAAAGCCCTCAAAACTGCGAAATCGCCAGTATCGATCACTGAAAACATGACGAAACACAACAGGGACTTGCTCCGCCTCACCCGTGAATGGGCAATGGCAAACCGCTACAGCTTTTCTTGGCATGCAAACAGCAAGGTCTTTGTCCGAAGATCGGAGGGTGACCCTGCCATTGTAATTCGTCGTCAGGATGATCTCTTCCAATTGACTGACAGCTGAACATGTTCTATGCTCTAGTTTTGCTTCTTGTTACTCTCTTTTCCATGGATTTATTTTTGTATGTGCGAACTGTTAAGATGGCGATAGCGAATTGTAACTGTCGTGTTTCCGGTTTTTTATTTTGCTCCTTGCATTCTTTCGTGCAATTTCCCCTCTGCATTTTTATTTGTGTGAGAAAGAAACGTTTACTTTCGCTGGGGCAATATTCTACCCCTCACTTGCATCTTGATTTGACTTTTGTGTTGACAGTGGTTATCTATTTGTATACCGCATACGCACTTGTGCGTGTACCATGTTCGAAGTCTTTAACGGCGCTCCACACAGCATCTGATAAGGTTCCAGCGATCTGTGCTCGTCACTGGTGTTCAACGCGTGACTTCACGCTGACTCTTACTAGGATGCTTTCGCGCTATCTATGCCCTGCACTGCGCAACTGCGTTTTCATTGTTTTGTCTAGGCAAGGTTTTTCGAACGAGTACCCACCTCTCGCTACCTTGCGTTTCATGCTGCACAAGCGGCTCAACAAGCACACCAATCCGCAGATGATTTCTGATGCGTTAAGGCACCCTAAAGAACTACACTTTGATGTTCACTCAACCAAAAGCAAATTTCTCTTGCGTGGGCAGGTTTCATCTTTTTGAGAACAATGTGTAATAACACAGAGATGGTTAATATTCAAGGTTTCCCTGATGCCCCAAAACTGAAGGTTCTGCAATGTTTAGTTAAAGCTTGCAATTTTCCGAATTTCCTGCATCTGTAGAAAACATGGCATCTTATGATATGATCTCCCCGGCTGACTTTTCCCGCTTCATAGGACCTGACCATGTCAGATCAACTAATATATGTCATTTAAACTGCCAGTCAATTAGAAATAAGGGTGACGACATTGATGCGTTCTTTAGCAGTTGTGAAGGAAAGTTTAGCAGTTTTGACCGTGAGTTCCATTTAATCATGTTGTCGGAGACATGGTACGATACTAACTCAGTGCCTTGGTGTCCACAAAACTATCAATGTTTCACTGCATCACGTACCAGTTGTCGAGGTGGGGGAATATCAATCCTTCAGCAGAATATCTTGGCTGATCGCATTGATCAATTTTGCTGCATAACTGATGATTTCGAAGTATAACTGTACTTTGTACCCGAAACAGTATATTCCGTTTTCTACCGACCACCAAATGGCAGCATAGTATCTTTTTCTTCCTTCCTTGAAACCTATTTCGTTTTATATTAGATAATCGCCTACAAGGCCGTTTTTGGAGGTGACTTTAACATCGACATGTTTGCAACCACTTCTGCCACAAGGAATTTCAATCTCTTAATAAGCACGCACGGCTTTTCAAATGTTATTTCGATTCCAACGCGGATAACGAGTTATACATCGACGTGCATTGATTTACTTCTTACGAACTTAAACCCTGCCTATATTAAAAGTGGCGTTTTCTCCTGCGGAATAAGTGACCACATGCCTATATTTCTTAGTCTAAATCTGAAATCGATAAGGTAAACAACACGTACCAGAACAGGTCAATGTATCACGGAAAACCGACTTGAGAATTTTCGTAATCAGTTATGTCAACTCGACTGGGAGCGAAGTTTACTGCACTATAGATAGTAACACAGCCTACGAATCATTCTTGAAGATTTTTAAAACAGCATATGACGCTAACTTCCCTTTGCTTACCACTCAAGCTCATCCGCGTAATATACGAAAGCCGTGGATCACGAGGGAATTACTGAATAAAATCTCAAAACCAAGTATAAATTGTATAGAAAATCTCTGAATTAACGCGAGCTGTCTGATTTTAAAGTATTTAAGTCTTTTCGTAACCAACTTACAAAAGATATACGTAAAGCCAGAACAAATTATTATAATGTCTCGTTTGACGCCTGCATGAATGATACGAAGAAAAGTTTGGAAATAAACTTAACTCAAGTTTTGAATCGTAAAACTGAAGTACCACATACTGTGCAAATCCGTAAGGATGGACTTGAAATTGCCGAACAATTAGGTCCCCTGATACGTTTAATGAGCATTTCACCAGCATAGGCAGCAGTAACTGCGATCTCAATGCTTGCCGTTTTATCACGACCAACTCTGTCAACACTATCTTTCTTTATCTTACCAGTGAATCAGAGGTAATTCGTATTTTCCAGGAGATCAACAATAGCACTACCTGTGATGCTGACGGCCTGCATATTAAACCAGCCAGTTTGTCATTAATGTTGTTGCTCCAGTATTAGTTTATATGTTTATAATCTATGCCTATCATCAGGAACCTTTCCTCAAAAAATGCAAGTGGCGAAGGTTCTTGCATTTGTTCAAAAAGGAAATAGAGCATCGGTATCTAACTACAGGCCGATTTCAATACTTCCTATCTTTTCTAAAGCTTTGGAAAAAATTATCTGAATCGCCTATCCAACTTTCTGGAAAAGAACACAATGTTATCGAATTGTCAGTATGCATTCAGAAAACGAAGGTCGACACATCTAGCGTTACTTGAGCAAAAGAATTCATTCTGAAAAACATTGAAAAACGACAACTTACATTAGGTGTTTTAATCGACTACAGCAAAGCCTTCGATAGTATAAATCATAAACTACTGCTCGAAAAAAATGCGTTACTATGGTATCCGCGGCATAGCTCTAGAACTTATAACGTCATACTTAGGTCACAGAAGCCAATTTGTTCAGGTAAATAATCTTCGCTCTTAAATCAGACAATTGCACTTAGGCGTACCACAAGGCAGTATTTTAGGGCCCCTTCTCTTCAACATGTACATTAATGACATCGTGAACGTTGACACTAATACAAAATACATAATTTACGCTGATGATATTACTCTCCTTGTTTCATCTTGTGATGTCATGCAGTTGGTACAAACCGCTAATGAAGTGCTTGAAAAAATACACAGATGGTCAGCGGACAACGGCTTAAGAATTAACGTAGATAAAACGAAAGCGATGCTTTTTCAATCCAAAAACAGAAATATCCTTTTACCGGCTGATATAATGTTAAACCACTCGAAAATTGAACTGGTGATGTCTGCAAAAACGCTAGGTGTTTTTTTCGACCAAGACATGTCTTGGAATACACACATTAATTTTCTCGCAGGGCAACTTTCGCGCATAGTTGGAATGGTATATTCTGTACGTGACCTTCCGTATAAAGTCAAGTTACTGTTGTACAATTCACTATTTTTAAGTAATTTTAACTATTGTTGTCTCGTGTGGAGCACAACGTCTGCAACTAATATAAATAGGTTATTTTTGCTACAGAAAAAATTATTCGGCTTCTATGTAATGCACGTTACGATGCCCCTACTGCCCATTTGTTTAGTAAACTTTGCCTACCTAAGATTCAGGACCTGCTTAAGTACCGCTTAGCCTACACATATACTCTAGAACGCAAAAACAATACTAAGAACATTTCGTTGATAGCTAATCTTCAAATTAATCATACGCCCTATCCGACTAGACTGTCTGAACATTGGAAAGTTCCTCGCCCACGTACAAACTACACTTTGCAGATGATTGGGTATTCGCCCCGAGCGCGAACACAGTCGGCCCCTGGCGGCGGCGGGACGAACCGCTCCTAGTGTGGATGGCGCTCTCGCGTCGTCTGCTTTTTCACGTTGCGTGCGGCGCAAGACGCGTGCTGTACGCGACAAAACAACCAATATGTGTGCTCGTTTGGCAGTAAGCAATGACAGTTACCTCTGCTTGCGCATTTCCTCTAGAAACGCAATAATCAGCGGCCGTTGCGGGTTAATGCGCTGGTTTAATTCCACGAAACATCTTCGCCCTGGTCACCGCTTGAGTGTGAAACGTGTTATAAACATTGCTTCCACACATTGCACTTTTCGTATTGTTGAGTGCAGTCGTCTGCCGTTTCGGGAACGTCGAAGGGTGCTTTTTGAAGGTGGCTGGCGTGGTGATTATTTAAAGGATAAAAGTTTAGTACGCGAAACGGGTCAGAAGCAACAAGACCTATGCATACGCGTGCAAATTCCACGCCCTTGTAAAAATTGCGCTGTGTCCTTACAGAAAGAAGAAACAAACAAAAACATTTACACTGCACACAACCCGTGCGCTATCGCCCATACATTACCGGACACGTATTTTACACCCGCAAGCGCCTGTGTGATCGAATTCTTCCCGTACCTTTTCTAAAAAAAATACCATTTTTGGACAGTCGTTGTTTATACTGAGGAGGAGGAATAAACATTTATTCAACTGTATCGAGTTGCTAATTTTACGTATTATTTAAAATACGTTTCTATGGATGCGCACGAGTATTTAGGGGGGATTTTTCGGTAAAATTAAGCAGTTGTGAGTTTGCGTCTGTCATGTGGCATTTCGTGTGTCATTTTCATATATATCATTTTCAAATCCGACATGAATCCCCTTGTCCAGAAACGTGTCTCACTCAGCATAACCAAATGCCCAATATGGTCACGTCTTAACCTCTTAAGGTGGACCTACGTTTAAAGAAAGAGGAGAAAAAGCGTAATATAATGCACGTTGTTGCCCACATGTGTGAGGGGTGTGTGCCATGACTCGCTCTTTTTTTTTAATTTTTTTCCCACAATGCTTGCTTTCAATACAATTTTGAAAAAAAGGTGAGCCACAATTCCTGGACAATCCCGGACCAAAGGGGGGTTAATCAGTTTTGAAAATACGTACTGCTTTTTCACCGCTACAGAACACGAGGCCTATAGTGTAGTTTCGATTGTAAGTAATACTGATAACCATAGTTTGGATTTTGGATTTTCGCGTTACATGCGTTCTCTTCTCGCTGCTCTTGCAACGTTGGCAGGACCCCCCCCCCCCCCCCCTTCCCGAAAAAGACTAAATGCACAGAATTTCATTTTTTAACCAATCCTCCAGAATTAAATGCCAAGACAAAGGCGATATTCAGTTTACAAAACGAAGTAGTTACCGGGAACCCGTTGCGCTGATTCACAACGAGAAATAAAAAGGAAATGTTTTACTACATCTGCAACAGCGCAACTTCATTTATTGCCATCTTTAGGGTTCGTAAGCGACCTTATACGCAAGAATGCAAACACATCTCGCTGTTGCAGGCACCTGTTAGATTTTAAAAGGAACGCAAATGGTCAACAGAGCAGCCGTAACAGAAAATTTGTGCTCAATGTGAGGTCCCAGAAGCTTGGTTTGCACACTGTAAACCTGCTTGTCACTTTGCGAAAACCTAGCCAAACATGAGATGTTGATTGTACTGCGTGCGTTGACAATTCAATTCGCAAGTTCACTTGCGACGAAAGCCGTAAATAAGTGATCCGAAACCGTTATTCATCAAACCTTCCTTCAGAGTCGTTAAAATTTCATTTAAAAGACCCGTTAGAGCGGTTACATTTATATCTCTGCGCTGATCAAAATTCAGTAATTTTATGTTGCCTTTTGAACATGCAAAAAATATCGTAAGCTCTTAGAAAGAATGTCGGGGAAGGTAGGTGGTGTTACCATTTCAGGGCATCCCACGAATGCAAGAATGCGTCATGCTACCAGTGAAAGCGATTGAGATTGCCGTTGTAAACCGAATTTCAGAGATCGAGGCTTCCTGATTTGTTTCTATTTATGCTTTTATTGAAGGCTCAAAGCCATAGTCTGGAAAGATCGAGCTTGCTACGAGCCACAGCGTACAAGTTCATTGTCACAATTACGGCCATTCTGAGATTCCCGATGAGTCGTCGCTTTTTTTGGCGTAGTAATGAAAACTGACTGCCGCTTCCATGCTGTACATGGAACGTTGAGGAACCGAACTACAGCATACCACTCTTGTTTGCACCTTTCGTGCGCACATACGGCGGGAAAAAGGCACGAAGCGCGCCCACAGTGTGCATTCTTACGGGCCGCTCAGCGGAGCATCCACACTAGCAGCGCGACGCTGTCGCCACCTACATGTCGAGCTCGCGGCGAATACCCTTCCGAAGTTGTTGAATGGACTTGCATTTATTGACTTTGATATTGACTCATGTACAAAATCTATGCTGTTTAACTTGTTTGTTCGGAAATACTATGTTGTTTGGGATTAGTTCCTTGCTGTGTTTGTGCGGTTTGTTGCGTATATTTTTTTCTCACTACTGCCTTCACGTCCTTATATCCACTTATTGATGCGCTATCTATTGTAGTTTTGAACATATTGTATTTTCCGTGCTAGTTTTGTTTGTCACCCACAAGTGGTGTCTATGTACTGCTTTTTTTTTGTTTGTTTTCCCCGCCGCTGTTGTTGTTTGTTGTTTCTGTTGACCATGAAGGATGTAGGGCTTCGTCAAGTTGCTGAGTGCAGCTTTCTACCCTATTTTCCGCCATAACGGTGTACGTTTATGGAAATAAACTTCAACTTCAATCAAATAGAAAAAGAACAACTTCTTCCTTCCTTGCTATTCCGACAGCTCACTCTTCCCACTTGAAAACGCGCCCGTAAGAACGACGAACGCCCGAGCCTTCAAGCTCCCAGAATACACCCACGACAAAGGGAGAAACCACGGCATTCTTGCTCCGTGGCGGGGCCGCACCCCGGCAAGCACTCACGAAGGCTGGCTGTCGGGTGGGGCATCGGGGTGTAGCCCATTCGACGAAGACGGCCGCCTGCATACACGTACGAGTATGCCCCGAAAACATGCGACCACGCTCTGTACCGCGTTTTTATAGACGCCGTTGTGCAACGCTGAGTCACACCGATCGCCCTCCCAGTCGGAGAATCGGGGATAACCATTAGGTATAATAGGAAACCCCCCACCCCCCCCAAATGAGCTCTCGTGCCTCAAAGGCAGTTACTAATACATTATTGAAGCTTATAGGGTGTATTCACAGGACTTTGGGCCGCGCGGCGGCGCTACCTGCGCGGCGGCGACGACGCCATATTTGAGGTTGCACTCCGCCGCACGGGCAACGCGTTTCCCGAAGCGAAACGTGGTTTGCGGCGTGGTGCTGGCAAGAACGTTCGTGTGGACGGTGTTTTTTCTGCGTGATTCGTGGGTTTGCGAATGCCTCGTCGTAACGAGTAGCTAGCATTGTTCTGATTGATTGATTGATTGATTGATTGAAGGGTTTAACGCGCCGACGCAACGCAGGCGATGAGGCGCGCCGTAGTGGAGGGCTCCGGATTATTTTTGACCACCTGGGGATCTTTAACGTGCGCCGAAATCTCGTACACACGGGCTTTTTTGCTTTTCGCCTCCATCAGCATTGTTCTCGCTTCGAAAATCCGGTCTGCGCTGGTCTCCTACAACCGCAGACCCGAAGCAGGCCGCACGACAAAATCAACGCGCCGTGTTTTTTTTTTCCTTTCGCTGTTTTGAAGCGACGGCTAGGGCAGTGCTTGAAGGCTGTCTGTCTTCATTCGACGAATTCCTAAAGAAGTTATCGATAATGTGGCTAATCAGTACCGAATCTGTTGGGGCCCGTTTCATTCAGGTGGGCCCCGGGACGATGGGCGTCGGAGCTTTCACCTCGCACCTCGTCACATGTTTGAAACATTCGCATGCTTAAAATGTTCACAAATTAGGGTAGCCGGCGTACTTTATGGATGAGACGAACCATACTGGGCTCCCAGCCTCAACATGGGCTGCTTCGAGTGTTGAGGTGAACGCACGCGTACATGCAATATCGCTTCACAGGTAATTGCGGGCATCCAAATTGATCCAATTCTTCTTCGTCGCCTTCTACTGTTCTCTAATCACAAAGCGCGCGTTACGTGATCAGGCACTAAAGCTTGACGCTGGGTACACAGTCTGACTACTTCAAAAACAGCGTAGAGACTAAAACGTTAATGTATGCAGGGACAAACTAGAGCAGCCTTTATCACTTGTCTCTGCGCTGATTTCGAAGTAGCCAAAGCGTGTTCCATAATCTTGTTCTGCTTATAATTTCCGCTTCGTCTTTACCGAAAGAAAAAAGACTTGAAAATCATCGGTGGGATCTTTGTCGTCGCCACCATACCTAATTTTACCACGTACTTACCCCGCGATGGTTTCCACCCAGACCCTGAGCGTAATTGTCCCGCTTCATTAGGAGCTCAAATGGCCGACCAAATTTCAACGCACAGAACACTGTCGCCAGAGAACGTCGCCGTCTCTCATACTCCTCAAGACGCGCGCCACTTGCCTGGGTGGCATGGTAAAACCAGCTCCTAATCTCACACGCCACCACCACATCAAATATCCTCGCAGCCTTGGGTGAAGAAATTTTCTGAACTCGCGCCACGGTCGCTTCAAGCAACGGAGGAAATAAGGAAATGGGCGCACGGGGATGACACCGATCGAGATAGCGCGAAATCGCCAAAACGGTGCAGGGTTATGCACGCCGCTGTCCGCGCCTGTCAAACCATCGGACAGTTGCATTCGTCGCGCGAAATGATACCGTCTTCAAGCAATGCCCTGGCCTTCGCTTCGAAACAATAACAAAAAAAAAAAAAAAAAAAACGGCGCGCTTGCTTTCGTCATTCGGCCTGTTTCGGGTCTGCGGTTGTGGGAGACGTGAACAGCGCATCCGTAATTTCGCAGCGAAAACAATGCTGGCTACTCGTTACGACCAGGCATTCTCAAACACACGAATCACGCAGAGAAAAACACCGTCCACACGAACATTCTTGGCAGCACCACGCCGCAAACAACGTTTCGCGTCGGGAAACGCGCTGCCCGCGCGGCGGAGTGCAACCTCAAATATGGCGTCGCCGCCGCCGCGCGGTCCAAGGCCCTGTGAATACACCCTATACACGCCGGTCGCTACTTGAGTTGCATCGTTGATGTAGACATTAACAAGACGCTGAACGTACTCTTCGTGGTACTCCGAACTCCGCAGCTCCTGACGTGGACGTGAGGTTTGTCTGAGTCACTCAATCACTGAGTCAATTCCGAGCGACGCACCCGTAGGTGTTTTAACACAAAACGACGTGAAAGCTGACCACAACGGCAAAAGTGCCGATGATTTTTGAACTCATTGCCTTCGTCCTACCTAAATTTTCTCTTTCTCAAGGGAAGCTTCATAAGACAAGATGTTCTACGCTTCAAAGCGCAAGTCCTGAGCCGAGCCCACTACAAATTAAAAAAAAAAAAAAGTTCCGTAAAATATTACACACGTGTAAGCCTCCCGAACGTTCCTGCTTAACGAGAGGTCGTCAAGCCTGCTTGCCCTCTCCGGATGAGCTGCATTGAAAGAGAGTATTAGGATCAATGAACAAACAGTGGCCATTTCCTAAACCCAACATTAGACGCATCTGCTGCCTTTCATCCAATATATGACGACGCATTGCAGGCGAGCCTCCTCCCGTATACACAGGCTGGGACGCAAAGTTATATCCCAATACAGGATTTGGCATTTGGCGCATAGGAGGCCATTACGGCGTTTAAGAGGCGCGCTGTAGTCGAGTACCGCTGAAGGAGCGTTAACGTACGCTGAATGTCCCGTCAAGGGACGCCTATTTTATTTCAAGCAACTGGTCTGCAAAATTTTCCTGGTGCACAGACCTGCAAACAAGGGGAAGCGACCACTAACCAGTTTTGCTTTCTTACCTTGACAAAGATACGCTCCGAGAAGGAGCGAAGATCAAGTGCACTAACTGGGAGGCCTATGAAGAGAGCTTGGGTCATAGGATTACAGCATCAACTAGCGATGACGACCTAATTCCTATCATTGCTCGCTGCCTGCGGGAATCATCGCGTGTTATGACAAGGCCTCCAAATATCAGAAGTGATGAGGAGTATGAGAGGGTACGAGCCATTCGCAGGCGTGCAGAGTGCAAGGCTCGCCGTACCAAAACTTTGGAAGACATGCAGCACGCACGTAGGGCGCAGAGACATGGGAAGCGCCATTTAGAGAAGTTAAGCAGGCAGCGATGGCAAGTTTTGCGCGAAATTGGATGTTCGCAAGCCTTTGTCGCACGTCTGGCGTGTAGTAAAGGGCATGCGTAACAACAGTTCGCAACTACCCCATTCAGCGCGGTGTCATTGCATGAGAATATTTCTCAGAGAGAAGTCGCTGAAGAATATTGCAAGCTGCTGTCCACCAGCACATCCGCAAGGACGCGCCCACAGCTAAATTATTTCATTTCACCTCCAGCTGCTGTACCTGCTTTAGACCACCCGTTCTCGATACATGAACTTAAATGCGGCCATTTCCGATGTCAAGAAACGCTCTTCTCCTGGTTATGATGAAATTACTTAGACGCTATTTCGCATTTATCACACCACTCTCCCTTGCGTCTCTTGGAGTACTATAACGCTACGTGGCTGCATGGAATCGTTCCTCCTGAATGGAAGCTAGCGGAGATTACTTCCGTTCTGAAGCCTGGAAAGCCACCGACGCGCTATGACTCTTTTCGACCGATCACCTCACTTAGTTGCATAGGAAAAGTAATGGAATGAAATGATCTTCTAAAGGATGAATTGGTATGTCGAAACCAGAAAACTTTACCCACCTGAAATAAATGGCTTTCGACAGAATCGATCGGCCATTGACAACATAATTGTGTCGTATCATCTTTAGAAGAACTAAATTATCCCAACTGCAGTGTTTTTAGACGTCAAGTCAGCATTTGACTCTGTTTACCATGAGGCAATCCTAGCATCTCTTATTGCACTCGGCTAAGGAGGGAGATTATATGCATGGATTGCGAACTATCTTGAAGGACGGAAACTTTTCATGTGCACAGAAGAAGGCCCAACACCATGCTACGATGTAAATAGAGGCGTCCCTCAAGGAGCAGTCTTAAGCCCGCTGCTGTTTAATCTTACGCTTATTCACCTGAAACGCGTTCTCCCCCAAGGTGTCAAAGTCACACTCTACGCGGATAATATCTGTGTTTGGAGTGCATCGAGTTCGCGTCGGATCACACAGCAGAAGCTGCAGAAGGCTCTTGCAAGAATATCGGCATACCTATCGCCGAGAGGCCTCTATCTTTCCTCAGAAAAAAGTGTCGCAATGGCGTTCACCCGCAAGAGCATGGACCGGTACCCTCTAATCCTCAGTGGCCGGCCTTTGCATTACGTACGAACCAAAAGATACCTTGGCATTGTAATAGACAGAAACCTCTCCTGGTCCCCAGAAGTAAATAAAAAAATTAGCAGTGGCTTAGCTCGGCTATGCCAGGGTATACGTAGCGTGAGCTAAGGTTCAGCTGGTTATTCTGAGGTTTCCTGGTTGTCTAGGGTTAGCTGATTATGCTTACTGCTGCTAAAACGATTTCCAAACCAATCCAGTCCAGTCCAGTCCAATCCAATCCAATCCAATCCAGTCCAGTCCAGTCCAGTCCAGTCCAGTCCAGTCCAGTTCGGTCGGTTCGGTTCGGTCCGGTCCGGTCCGGTCCGGTCCGGTCCGGTCCGGTCCGGTCCGGTCCATTCCAGTCACTGCTACTCGCGAATGCGCAGCACGGCTCTCCAGGAGCCAATTATTGGATATCTTTGTGGCACTCACTGGGGCAGTGATTGTCGCTCTGCGGTGCTCCTCTCCAAGGCATACGTTGATGGCGTCTTGCACTACAGCCTCCCCGCCCTGCATCAACTGTCCCCGACAAGCAGAAAACAGCTGGAAGCGGCAAGGAACAACTGTCTGAGGAAGTGCCTTGGCCTTCCTGCAGGCTCGTCATGTTGTGGGACTCTTGCAGAATCTGGCTGCCTGCCCATGGATGTGTTACGGCTTCAAGGAACGCTACGAAATTATTTGAGGTACAGGCTTCATGCCAAAACCCATTTCCTGGCTCGTAGTGCGGATCAAGACGCTTCCAGCTCTGCACGAACAATAAAAGCAATTGATGCTTCCGTGCCAAACCAAGCACCGCAGACCATGCCACTGGGTTTTCCGCCATAGACTTTGTCACCTGTTACCATGAAATATTCTATACCTGAAATTGATTAAAGAAAGCGCATATTCGAAACTGTCCTACTTCAGCTTACTCTTGCCCATATTCACAAATTTTACTCCGCAACGACCCATATTTTTACAGATGGATCCCCAACATCTGAGCGCAGTTCTTCGGGAGTTTTTATTCCGTCAACTAACAAATCACTGTCATGCCGGCTTGAGCGAGCGAGTTCGTCCACGCTAGCTGAACTTCATGGAATCAAAGAAACCATCCGGTACATACTTCTTCAGCCACCGACACAATGGACCATATTCAGATTCGAAGGCCGTCCTACAAAGCCCGCGACGTGCTAGCTGCTTCAGCATCCACGACCACATCCAGCGCGAAGTAAAATACCTTCACCATTTCGCTTACGCTGCTGGCCATCGCATAAGCCTTCAGTGGCTCCCTGGACACTGTGGTGTCCTAGGAAATCAGAGAGCAGAGGAATGAGGCTGCACGAGGGGGCCTAGAAATGGAAAACAAAAGAAAGGTTTTCTTTACAAAAAATGATGCCTCAACTATGACCAAGGCACTACCTCTAGCAGAAGGAAACCGCTGATGGAGAGAAACAGCTGTGAGCGAGAGAGAGAGAGAGAGAGAGAGAGAGAGAGAGAGAGAGAGAGAGAGAGAGAGAGAGAGAGAGAGAGAGAGAGAGAGAGAGAGAGAGAGAGAGAGAGAGAGAGAGAGAGAGAGAGAGAGAGAGAGACTCGCGCTCAGTTATTATGTGCACGGAGCCTGGACAGCAGCCGGTGCGTCTCGTCAAGCTAGCGTTGTTAAAGGGACACTGAAGTGATATGTAAACATTGCAGGATTACTTTCGCAAATTGTAGTTCGGAGTCCCCAGGCCATGTTTCGACCACCCTGGGCGCGTTTACGCGATTTTATTTAGTAGAAAAATTAATTCGAAAATGCTGTCCTCCTCTCTTTACGCTCGCCCATTTTCTTCGGCGTTTTCGTGTGACGTCAGGAGGGGATAAGCTGGCAATTGGCTGCGCTGCTGCACGGCTCCCCGGCCTTCAGACAGAGTCAGTCGGCCCAGCGTTTCGTCCGCCGTCCGCCGACGGGTCGTCGCAATTCGTTCGCTCAGTTGAAACGAAGTCAGGACACGCTTGTGAATGGTAGAATTTGCCTTTCGTTACTTGGTTAGTTTGTACACTGTATTCAAGTCAAGGTCGCTTCACACAAGCGCTGCACAAGCGCACATGCGACGCTTCGCTGACTGGTATGCCAGTAGGAAAATATAAGGCCTCTTGAAGGCGGGGGAAGAGTCAGCGAAGTCAATATAGGTACTAAGGAAACAAAATCAACTGATATTTTTACCGTACAGCGTAAAACGGGTGCGAGAAGCACTTTTTTTGCGCTGGGTGAACAAGCACAGCGGTCAGCAGCACGACTACGTATCTGCGAACGCTTTTCCGTCTACGAAATGCAATTGCTAGACGTGAGCTATTGTGGAAACTCGGGCGACGGTTACTGCACGAGCGCAATACAACAAATAGTCACCTAAGCTGCTTGAAATGCCAAAACTAAATAAAAGTGTAAACTGGTTGTACAATATATACCCTATATTACCAATGCCAGCGTAGCCCGCTCCGTGGCCGAGTGGTCTGGGTTGCTAGGTTTGCCACCGCAAGTATTTTGCAAGTCACGAGTTCGAATCCCCGCGGGTACGTGCTTTTTTTTTTGTAAGTTAACTTTTTCGTTTTCCGTCGATGTTTTCTATATTGAGTTCACCTTTTTTTGGGCCGCAACGCTCATGGCTCCACGAACTAGTTCACAAAACGCGCGCAGGCTGGCACTGGCGCGCTAGCGAGTTCTCGTTGGCGTGCTGTTGCCATAAGCACCGACTGCTTGCAGGCAGTGGGCACAGGCCAGAATGAACAGACTCTTGGCCTGGTGCGAACACGCTTTTTACGACACAGGCATGAGGGAGGCAAGCTCCAAATATGGGGGAAAAGCGCATGACATTTGGGCGTTCATGCACTGCGTAGGTTTCGGCTAGTGAATGCTACGATTCCAATCCGTCCTATGAGGCTTATCTTTATGCATTTTTACAGCTGACAACATGGCAGAAGCGCGGTACGATCATTTCTGAGTTATTGAGAATGCCCATCCAACAACGCCAACGGTTGTGTTTTACAGAACCGAAACCGAAACCGAAACTTGTTTGGTTGCTCACCTTGGGCATCGTCCAATCACGGTGCCCGCTCCTCCTAACGTCACAGCTTTAGTTGGCGCGGCCGCCGCAAACCGCGCATGGTAGTTTTTCTTCTTTCCCGCTTTGTAAAATAATTACCGATTTGTCAACCGAATAAACGATGAAAAGTGTGCTAATTTGAGCCAGTCTACGCAGTGCAAGCAAAAAACGGGAGCTTGACAAATTCACTTCAGTGTCCCTTTAAGGTCAGAGTCCGCAAGGATGGACTCTCCCTCCTCCCTCTGCCCCACTCCCCCTTCCGATCCGCTCACTATTTCACCGTGGCGCCAAGTTCTGTATCCACGTCTTGGGCGCTCAGCCGCTGGCGGAAGCCAGTCATGCAGGCAGGAAGCTTTTTCCGATGCTCTAGCCACCACATCAGTCTGGCACAGACTAGCTTTTCCATGAGCTTTGAGACACAAGAAGTAAGCGACACCGGCCTGTATGATGAGAGATCTGCTGTATCTTTGTTAGGTTTAGGCACCGGTACCACCCAGGCCAGCTTCCACGATGACGGAATGTCGCCTGTCGTCCAAATATGGTTAAAAAATTCTAGGAGACTATGCTGGAACTCCAATGGCAAGTTAAGTAGCATTTGGTTCGTGATGCCGTCAGGGCCAGCTGCACACCGTTTGCGTAAGTTAGCGAGGGCTGTTTGAAGCTCCCTCAGCGTGAATGGGGTATCCAGTGCTGAAACTGAGGAGTAAGCGCAAGCCGTTGATGCACTACTGCGTAGTTGCAGTGACACGTCTGTTACGCATGGTGATGTCGAAGATGCGTACACGTCAGCAAACTCCTCAGCCAGAGATGGTAAAGTCTTGCCTTTGATTAGAGCCATTGCCAGAAACAGTGTATTGGATTTGGTCAGCCACTTGGAACATAATAGAGCTTATGGCTTGTCCACCGTTGCGGTGTTTCTTGATGTGGCTAAGGCATACGACTCTGTCTTGCCAAGTGCTATTTTGAGTCATCTGCAAGAAATGGGGGTGACAGGACACCTACTCCGCTTCATTCGAGTCTTCTTGACCGACCGCTTCATGCAGGTGCGGATAGAGAATGTTTTTAGTTCAAAAAGAACTGTAGTACGAGGCGTACCACAGGGCAGTGTTTTGTCGCCCATTCTCTTCAATGTAGCCATGTCTGCCCTGCCTTCTACGCTGAAGAGTCATCGGTCAAAAGCTCGTTTGTCAATATATGCGGATGACATCTGCATCTGGCTCACCGGATACCAGACAAAGCGATTGCGGTAACAGCACAACATGCTGTTCAATCTGGTCCAAGCGTATCTTTCAACAGTAGGGCTGACTATATCAGAGGAGAAATCGTGTTTGTTCTATTTCCTGGTGTACGACGCCGGTCTGCGCGTCTCAGGATAGAACTGAATGGCATCCCCATCCGCCAGCTAATTATGTTCGATTTCTAGGAATTGCTCTCGACCATAGGTTGAATTGGGCGAAAGGCCGTCGACTCTATGGTTTCCTCTGTGGCGCCCAGACTTAATGTACTGCGGAGAATTGCCGGGTGGACGTGGGGAAACCACCCACTCTATGGTCAAGTTGCACGAAGCCTTGATCTTGAACCGCATGCTTTATCAGGCTTGCCTCTCATATCGCCTTCAGAGACACAATACGAGCGGTTGGAATCCTTGCACAGGAAAGGGCTTAGGCTGTCTCTTGGCGGTCCCTCAAGCAGCTGGAAACAACAAGATCCTCCATGAGGCGCGTCAACACCACCTTCGTCTTCAGGGCGTCTCAACGTTTGTCTTATGCAAGTGCTGCGCCTCGGAGAAACAAGTGCGTGGCTTAGCATTGCTGCTGCATCTACGATTAAGGGTAGAGTCTCGTGCTCATGCAACCCTAAACACTCTTGGAGTGCTGTGTCCCAATGGCCTGGGAAAAGGGCTACTTTGGACCCGCCTTGGTCCCACGAGAGTGTGGATTGTTGCATTGACCATCCCTCATAAGGCGCTCGAAGCGTTGTACACCTATTGCTGAAGCCCGATCGCTGGTGCTGGAGCATTTGGAACGGGAATACGGGGACTCTCTGCACATATACACTGATGGATCGGTTGACGCAAATAGTGGGGTTGTGCGCGGCGGGCTTTTTCATACCCAGTTTGAATATTTCGTGGGGCTGCCAGGGTGACGCCTTTGGTTTCATCTACAGCGAGTGAGTGTGTTGCATAGAAGCTGCGTTGCGGCCAACTGTCATCGTTTGAAAGGCAAAAGTCACAATATTCAGCGATTCAAAGTCAGCTCTTCACCTATTGCAGCGGGGTATACCTGTTTGAAAAGACCTGTCAGCGATCCCTACTCCTACTAAAGCGGCTTAAGCATGAGGCTTCACCGTGCAATTCCAGTGGATCCCGTCGCACGTCGGTGTAGCGGGAAACGAACATGCTGACAGCTTAGCCAAGGACGCCTTATCTTCTACAAGGACGGTGCAAACGCGGTGCGGATTTCCAAACGCATACAGAAACAGACCGTTCGCGAGCACTTAGGAGCAGCTGTGGCGACCAGTACAATCAACCAGTCGTGACGAAGGGCCTGAAAAGAGCCGAAGCCTGTCTGCTCCACCGCGTAAGAACAAGACTCAGCCCGTACACCAGCTTGGCTACATAAAATCAACATTGTTTCATTCCCCTTTGTGCCCCTCGTGCAGTGTGACTGGTGACATTGATCACTTCATTATGAACTGCTCCAAAACCAACCCTGAGCGGACGAACTTTTTTCGTGATCTCCAGAAGTTAGGAGTGCCCCATGCTACATCAGAGGACATTATTTTTCCTAGGGACCACTGGATTGTGCGAAAGAGAGTGTCTCATCTCCCTACTCGGATTCTTGCAGTCCACAGGACTAAGTGAGGTGTGGTGACATAGCGGGTCTGTTATTTAGGACTAAGTGATTTTAATGACTTTGAGAGATTGATATGGTATTGGGGACGATAGAGCGGAGCAATTGCCGGCAGCTATGCAAGGCTAAGTCCGCCTTATTCAACAATACTTACTACTACTACTACTACTACTACTGTATCCACGTCCAGGGGCACGGAATATAATAACATTTTCTTGGAAACCGCGCTTAGAGCTCTGTGATGAACTCACGTATGTTTTTTCCCGAAATTACAAAAGACAGGTGCAGCGACCATAAAGGCCAAGAGAAGAGAAAGAAAAAAACCCAAATCCATTTCTTCCTCGCTTCAATTTTTAACTCAGTCGCCGAGGATTTAAGTCAACTCACAACTCACAAACACAGATGTCAGAGGCCGCGTTCAATTCGTACTTTTTTTTCCCTGCCGCCCAGAATAATATAATAGCCCGTCGAATAGATACGGCAGCGGAGACAGCTCGCACTCAAAACTATTCACTTCCGGGTACGTGCGCCGAGATTAAAGACCGGGCATGCGTCGTCCTCTCCAATGTGAAACGTGGAAGACGACGTATTTTGGGCGGCTGGCTTTCTCGATTAATGCCGCCGCCGGCTTCTGAATGATCGGACTGACGCGACTGCGCCCGCTTCCTTGGTAGCAGCTGCGACGCGCTACACGCTGCGAGCCGGACAACATCGTTTTTCGAGAATGGCTGTTCGCCCTGGATTGCTATAGCCCCGCAGAAATTTCTTCTCATCTGTTCTCAGTTGCTTCGCCCGCTGAGTGAGTTTGTTCGACTCGAGCGCTTCCATGCTGCAGCCGGATGAACAAAAATTCATAAAACGAGCGAGCCGCTCATTGTTGGAACTCATCTATGCTACCTCTTCCACTTTCTTAACTCGGTGACGTCCGCGGAGCCGCCGTCGTGGCAGATGAAGTCGTTTATCACGAAAAAAAAATGTCGTCTGCACTCTGGTCGTCTATTTCTATTTTGCTGACGGCGCTGCATACGACTTCTGGGCCCAAATCGACTGATGTGCCTCAAATATGTTTTTGTATATCTTGGCGTCTTTGTTATTATTAGTTGGTTCTTCGTACTGTAAGAGGAGAGGCGACAAAAAAAAAAAGGGGAGGGAGGAGGCGACGGAAAAAAAAAGGGGGGGGGGGGGGGGGGAGGGAACGGGGTGTGCGTGATGCACGTCCGAAACCTCTACGCTAGCCCCAAAACAGATCCCTACTGTCCAAGGGCGGCTGCGGGAAAGCCGCAAAGACGCCGGCGGTTATTGAGCGCCTGGCTCCGGCGTAGGCGGCTTTGAGCGGGGTTTTCCCGCAAGTGTCCGGGGGAAACGGGAGTACTGGAGGACCGAGTTGGCACAAAGAGCGAAATGAGTTTGTTTTTCGGCGTTTTCTTTTGTTCTGTTTCCCAGTAAGGCTTCATGAAATGGCGCGGTGTCGGTTCCGAAGATTAATCATCCGATTCCAAACTACTACAACGGCTAGAACTCCAATCATACACATACTTGATCCTCTATCCCCTCTGACTGCTCTTTCATAACGCTCCATTTCCTTTGAAAAGTGGACGCAACAAGCAAGATTCGGCTCAGAGTAGTTTCTGGAAGTAAGCAGATCTGCAACGCAAGCGTACATTTCAAGAAGCTAGCTCGCTTTTTCTTCCTTTTTTTATTCGGACTAAGTTCGAGGCTGTGTTTTATGCCATCAAGTTCGGAACTAATAAAAAGAAAAAAAAAGAAAGAGGAGGGAGGGGGCCAGGGATGGAGAACTTCTTCGGGCACTTAAGTTTGCTTACGTGATTTGAAGGAGAAATCCAGCGGTTATCAGACTTCGCTGCTGTACCGTGCTTGCGTCTCTTTCTTTGTTTTCGTTCCTTCGTGCTTTAATGAGTATCACTCTAACAGGCCGACTGGCCGCAATTCATACGGCAGCTTTTTAAAGCCACGCTCGCGCGAATCTTACAAGATTAATCCATAACCATTCCGGAACAGACGAAGACCTGCTGCAGGAGCTCCAGAACTCATTCGAAGCTTAGCCCACGACACAGACACAGCCTCCACCGCAGTACACCGTCAACCGAACCCAGAACCTGACTCGGCTTTCACCATTCAGGACATTGAAGCCGCGATACACGGCCTAACAAGGAACACTACGCCTGGACAGGACGAGATTACGAACAAACGTCTGCGCAATCTGGACCCCGTCGACGTGGAAAATATGCTCACCTGCATGAATAAACACTGGATGAAAGTAACCCTCCCGCCACAGTGGAGACATGCGGATAGCGCACTAATCCACAAGCCCAGTAAACCCCTCACAACCAAAACCCTCCGCCCATTTCTCTTACATCGTGCGTGGGCAAAGTTCTCGAGCATATTGTTAACAATCGTCTCGCCCCTTACATAGAAGACAATAAATACTTTCCAACCACCATGTACGGATTTCTGCCCCATCTCTCTACCCAAGACATCCTGCTACAGCTTAAAGAAAACATACTAATGAAACTCTTAAACACAAATATTCCGTTATAGCGCTCGATATAAAAGGGGCATTCGACAATGTCACACACCAGGCGATCCTACAAGGGCTCACTGAGGGCACAGACTTTACAAATACGTTGCGACATTTCTTACCAACCGAACCGCCACTGTGCGCATCGGCCATCTGTGATCTGACACTTTTCTAGCTATTCCCAAAGGAAGGCACCTCAAGGCTCCTGTTTATTTCCCCCTACTCTGGTACCTCGCCATGAAGTACCTCCCACCACTGCTACAAGCTAATCCGCATCTCCGACACGCTTTTCTAGGGCGGACGGCCTCAGGACTATGGACCACCCACTGGCTCAATCGGAGATCAGGATAGAGATCAGGATGGCAATCGACCACCAAACCGCCGGTATTCTCTAATCCAAGGGACTGGAGTGCGCCCTCGAAAAAATCGGGTTACTTACGTTTAGCAAGGAGAGCTTACCCGCAAGGACCACGCACGGAATACCAGAACCAGAATGATAATGATAAATAATTCAACCCTGTCCCGGATTGTCCCCCACCTTCGGATATTGGGCCTCATAATATCTAAAGACGGATCTGGCTTACAAGCCCTACCGCACTTACAGCGCACACTAAACAAACTCATGCACATCATCCGCCGCGTATCCAACGGCCGCTTTGGAACACGACACTCTACGCAGGGTATAAGCCGTTCTCACCAGCAGGATAGTGTATGACATGCCATAATTGACCCTCAGACCACAAGAAATACGGAAACTCGACGCCACCATACGCCAGGCCTACAAGGCCGCTATGGGGCTCCCAATCAGCACGGCAACCAAAAACTTTCTGCAACTAGGGGCCCAGAACACCTGGGAAGAAATGGAAGAGGCCCACCATGCATCTCAGTTACGCCGGCTACAGATCACACCCACGGGAAGAGCAACACTTCTCCGCCTGCACTACAACATGCCACCACGACAAGATGAGAAGATTCGAATCCCATCAGACATTCGACAACTTATCCGCGTAACAATCCTACCCAAAATATGCACCCGGTTTTCAACAAACGACGGCGCACGGCACGAGCTCGCTTAATTCATGACAACCATCACCACTTACCATGGACTGGATACACAGATGCATCGCCTTACCCTCATCAGAAAGCACATTCAGCCTGTGTCGTTAACACGCAAGGCACATAACTTGAAGCAGCGACCATTCTCACCACTTTCATTGACACTGCCGAGGAGGTTGCGATCGCCCTTGCTGTCACAACAGGCGAGGAATTCCTTACTGTTATCACCGATTCTCAGACGGCGGGCAGAACTTTCTAACTGGCCGAATCTCTCAACCCGCACTGTACCTGCTTCGTCAACAAAAAGACTACCAGACTTCAAATCATCTGCGCACCTGGCCACCGTGCAGTCCCTCGAAGGAAACGAGGCGGCACACGCCGCTGCCCGCGCTCATACACACCGGGCCGTTACATCGGAAGGAGGAAAAACACGATCTGCCTCAAGCAGCACCATTCTCCACACATACACGAAATCTAGCCCACTACAAAACGACCGCCGTCGCTTCCACCCCATTCCAACAACACGCACGAGGAACCATTCCGCGCCTAAACCAATTCGTATCCCCACCCTACAATACCCTGCCACCTGTAACTTTGCCCTGTTGCTGGCACCCTATACCACGTGGTGTGGGAGTGCCAACGGACCCCTACTCTAACCCCAAATCCTATGAGCAGTGGTTGGAGCAGCTGACCAGCGCCGACTTTGTGGAACGGGCCCGGACGGCCAGCCAGCACCAAGGCATCTTGGATTCAGGATGCCTTTCACTGGGTGGAGGCCTAAGAGCTTCCTCCTGCTCACCTCTACATTAAGGCCTCTCTCTCTCTCTCTCTCTCTCTCTCTCTCTCTCTCTCTCTCTCTCTCTCTCCTCTCTCTCTCTCTCTCTCTCTCTCTCTCTCTCTCTCTCCTCTCTCTCTCTCTCCGCCTGCTTTCTCTTTTATCCCCTGAACCCCACTCCCCCAGTGCAGGGTAGCCAAGCGGGCTCAACACCTGGTTAACCTCCCGGCCCTTCCGCTCTTCTCTCCTCCTCGCTCCCCACAGACAAACTCTCATCTACCTATATACGCCTGCTCAATGCATGGGCCGTCGCCTTCGTTTGTCACGGGGCACACATCACGCTGATTCTTGTTCCCCATTCTGGCATGGTGCCAGATTAGTGCAGTGGTTAGAGCACTGGGCTGCTGCTTTCGCGAGCCGGGTTAGAGTCCTCTCCCAAGGCTTGGTAGAAAGACGGAGGTTGGGCGGGGATCTAGGGTTACTTTGTGGCAGCCACCCACTATGTGTTGAAGGGCCCCAGGTTCCCCGCAGGGAAAAATGTTGCAGTGTCAAAGAGATGCCTTCTTTTGGGGAAAGGGAGGGCATTGGTCAGCAGGGCGCGAAAAACTCTTCTCTGGTCTCTGATTAGTATATGATTTGCGAACGGTGCTATACGTTCTAAACGGAACCACAGTACAATGATGTCCGGACAAATTGTCTGGACAGATGTCCGGACCCGGATAGCACAGGTTCCAATACAAATTGTACAAGTGAACCACACAGCCACCAGATGCAGTTTAGCGGAAAAACAAACCAATAAAGCAAGCAATAGGCAATCGTACCAACAGTCTAGGCCATTACTTATACATCATTTTCAGCTGTGGTTACAGCCATTTTCACGAAAGCTGTATGCGTGCATACTTGAACTGGCAGGATGTAGACCGCCGTCAACAGGTTCATTTAAACGTACACCGTCGCGGACAACGGAGGGCACATTACGTAGCAACGTCGCTTGTAAGGCCACCGCTGCCTTTATCCTTCATCTGGGCGAAGAACGAGCGCGGACACGCGACGTTCTTTGCTCGCCAGGTACGCAAAACGACCCAACGGCGGGGCCCCGGACGATGTCACCGCAGTAAGCCCATGATGAACGCGACGTAACGCCACCAGGCGTCCCGATTACGGGGGCCAGATCACAACGGCCAGCTTACTCGGCAGACGAGCCTCCTCCAGTGGGCACGAAGCCTTTCCGCACTGGTGGCTTGGCTGCCAATCATCCTCCGGCGAGGGCTGCGCATGACAGAGCGCGGAAAAAGCGTCGCCAGCGAAATCGCAGCAAGCATTCGCACCGGAGGCCAGCGAAGACGCGCAAGTAGCCCAGACGAATACGAGCCCCCTCGAAATACCGGGCGATTTTGGCCGATTTTGTTGTCGAGCGACACTTTCTCATGTATACAAATTGGGCCGCACGTAGATAAAAAAAGCACATTCGCCGTACCTGTTTGGCTCCCGGAGTTCAGCATTGTCATTGAATGATCCAAGAACCAACGCACTGCTGAAACGGTGACATATTTTGGATGTAGGCTGAGTTTTTCTATCAGCGGGCTCAGAAATCCGCTTAGAACTCGGTGTGCGTTTCTGAAATAAAGCCCATCAACCGACCACCAAAGTAAACGCCTACGAAATATTACCAAAGAAAATGTTCCACAAAGTACGAAACAACGACTGTAAATCAGCGGGAGCAAAAGGAACAACAAGAAATATGTGAACGTTTATGGCAACGCCAGGTGAGCTAAGCCAAAGGTCAGGCTTGACGGATGCTCCTTAATAAAGGCGCTCTTAGTACACCCAGGCCGCGCAAGCGAAGGGGGGCCGAGACGATTGACAAATGAGTGCTTCCCCGGATTTATGCGGAGCTATGATTAGCATCGCTGACTGCCTTTCGGAAGAGCTCTGGAATCATTCAATGGCTCGGCCTGCTACAAGGGGAATACCCTTGCCCTGGTCGAGGCGGAACAGGGGCGCGAGCCTTTTGATCTCCCCTGCCCGAGTTTCGGAATTTGCTGGACCAACCCGTAGCCTCATTTTCCAGATCGCTCCCCCAAAAGTACGAAAAGTTTTCCAGGGAGAAAAGTTTTCGAGAACCTTTAATGAACAGGTGAGAACCGGTAGGCTTCTGTCCAGAGAAACCCGTGCAGGAACGGAAAAGGTGCCGAGACGAAGAGAAAGAGTCTTCAGATTACGAAAGAAACAGGTAATCGAGACAGGGAGGAAACAGTCGCCATGAGGCTTTGAGAACAGAGGAAATGAGCCTCCTTGAAGGAACGGAAAAGAGGCGAGAGCGACCCTTAGAGTTGATTTTTTCTACTTCGCGTGAAATAAGGCAGGAAACAACCTGTGAGGAAACCTTTTTCACCCGCTCGCCAATAGAGAGGCAAGGAAGTCCGGGAGAATCGAAAAAGCTGCTTTGTTCAGGGAGGAGAGTGAGAAGAGAGAAGGAGGAGGAGAGAGCGGAGAAGAGAGAGAGAGAGAGAGACGAAGGAGAAAGAGAGGAGAGAGAGAGACGGAAGAATGAGAGGGAGAGAGAGAGTAGAGAGAGAGAAGGAGAGAAGAGAGAGAGAGAGAGAGAGAGAGAGAGAGAGAGAGAGAGAGAGAGAAGAGAGAGTGAGAGACGAGAGGAGAGCGGAGACACGAAATGAAGGAAACCAGTCAAGCAAGCTTAACACGGGCACACCGAAGTAAACATACGAGGTGCAAGGTGCGCGGGGAACCTCACGTCGTTCCACAGCCATCCCCATCCTTTCAGGCCGACATGATCGCCCCTGCGTGCTGTAAATAGAGGCGACAAATACCCAACGTCGTGGAAGAAAGATGGAAAAATGAAATAAAAAGGTGGGGGAAACGAAGATCATCTGACCGTTTACGCCAATATCTCAGCCAGAAATCACGCGAGCCCCGAGAACTGCAGCACTGCGCTGAGCACAAGGACTCTGGCTACGTGACAGGGGTGCGACTTCGAAAACAGCTGAATTCAAAACAATAAAAGTGCATATTAAAACTCCCCTCACTCTGGCTTAGGCCTCTTGTTTAACGTGCCCGAGGTCGCCGGTTCAAATCCACGCCTTATAGGCTGTTTTATTGTGGAGGCGAAAAACAAAATAAAATTTCGACGCGCCTTGAAGATACCCCGAGGTGGTCTAAATTAATGCGTTGTCCCCCACTTAAGTGCCTTCACAGACCAATTCAGCACAGGTAAAACCAAAATTTAAGCTGCTTTAGAACATTCTGTTTCGTAGTGTTCTGTTTATGATATGCTGTCACTCTTCACGAGTGGGACGAACTAGTGGCTGTATATATAAAAATGAACGTGAAACTGCCGAGGAATCCGGTCGCCTTGCGCAGTGGAGAAATTTTATTCCACGGATTTTCAAAGGGGCTGGGAATGCATTCTTTCGCTCAGCCGCGGAAGAACAACATCGGTGGGAGATCCATAGCCCTGGCCCCTCGACATTAATCCTGTCTGGTTCTCTCCCTCGTCTTGTGCTTTTTGCGCTTCTTTTCCATCATGTATCCCTACCAACTCGCCCATCTGTCGGTGGTCCTACGATTAATAGGACATCCACAGGACATTCCATAGCCTGAATTGCGACTCCATGCACGTTATCGCATTTAAGGAGGACTAAACAGGGGAGGAAGGTGGGACACTGCGGGCAACGCCCCCTTTTGTGTTCGCCAAAAGGTGTGTGTGTGTGTGTGTAGGGGGGGGGGGGGAGTTTCCGGAGCCACATTCTCCACGCATGGCTGGGAGCGCACGCGAGCAGGAGTGCACGTTCGAGTAAGCACAAGGGCAAAACGGGAGGTCGACGGGGGGCGCAGAAATTGCGTCCCCCCTCAGAAACTGAAGGCGGCCGCCACATCTGTAATGTACACGTGCTGCAGCACGCTGAGTTAGACACGCCCACCCTCCTCTCAACTCGCCGATTTGTTCTGCGTTCCCCAGGTAGGTTAATCAGAGCGCTGGCGCTCTGGCCGTCAATGAAAAAGTCACCTGTCCATAAACTATTACATAAAAAGGCGATATGGCCTCAATCCATTCTCTACTCAAAAAAGGACAGTCGACAGTCGCTACATCACGACAAACAGTTATGAGGCTCCTTTCAATGATTATTAAACTTTTGTAAAAACTCCCGAGGGGAGATTGTCAGATATTACGTAAGCATTATTTCCAGGGGTTCATATCTACACACACACTCCATTTACTTTGGAGGCCGTAGGCCCTAAGGGGTTTTATTATATAGCCAGAATGACGTGTGCCTACGGAGCAGATCTAGACGGACAGCCTTCAGGGAGGGTGGGGAGTCGCCCAAGAACCTTATTTTTACGTCTAGGCAGGCAGACCCCTGCCCCCGTCCTGATCGGATAATATTCCAGTCTATGACATTGGAAGGCCATAACCAAAAGTGTCGCTAACAATAAAACGTTTGGAAATGCGGACACCACTGACAACAACAATACACCAAATAAAAATGACTGACTGACTGCAACGGCTTACTGGCACGAATGCTTGCTCTGTGGACAGCCAATGCACTCGCCATTTGTACAAGTGCGGCATGCACACACACAGCTGGCTGGCGCCGCATCTTTTCAAAAGTGATACGAGTTGTGCCGCGCCTCCGCCAGATGGCGCCACGGGTCCCGGCGACCGAAAGAAGACGCAGTGAAACATCCCCCTCGCGAGGGGGCACGATCAATTGCAGAGCATTTCCGGGGGCGCACGACGTTAAGTAGTTTGGCGTTACGTTAATGTTGTTGCACTTGTGGCAACTGTCTGACGAGAGAGCGCTCGTCAGCAGTAATTGAATGAGTCAACGATATAAGGCGCGTTCGTAGCGTCCATTTCTGTGTCGGATTTGTGGCGCAGTGGGTAGGCACCCATGTACATTGCGTTCCGCCCGCAGGATCGAGGGATCGAAACCGGGCGCCGGATAGTAATTTTTTTTATATAGTAGGGAGGGGACGGTGCGGACTACGGACGGTCAAACGCGGCGGTGACATCGTGAGTTACTGAAATGCTATGCATTTAAAAGAAAGCGCTACAACTTTGGACCCCGTTTACCTGCGAGCCACTGCTCGTGCTTGATTGCTGGCGCGTTGCTAGCGGCGGTTAATATTTCATTGAGCGAGGCGGATGGCCTACGTGTTTCGAAATTGGGCCAATGCCACCTAAATAGCAAAGAAAACTTTTCAGAGCTTGGCGCTGCTTCAAGGGACAAGTCCATGGTCCTAGAAGAATCTTAAGAGAGACTGGTCCTTGTTCTATGCGTTCGTTATCTTCACGAAAGTGCGACCGCGGTACCATGTGTAGGCCGCAAATACTGTTCAACTGTTGCTACACAAGAACAGTTTTCGCAATATGGAATTAGCGTTACACAAAGGCGGATGACCTTTGGAACACCTAGGCACAAATAGCGTCCTTTCGCGTAATTCCATGTTCTGTTCGACAGCTGCTTTAATCATCAAAAACGTTTCAAGAGCTAGCGCGTCAGTTACAAGATAGCAACAGCGATGGCAGCACACAAAATGACAGTGCCTGGCGAACGAGACACATAACGCTATAGCGAAGGCAGTGCCGGCATAATAAACGCGAGCAAAAGTCACTATACGTACCACAGGGGCCGCACATGCACAACAAAAATAAAAGCAATCGAAGGAGGTGCAATAGGGCTATAAACCATCCAGGCCAGAGATCGTGACCCCGTGCGACGACTCTGCGCAGCAGCCAAGAAGACGTCCGCGTTAGATAAAGCCGGCCATCAAAGGCTGAGGATAACGGGACCCCGTGGCGGCATGCAGCGGTGTCCGTCGCGCAGCTCCTTCCGCGTGCGACGGCCGAGAGCGTATAAGAGCGCCGTGGGAGAGGCGACAGCTGTCGTCAAGCTGGAGCCAATGCATGAAAACAGAATGAAAAAGAAAAAACAAGGTTTTGGCACCCTCAGTGCGACATCGCAAGTCGTCAAAGTCAGCCAGAAGATGCTCAGGCGACGAGGTCTTAGACTCTGCGACGTCGGCTATATAGCGTGCGCACGCAGCAGTAGTTCTTGAGAAACGCATACAGTGCATACCATGCCCTGTAGAGTTCCAGGTCGGCGTTGAAGACGGGAAGTATAGAAGGAAACGTGTTTCGCTGCCTTACTCGATCTCGCAGGCTTTCGGGGCAGGCGGCAACCACTTTTAATTATTAACGGCGCAATACGTTCAAATATAAATGTTCACAAGTGAGTAACGCCAGAAGAGAATTCGACAATCGGTTCATAACGCTTCTGACGCCAACAACAGAGCCGTTTTTCAGTGCAGAATACCCTTCCCAATCCGCGTCGAGCTGCACGCATCCGCACGTGCCGCAAGTTCGGTTATATTCCCACGTCTTCGTTGATCCAGTACAAACAAAAAATAGCAACAACCGGCCTGCGAGAAGCCTTTCTGCGTGAATGGAACCTGGCTACAGAACGAGCGCCCAGATGGAGAGATGGTTGGAGAGATACTTGGAGAGATGGTTGGCTGACGTTGCAAGCCAGGCGGTTATATTTTCACGTAGCCAAAGACGACGCAGCTGTCTTGAAAAAAAAAAATTGGCCGCGTATCTGCTCCTTTCGTTGCCAATGTCGACGCAAGACGATAGTTGACTTTCGCCCCCTGGCAAGGTAAATGCTCAGCTCTGTTGCTGTTCCTCTCCCGTCTCGTTCCTCGCAAGATAACACGCTAGAGGTTTGCTCAAGTGAATTTAAATTTACCGCGTTCCGCTGCTCCAAGTTGGGTTCCTCGATGCCAACGCTGCCGTACGGCGGAGGACGCGCGTGAATCGAGGCGCCCGACTACAACCTGTATAGAGAGGCCACGTTGCCCTACTCCACAGGCGTTTCCAAGCGGGACGCGGAACCTATCTAGTGGAACCTTTAGTTGCTGCTGCCGTCTGATGTTTTAAATGCAGAGCATTTTAGTAACTCACGATGTCACCCGCGTTGGCGTCCGTAGTCCGCATCACTGCGTAGTCCGCACCCTACACTATATAAGAAATAATACCTTCCGGCGCCAGGTTTCGATCCCACGACTCTGCGGGCGGAACAAGGTACACGGCACTTTACCGACCTCCTCCACGGAGCCGACACAGAATGGAAGGTTACGCACGCGCCTTATATACCTTGACTCATTCAACCGTCGGCCACAGGTGCGCCCTCTCCCCCGCGTCCTCCTCGCCTTCTATCCGCTCGCAACACCCTCTCTCGCCGCGTTCGGTTCGCGTTCATGTGGTGGCGCGATTTCGGCGCTATGACACTCTATAGCGAAGGGCATTGGATTGGATTCGATTTGGTTGATTCTCGCTCTTCTTGCTTCCAGCTTCTACAGGAAAATGACGATGGCTGGTTGAAGAAGCTATCTGTGTGGATTGTTTGGTCATAGCCACGCCAGGGGATCGTGCCAAATCACTTGCGAATAGCGCGGCGGGCCGGTTCAAGGCACGCACGTTATCACCACGACTATAATGACAATGTCTGCTTAAGAAAAAAAAAAAATGCCGCGTATCTGCTCCTTTCGTTGCCAATGTCGACGCAAGACGATAGTCGACTTTCGACCTTAGCAAGTAAATGTCCTTTCTTTCCCGTTCAGCTCTGATGCTGTTCCTCTCCCGTCTCGTTCCTCCCAAGATAACACGCTAGAGGTTTGCTCAAGTGAATTTAAATTTACCGCGTTCCACTGCCCAGTTGGGTGCCTTGATGCCAGCGCTGCCGTACGGCGGAGACGCGCGTGAATCGAGGCCCCCGACTAAACATTTATAGAACCACGTTCCCACTCCACGAACGTTCCAAGAGGTCCCCTTGAATTTCCTGTCGGAGATTCCCATGTGCGGAGGAAAACTCGAAAAAGGATTCAAAAGGTATTTTTTAATCCCGCCAGGTAACGCGAGCAACAGGAGGATGCATTTTTCTGCAGTTGGGTAGTATTTTATTTGCTATCGCAAAAAAAACAAGCATCCGTAAATTTTAATAAGGAGAACATTGCAAATATCACTCATGTATAAATTTTCTGCCTTACGTTTGCGTAATGCCTTGTTCTTGTTCAACAGTGTTGACAAGTAGGAACATTAACACCGGACCTAGAGGTTTAGATTTGGCTGTGACAATATAAGACTATTGCACAGCATTTGGTTTACTTTGGCAGGCTGGCTGAATCGAGTGACAAACAGACAGACGTACAGACAGGTAGACCGAAATTTTCCCGTTCAAGTCAGCCTAGGAAAGCTATCGTCTTTAAAACAAATTTATTGGAGCGAACTTGGGCTTCCCCTAACAACTCGAAGGATACATAGGCGGCGAAGCAACAGTCAACAAAGTGACGCAAACTCGAACAAAAAAATAATGCAGCTTTGGAGCTTGCTCAAAGCTGCTTTGAGCAGGCAAAAAAAAAAAAAAGAAACCAACAACCTCCCGCAGAAGGCAGAATTTACTCGCCTTTTCGTCATCCCCCATTGAATGAGTTTCCCGCTCGGACACGAAGCGCTTTCAGCCGTGCTAATTGACCCTGCGATACCTGCGCCGTCACTTGCCTGATTATGCCTTTTCATGTATCCGTCTCTTGGCTCTTTTTCCTGTATAAGAGAGACCTAATAGGTCTCTCTTTTCGCCTGCTCAGAGCAGCTCTAAGCAGCCTCAAGCAGCCCGAAACTGGTCCCGCCATAGACGTTCTATCGGCAAATAAAATACGGAGCTGCTTGGAGCTGCTCAGAACTGCTTTGAGCAGACAAAAACAAGAGACAAAAAGTACAGATTTTTTTCTCTTGCTTTCTATCTCGTGTGTTGCACCTGTGAACGTGTTCCAACGAGTCCCAGGAAGCCAAGAGACGGATACATGAAAAGGCATAATCAGGCAAGTGACGGCGCAGGTATCGCAGGTCAATTAGCACGGCTGAAAGCGCTTCGTGTCCGAGCGGTAACTCATTCAATGGTGGATGACGAAAAGGCGAGTAAATTCTGCCTTCTGCGGGAGGTTGTATTGACACAACCCAAATAACAGTGACGCTTGTCTCGTCTAATCGACTTCACATGGCTTACATAGGGCAGAAAACAAAAAGAGCAGTGTGGGTCACGTGGCAACTAATTGCAGTTTTGTAGCGTAAGCTACACTAGCCGAGGTTGAGCAGATCCGCGTGTGCCGTGAAGGCCCGTTCTGCGCAAGCGCGAAGGACATTGGCTTGGCTTGGATTGGCTTGGCTTGGATTGGACTGAATTTGGATTGGATTGGATTGGATTAAAATGGATTGTGTTGGATTGTGTTGCGTCATAGCCGGGGCAGACGCACTGGCGCCGGCGCGCCTCCCAGGTGTGCGCCTCAATTGCGCAGTAGCCAAGTCTGACGCTGCACCGGAGGCCGCTCGATAGCAGTTTTCGCGTGGCTCGTGAAGAGCCGTGCTGAGCATGCGCGAGGAGCAGTGACTGGACAGGACTGTATTAGGCTAAATTGAACTGGACTGGACTGGACTGAACTTGATTGGACTGGATTACTGAACCTTAGCTCACGCTACGTATATCCTGGCATAGCAGAGCTAAGCTACTACTAATTTTTTAAAGTGCACCTAAAGTACGCTTCACACGTAAAAGTGAACCTTATTGACAGACACGCGTGCCCGCTCCAAACACTCCAAATCGGCAGACGTATGGCACCTACTGAGTTCTTCCTCCTATCCACTTACATTTCAAGCAGCGCAAGGAGGGAGGAGGGTTGAAGTGGGGGAAAGGGGGAGGTGGAGGCGGGCCTAACACTTTCCAAAGCGAAGCGTTCTTGGTCTCACTGATGGCGGTGTCGTAACCAAAACTAACCGCAGGAAAGCCAACTTTACACAAATGGAGGGCAGGTGATGATGATGATGATGAAAAAATGGCGCAGCTTGCACTAGTGGTGCAAGGCTGGAGAAGCATTAGAGCTGGCCGCCCCTCTCCCTTCGTCGGAGACCCGGCTGTTGCCCCTCACATGGACTTCCGAACTTGCCGCTGAAAGTCTTTTATGACTGCAGGCCCGGGTCGTTTTGTCCGCAGTTTTTGACATATCTCACATAGTGGACCGCGTTAGCACGCCACCGGACCAAGCTCACTGTAAGGAAGGAAGGATGGAAGGAAGTAAGTAAGGAAGGAAGGAATGAACGGGCGAGCGAGCGAGCGAGCGAACGAACGAACGCACTTTCACTTGTGCTCACGCTGGAGCAGGCGCAGAAGCCGGCTTCACTGTTATAATACCCTATTTGCGGTGGTGCACCCTTTGCAGGCGGCGAAGTTTTTTTCGGTTCGCGTTGGGCAACATACCGGCGCGCTAAACACCTTCCGCTCTTAAAATGCTTCCCGTGATCAGAATAAAACCTAGGTCCCTCGCGTTACGAATCCGGCGTCTACCGGACTGCATCATACCGAGACGGTCGATGCAGTTTGGATTTGCTCTAAGCTACTCTAACTTCTAAATAAATCGCATTCAATCAAATCAATCGCGAACTCCCGCTTGCTGAATTTCGCTCAGAGAAGCTTCGCGCTTCGGCCATCTTTCTCGCTAGATGAAAAGGGATTTGATTCCTTTTGTTTTATGCGCTCTTCCCTTTCCCTTCATAATTCCCATCACGAATCTCCGTGAGTCCCTTTCTCTGCTCACATCTTTGCCGTAGCGTATACTACTTTGTGAGGATCCTGGCGACCGCTGCCATTGCGTGATTGGTCGGTTTGCACCGTCACACGGTGACTACATGAGGAAGGAAACTTTTTAGAATTAAAATAAAAAGCGTGGCCTGTCTTAAATTTACAAAATGTTAGGTCCAGTTGTTTTGTATCTTGGCAAACTAGGGCGTTCAATTTTTTAGTATTACTCCCAGGACACGGTGGCCCGCCGTAGTGTGACTCAGCCTCTGTTTTTTGGCTGGATAGGTGGCCCTCAACCAGCTCGTCCACTGTATTGTGTAGAGCCATTTGGAGGAGCTTGTCCGTCGACGCACTCATGGGAACTCCGATGGCTTATTTCACTGCCTTGCGTATTAGTGTGTCCACCTGGCTCTTTTCTCCCTTCTTCATCAGGATGTAAGGTGTGGCGTACGTTATTCTTGACACCACAAAGGCTTGTACCAGCCTCAGGGAGTCGTTCTCCTTCAGTCCTCTCCACCTTGTTTCTACCCGCCGAAGCATGTGCAGGATCTGTCCTGAGGAGTGCTTAAGCTTGCGCACAGACGTAGTGGCCTTGTTGTCTACCTGGATGGTGAGCCCCAGAATCTTAGCACTGGGTCCTGGAACGATGTCTTCGCCCTTTAGGACCACATTCACGTCTTCCTTCTGTGTCTCCGAGGGCGGAAAACCACCAGTTCAGATTTTTGAGGCGAACATCGCAGTCCACACTACTTCGCGTATTTACCAACCACATCTGCGCCTGCTTGCAGCGTCTCTTGAATCCGCCCTAACGAGCCCGCCTTCGTCGTCCAGAGCGAAATGTCGTCGGCGTAGAGCGCATGCCCCAAACCATCGACTACTCCGAGCGCCTTGGGCAGGCCTAATAGTGCCATATTAAAGAGAAGAGGTGACAGGACGGATCCCTGTGGGGTCCACTTACTTCCCAACACTATGGGTGGAGATAACTCTTCCCCCACCTTGATTCGAGTACTGCGGCCTGTCAGGAAATCCCGTACATAGATGTATTCCCGTCTTCGCAGCCTGTTGCCTGTAGGTTCGCTAGGATGCTAGCGTGGGAGACGTTGTCAAACGCTCCCTTGAGGTCGAGCGCTAAGATGGCTCTACGCGATTGCTTGGTGGCTTGTTTCATGACCTCTTCCTTCATTTTCAGCAGTACGTTCTGCGGGCTTAAGTGCCTCCGAAATCCGAACATAGAGTCCGGCATCTGATCAGTGCTGTCCAGATATTTTTGTAGCCTATTCAATACCATTCTTTCCATAACCTTGCCCACGTAGGACGTGAGGGAGATATGCCTTAAGTTATCTATGTGTGGTGACTTCCCAGACTTTGGGATGAACCTGACTTCCGCCTCCTTCCAGCTGCCTGGCAACACGCCGCTTTCCCAGGCACTGTTCATGTGTCCAAGGAGCTCTTTTCTGGATTTGTCGCTCAGGTTGTTTGAGGAGTCTGTAAGTAATAGTGTCCGGCCCTGGGGAACTGCGTCTATTACATTCAGAAATGGCCTGTTTGATTCAGAGTCGGTGAAAGGCCTGTCCAAGACCTCATTAGAGGAGCCTCTGTACGGCCCAGGTGGCTCCACACTCTTCTACGTATTCAGGTATATCTGTCTTTGAGGTCTTCCATTAGATTTTTCGCATCTACTGCGTAGTTGTTTAATGTGCGCGCCATACTTCTGTTGGTGGCGCTTTTGCTGGCCAGTGGGTCTATGAGATGTCGGAGCAATTGCCAAGTCTTGCGGGTAGAGAGTGTACCCCGCAGACCGTCACAGAGGCTGAGCCAACTCTCTTTACACAGCTCGGCGGCATACTCAGCTGCTTTCCTGCCAATTTCATTAATCTTCTTCCGCAATTTCCTATTATGTCGCTACCGTTTCCAGCGCTTGGTGAGGCTGCGTCTGGCTTCCCACAGGTGCGCCAGTCGTGCGTCACCGCCCTAGTGACGCAAATTAACCAAATGAGGCTTCTCCGCGCACCTGAAACGAACCTGCATCAGGTCGTATGTTCATTCATTTCAGTGGAAAATCAGCATCTAATGATGACACTGACGGTCGATCCCTATTATTCCTGCCGGGCTTCGTTGCTAAAAGTCGGGGTGTCCCATCGGGCTTACCCTGTATTTTACCCTGTCTCATTCATGTTTCTTGCTCTCAGAGGTGCCATGCACAGCAAGCGAGATCGGTATTGGCAGACCGCGGACAGGAGGGGTCTCTCTCTCTCTCTCTCTCTCTCTTTCTCTCTCTCTCCTCTCTCTCTCTCTCTCTCTCCTCTTCTCTCTCTCTCTCTCTCTCTCTCTCCTCTCTCTCTCTCTCTCTCTCTCTCTCATTCAACGTTTTTGCCATACCTTGCTGTGGCTTCGCTGCATGACTTGAGAGTTTTTTCTTCGTAGCACATACTTCGGTTTCTGAAATACATAAATACATGCGAGCTATGCAAAAAGGCCAGACACACAAAAGGCGGCATATAAACGCTAGCGCGACTTTTAGCTGCAAGAACAACTCATTAGACAACATGACATCCATGAGCATAGAAGTCAGCTTCAAAAGGCAGACACTGAATTGCGTGGGCAACGTTAGCGGCGTGCGCCAATTGCTTGACATTACGGCACTATTAACATAGTTCATAGTAGGGACTTGCATAACTTTTGCAAGACCAAGAAGGGCCCCGCACACTCATGGGTGAGGACAACTGGTGTGTCAAGCTTCAGGGCGACGTCGTGTTCCGTTCACCTTCTTTTCGTCACGAGAAAGAAAAAGCAAAGCAACGCAATTGCGTGTCCGTGGGCTCCAACTTTCGTCAGCGAGCGATAGAGATAGAAGCAGTCGTTTTATCTTTGTTCATCTTTCATTCCACACAGGACGAAAAGAATCATCACAAAGATAGAAAGCGAAAGCAGTCTTCTGAACGAATGTAAGATTGAGGCGAAACAGGGGAAGAGGTGGCCGTATAGCCTTGCAGCGCGCCGTGCACGGACGGGGACACGGTCATTGAATTGCCATCTCGACGACGAGGATGGCGTAGTTGTTTCGGACGCGGGACATCAGCAGCGGCGGGAATGGGAGGAACATCTGCAGAGAGAAGTCTCCGGCGTTCGTCGCCGTAATGACTCCCGGCATCTGAAAGGATGCGCGTCTTCGCTCGCACTCTCGAACGCCTCGCCCGTCGCTTTCCGACGTTCTCCTCCACAGCATCAGAACCTTAGGCTAACAATGCAACATTGAAGACGGCAATTTGAAGAAGAGGAAGGAAGGAAGGAGCGGAGAAAGAAGCGGATTTGGGCGGAGCACGGAGCCGTCAATTGTATATCGAACGGCGCAGCCCTTATTTTGAAGCCACGTTGCCCCTCCGTTGCTGGCTGCTTCCGATCGTTGCGTTCCTCTGCTTCTTTGTTTTGGTGGGCTGCCTTTTGTCTTCCTGAAAGTAACAATGCACTCTTCAGACAAGGCAGCCTTTTCCGGAGTAGCAGTTTGTAAATTTGTAAATCAGCTCTTCGCAGCTGTTGGTACAGAGAACGCAAAGATGGATCGTACTGCGATGTTTGTTTTACCTGGTACATAAACACAGCACTGTTTTCTTTTCTTCGTTTTGAACTTTAACACGCTCACTTGCGGAGACAAATGCACAAACTCAGGGGCATAAAACATTCTCTTTTGTCTGGTGTTGTTTTTTTCTTATGGGCATTTTCTGTGCAAAAAAGAAACTGGTTTTTGTGTTCTCGTTGCGCCCTTATGCGTCGACTCGCTCCCTGCACAATACTAGTTCCGTAGGGTTCGACAGGCCGGTCAATGCTGCCTCCAAATCACGCCTATTAGTCTTTCTTCAGCTTGTCTTCAGGAAACAAGGCAGCATCAGCAATGGGGAAGAGTAGAGGTGGTTGTTCTATAATTCTGAATGACGTAGACGAGGCGTGTCGACTTAGAACAGGGAAAGCGCAATCAAGTAAAAGATCTATCTCCCGAAAGTTTCCTTTTTCGCCTATAGTCGTCTTCAGAGGCAGTTATGTCTACTGACCGCTAGGCCATTAGTAATGGGTTTGTGTACGTCGGACGTTTCGCCCTGCGGAACGAGACGCCGTAATCTCCACCATGCAGTGCCTGGCGCATGCGCGTAGCCTCCTGGAACCGACGGTATACGCGGCGGCGATGCATCAGCTTTCTCGCTGAAGTCCGGAGGGGTAGCAGCTATTAATCATTGCCTGACGCGCCGCTTACACTTCGTTGCGCTCAGTGAGGCTTCTTCCCCTGCGCCCTCGCTTTCACGCGGTTATTAGCCCTTTTTCGTCCCTCGCTGTCACAGCGCATACGGACGAGCTCTTCCAGTGCCGGAACTCTAACAGCTGCTCTTCCTGTCCGCCAATAGAGCGGACGGGGTAGAGTGAAGCTGGTGGTATGCGCCCACTGCTCGTGCGTGGCTGGGCGCCGGAAAGGCATCATTTTTTTTTCTGCTTCAAGATCGTGCACCGTGCGGCTCTTAACATACGAAGGCGACTGCGCGTCGCACTTGCATAATCCACTGTTTACGCATTCGGTGTATGCAGAACTGCAGGGCTTGAATTCGTCTGTCGAAGACCATCCTGTGGAAGCGTCTTGGCTCGTAGTGATGAGGGTTGTGCATATATCTGTTGCGATATTTCTCTGCATGACTAATTTAGTCTCGGTTACTTCAATTACACCTCGCTCCTCTTGATTTCTGCCATTTATGGCAATTCTGCCTTACAGAAGCCCCCTAGGAGCTGGGGCTGTTGGCGTGTCCTGTCGTCGTCGTCCACCGTCGCCTCATGTAGTCACGGCACTAAAACACCGAGACACTCGGTTACGCCTCGCGTTAGAACGTAAAGCGTACTAAAAAAAACACTGGGACACTCGTTTACGCCTCGCGCTAGAGAGCTTCGTGCTTCACGGACAACAGACTTTTACAGCAAAGATGTGCACCTCTAAACCCCATAGCTTTCATCTCCGTTGGCAAAAACTCCAGGTCGCCAAGAATACACTTATACACTGCATGCTTCGCCCCTCCCACGTTAGTGGAGATGGCCCGGTATTTTTTGTTCTGGTGTTATGTTCCTGGTGTAAATTGTGGTATTCTTTCAAATGATGTTGCTCGAGTTTTCTTTTTCTTTTTTCATGTTGTGGTATAATACATGCATCCAGAAATGCCGCCGATATGCAAACTAAGGCTTCGCGACCTAGTCAGGTACTGGTATTAATTATGCTTTAATTCAGTGGAGTGTGAACAAGGCTCCCGTGTGAACAAGGCCGAAATGTTATTGTTTTTTTTCCCCTTGTGGTCGTCGTCTTCATTATTATGTTTTTCTGGTGTGTACCTATTCGTCCCCGATCTTCTGGGCTTTTATGTTATTGAAAAACCGAAATAAGGTTTAATTAAGGAATGCCTTAGCGGGAAGCGCTCGTGCGGAACGTTCCTAGATGCGTTGAACGCACACGCACGATTTTGCGACTCATGAAACCCGAGAACACGCTCCGCTCTGGTCTTTTGTAGCTCCGCTGTGCCGCTCGTAAGCAAGTGCACTTCATTTTGAACGGCGGAAGCCGAGGGCAAAGCATCTAATAACTCTTTCGTTGGCGTCGAGTGCATACGTTCTGGCTATGCCAACCGGCGGCTTCTCGCAGTTTTTGAATCGGAGCATAAGCCCTGTTCAAAGGGGTGGGGGAGGGGAGAATTTCGCTAGAAGTTTAGCGGTGTAAGTTTACACGGCATCCACGTAAAGTTTACTAATATCGCATGCCTCGAACAGCGCTAGCACGGCGGGGACAAATAAAGGGCGAAACAGGCGCTGTCTATAAGCCTATTCAGAAAAAAAAAAAAAAACATACTCATATACACATACATGTGGTAATGCGCAGTGTCGGCGTGCATGCGATTTTTTTTTTTTGAAATAAACTTAATTGATGGTCAGCTCGTGTTTCGTCCTTCTTTCTTTGTCCCCGTCGTGTTAGCGCTGTTCGAAGTATGCAGCTCTACCAACTAGCTCGGTTTTCATTACTGCTGGACTAATATCGACCCCGCCTCATGCCTTCCTCTCTTGATTCAGCTAACCTTGCAATCAGACACGACTCCGCAGTGAGGCTGCATGAAGAACGTAGTATAAACCGGGGCACTTCGTGCAAAAGAAGCCAAGAGTTGCGGAATTTCAATTACCAGCCGTGATGTTGTTTTCGCTTTTGTGAGTGAAACAGGAAGCACTGCGTAAATTTAAATATCGCGGAAGCTGCGGTGGCTCTGTGGAAGCGCGCTTAACAGAGTGCCGTGTTTACGCTCAGCAATTAAACTCCTTCTTTTTTGTTGTACAGTTAATCCCCCATTGATGATGGGAAAACCGACGTACGTCCTGCGTGCGCTATTTCTCGCCTTCGCCGCAAACGTGGAAGCCCGAGTTGTATTATCATTCCTCTCACGGGGGTTTCTTTATTTATTCACCCAGCTCCTTGTGCGGCCAAATATTTTCGGCGAGCCACACGTCGTTTCGATGCTGTTTGTTTTTCTTCATCGCCGTTTACTCTCTTTCAAACAGACAGACCTTTTTGATGTCTCTCGCTCGTTCGCTCCTCGCAGTTGGCAGTCATCAGATGCGTGATGGTTTGGTGTTCCGCCTGGAATGAAGCCAAGCAGCTACTTCGGCTCTTGTTCTTGCGAATCGAAAGACGGAAGACGGAAGGAACGAATCCTTAGATGTGAAGTCATGCTCCTCCTTGCGTTTAATTAGTCACCTTAATTTGTTTCGTGTACTGTGACGTGACTAGAGTTATCTGACCTACACTGTCTGAGTGTGCTTTAACTCTCCTTATAACGAAGTCACGGGGACAGGATATTGACTTCGTTGTAAGCGCTACCTCATTGAAAGCATTTATAATTTGTAGTCCCTGCAATGCTGTTGTGGCCATTAAAATACTTCGAATAAAGGGAAAGTTCGAATGCAGCGAATTCGTTATAGCGAGGGATTGCGTTTTACTTTAGCCTGTAGTCGAAGCGGTCCGCACCTGCTCTGAATTATGGCGTCACCTCTTTGATGTCTTCCTTTTTGCTGCCTTCTTGCCTGGCTTGACGCACCGAAATTATCGAATCATTCAGCATTTTATTGCGTTTAATTCTGTTAACGCTGTTTTCGCGATACTCTCTTAGTTTTTTAGGTGTGAACATTGTTTACGGCCGGACAAGATGTGCAATAGCGGTATTATTACCAACAATCAATCATCTTTATTACTATGCCCGGAACCAGAGTTGGATCGCCGTTGCTGTTCCGGGATTTCTTCTTCCCTTGTTTTTTAGCGGAACTGATCGAACCCAAATCCGAACCGTTATTTTTTAGCGTGAGCTACACTGACCGAGGTTGAACAGTTTCGCGTGACTCCTGGACAGTGTTGTACGGAACGGCGTTCCTGGAACTAGTTCCTTTTTGGAGGAAAGGAGCAACGCCACCGTTCCATTAAGGGTCGGTGGAACTGTAACGGTAACTCGTTAGTTCTTTGAAGGAACGGCAGGAACGGCGTTCCTTCTGCAAACGTTACATCGCTAGGAATTAGCTGTTTTTGATGCCAAGGCTCGAGTACAAAAATCCGCAAGTCGCTCCTGTGTTTCTGTTCCTATAAACTGCCCAATTTGCCCGCCCTTCAGCGGAACATGCTTCCTCGAAGGTCAAAGGCAGAAGAATAACCACGCAGCTGGCCGCAGCTTGTGCTTGCTTTCATGCCGGTTGAGATTACGCGGCGTTCGACGGGTGAATAGCGCAGCCGCGAGAATTCCTTTCACCTTTCATCGTTTGTCTGAGGAGGCCAGGATGCGCGTCTGGCCGATAGGATTGTTCCCTGCCGGGGAAAGGTTTCCACGTCCGAGCGGTGCTGCAGGTACCTTGTGAAACCACCGTATATTGTCAGGGGTAATTACCGCATTAGACGTGCGAGCCGCGGGTGCGTTGTTGTCGAGAGAGTTGCTCTCGCTGTGAGATCATTCGAATGGTCACCGGGATTGCAGGATCACCGGATCACCGGGAATTGTTCGGGATTGCACGTTTGGACCCCTCAAAGGAAAGCGCGAGCTCGTTGTCGTCAGTTGCTTAATCCCAAGGTTTAAGCTATCATGGATCCCAGACAGGTCTATGCGAGACAAGGCGACCAACGACATAAGGACAGAGCTGGCTGCGGTGACCGAGCCATCCAGCGCAGATCTTGCCACCTCATCCGCGCCCGAGGATTTCTTTTCCTTTGGGCAGCAAACCCTTCCAGCCGAGGCACAGGATGAAGCCGTCGAGGTACCTCCTGGTACCAGTTGACTACTCGCTGTCGCAGATGAAGAATTTTGAGGGACTGAACCAACTTTTCTTCAAGTACAACATGTCAGTACCCTTAAGTGCTTCCGTTGAACAGCTCTTCAACACTGCCAAACGAGAGAGAGAGAGAGAGAATCAACTTTAATAGAGCCCATTCAGTGGTTAGTGCACGCAGGCACCAGATGGGGTGGAACCTTCTTCGCGGGTCCCATATGCATCCAGCAGCTCCTGGCCCCTGACTGCCAGCGCGAGTTGGGTCGTCAGGTCGGGGCTGGACAACAAGGTCTCCCATCGCTCTCGGGGATTGGGGTTGGGGAAGTTGGGGGGAAGGGGTGGGGGGGGGGGGGGGGTTCTTGAGGTGAGTGCACTCGGCTATGACGTGTGCCAGGGTGCCTGCCTTGCTCTTGCAGAACGGGCACTTGATATCGTGTTCCTCCGGGTACATTTTGTGTAAGAGGACGGGATGCGCCAGCGACCCCGCCTGTAGTCTGTTGACGGAAAAACGGGTTCGTCTGTCTGACTCCAACATCGAAATGCAACTCTTGCTGAGTTCAAACAAGGGACTCTACTTAGTTGCGACAATGCATTTCGGCACTTTTTTTACCACTAATTGTTTTTACATTTTTTCATTCATTCTACATGTTTTTCTTTTCTGACATATCCTGTAACTTTGTTATGTACTTCTTTCTGCTTGAAGAACCAAAGAATCTGTTGTTTCTGTACCACGGCACGTCCTTTCTTGTTTTCTCATTACTTTTTATTTATTTGTGGTTGTTTCTTTTAGTTTACAGTGTCGCACTTTGAGTCCGACTATATTTTTTATACTGTAAATATTTTTTACGCACGTGATTAGGCACCGTGTTATTTCCTGTGCTTTTCCGTTATGCGTATTTCTAACCACCGCAACTGTTTCGTCCACATACTTGGCTTTCTTTGGTGGTTTCCGTTATCGAGAACAGCTTGCGGACAAATAGCTGGACGCAATAAAGACCAAGCCTCACCCAAAGAACATGAATCCGGCTCACCATGGCGGAAGGCCTGAGGCTAGGGCTCGTGCCCTCAACAGGCTACTGGAGAGCGGAGACGGTGTCGTCTTCGGACGCCTACAGAAACAAGGGGACGACGAGAGCAGTGGTGGTGGTGACAACTAGGGGCGCGCTGCTGACAAGCGCATCGTTTCAAATCAGAGAGGTGGGAGAAACGGAAGAGTCGGCAATTTCCCTAGCCCTCACCCTTCCGGGAATTACCAAGGTTGTCACCGACTCACAGCAGGCGTACAGGAACTTCCAGTCAGACTGGGTGTCCCGGTGGGTACTTCGCATCCTGAGAGACAAAACGCCTCCAGAGAGCCATGTTGAATTAGTATGGGTTCCAGCCGACTCCTTGGTGGAGGGAAATGAGTTTGCCCAACGACAGGCCCGCGCGTTAACGTACCGGGCAACGGCTGAGGAGGAGGCCAGAGGTGATCCTATGGTCACCTACAGAGACATAGTGCGGTACTACCGAGAGGATAGGCAGAAACTTTCTTCTCCGTACCCAGAACTCATGCGGGAGCAGCAAGTACTGTATCGCCAGATTCAGACAGGATCTCCCCCCCCCCCCCCCCCTCGCTTACTGGATAGAATGTTTCCAAATCAGTGCGACAAGACCTGCCCGTTATGCAAGCAGCTCGGTACTCTTCGCCACATGATAGGAGAGTGCGACGTCAGCCCAAAACACCCACCCCTCATCAGCAACTCCTCCACTAAGAACCCCACCCTTACCCCTAGCGAGCGATGAGAGATCTTGCTGTCCAGCTCCGCCTTGGAGGATCAACTACGGCTGGTTACCAGGGGCCAGGTGGCGAAGGCAGCACATGGAATCCCGTGAAGAGGGAGCCACTGTCATCCAGCGCGTTTCGCGCTGAAACTGCTCTGGATTAAAAGTTTTTCCTCCTCCCTCGAAATGGATTCTGCTTGTTCTCTTCGACGTGTGGGTACAAAAGAGCATAAATTCCGGCTTATAAAGTTTTGCCAAATACGCCGCCGCTAGTCTGTTCTAGGCTTTTGAATACGTACACATTATTTTTGCGGTCCGCCTTCCTACATGTGAAAGGATTTACGCTCCAATGTGAGAGTGGAACCCTTCTTCTGGAATGCACGCGTTGCCCTAGCCGTCTTGGCCCGCGTCAGCAGGAGAGTCTGGTCCTCCGGTTGACAGCCGGTCACAGATCAGGAAAGTAACAGCTCAGAAAGGAATGAAGAAAGCCTCGCAACGACTGCCCAGCGTCCCCTGCGCACGTTTGTCAAGCCAAGCATACCAATTTATTTATTTATTTATTTATTTATTTATTTATTTTACCCTCAAGGCCAAGGGCATTGCAGAGGGAAGTGGGGACTGAAGTAGGAGGAGCAATACATCAAAAATGAAACAAGTGCGGCAGCAACAGGTTCACTGACACCTTGCATCACATTGTTGACAAAGCACTGCGGAAGTGTTCGCTGTCTTGGATCCTGGAAGGAGATTGGCAAAGACTGCGGCGACCACCCGTCAGTTAAAAAACCAAGAAAATGCTGAGTGCTCGAGTGTGCGTGCCTCGCGGCGACCGCCCAGCGTCCCCGGCTTACGTTTGCACGCCAGGCATACCCACTTGGGAGCTTGGCCAAGATTGACCGAAGAAAAAAAAAAACACCTCCGTTGTTCGCCGGTGGCAACATTTGCCCGGAACGAGAAAGAAAGACAGGTCATAGCGTACGCCCCTCCAAGGTGATGTCCAATTATTATCACTTCCAAAAAAATTAAGGAGACTCACACTTGTAGCAACAATGATGGAGTAAAGGTCGTTGCGGCAGCGAAGAAGAAGCAAATCGACAGCAATCATGGACTTAAACCTCCGTAATGGTCCTGAGGGTTGCGTACATCTTCGCTGCCTTCAAGTCTAGTGCGTTAGTGGGAGATTCCTTCATTTCTTTTATGCTAGGGTGTAAGAAAGTTAGTTATAAACAGTGATAGAGTGTAGTGCTATAAAAAAAGCTCAAATACAAGTGAGATACAAGTGCGTCGTACACTGACGCACGTCTATGCTAATGCACCGCTTTACCCGATAAAAAGCCACCCAATCACTCCTCAAAGACAAAAAATTATGAGGCCACTTCTGGATAGGGCAATTAGTGGCATCAAAAACTGCGAGCTCATTAGGTTAGAGCAATGGGCGCGGGGACGCGAGCATTAGCACGGTGCACTTCTGTCGCCTCATCGAAATATCGGTGTCTTGGCCTTTTCCCACTCCGAATGACGAATTAACCGCGACCCGGGGCGAAGGAAGGTAAAGGTCAAACTTCGCAACATTCCCAGCAGCGGTGCACAAAGTACATTGTCTGGGTCTCCTTCTCGGAGATGGCAACGCGGAGATAGCAGCAGCCGCGCCCATCGCCTCTCCTTCGCTATTTCTGCGATGTGGTGATGACCACGAGGCTAGGCACACACAGGTCGTGGTGCCGGGCCTCGTTAATTTCAGCCACGCAACCCCCTCCCCCTCCGCCCTTCTACTCCGTTGCATCACCGACGGCCGGCGTGGGACGCGGCTCCGGTGTCCCGCCTAGAGGGAGAAGAGACCGCATTCCACGAAGCACGCCTGCCCGCGATTATTGTTGTGCCTTTAATAGGTGACCAGTAAAAAGCGCAAAGGCTCATGGGTTCATTGTTTTCTCCCGCGGAGTGCCGCCATTTCCGGTTCGGGAGCTCTCCTGGTCTCCCATACGCCGTCGGCTTTCACGCGCCTGTGTGCTTGTTGTTTATCGGTTTTTAGCGGGTAAAAAAAAGACGCTCATGCATCGGGAATTCCATAACTAACCACGATTGACCCTACTAGGGATTTATCTGACTGGTAAGCGCCCCGTGACAAATAAATAACACACACGCGCGCGCCTGAAAGCCGCCGGCGTACGGGAGGGCAGGAGAAATTCGAACCGGAAGTTGCGGGAGCAGACGATGCACCAGTTAGCCTTTGCGCTTTTTATTGATCCTTCACATCTTCCGGCAGGCCACAGCGACGGAGAAGGAAGGGGGAATGTTTCCCCGCCGTAGCCGGTCGTGTCGAGATGGGCGCTCTTCTCCCTTCAGCACGAGAACGGGACAGGCCGACTTCCTCGCTTTCGCTCATTGCCCATAATGATGTCGAGTAGTTAACGGTGATAAGTGCGCCGATGAACTGCAGCAGCCGAGTATGCACGTGGCCGGAACGACTGCACGTTCGAGGGCATGGCGTGTCTACGAAGCATGCATATTGTATTTTAATGTGCCCAGGGCCGGTCCTAGTTGAATAACACCGTAACGTCGCCGCTAAGGCGTCTCTTACGCGTGAATGGGCGAGAAAGGTCGGAAGTTGGAAGAGGAGGAGGTGAAACTAATCAAAAATGAGTGAAGCGCTGCCAGCTCCAAGATGTAATTCTTAGTTAGTAGGAATATTCAAGTATTTATTACTATTAGTTACGGCTCTTTCGGGCACAGGGACAGCGGGGACCACGTGCCAGGCCTGCGTTTCTGCACCTTCTATTATCGTGTACCTAATTTGCGCGTGTATGCACTATACAGTGTGTCCCAGCTATTATCCACCAAAAATTAAAAAAAAAAAAAGAAAGAGCAATGGCGTTACTCGACGAAAACCTAGTGCCTAACTTTTGGAGTACTGTGGGGAAGTGGAACGTAACTTTTTTTTCGTTTATGAGACTCAATTGTTTGTAATAATTATATAACTCGAGAAATACTCTCCTAATCATTGAAGTATCAATGAGGCACTTGTAGGTACCCACGAGAGGCATCTAACGGCGGTATTTTCAGCGACGAAATAATGTCATACCCATTTATTCCGACTGATAAAGAAACCCCACAATATATGAAAACTGCCATATGACGGAGCTCCCGCCCGTCTGTCTTCGCTTTAAAAAAGAATCTCAAGTAAAATAATCGGATAATCCGTAAGCAAATTCTCTCTCAGCCGCTTTCCGAGATCACGGCGTATGCGGGGTACTTTCTACACCTTCTTCTAGGTGGCAGCGCTGCACCGCCCCAGATAGAGTTCTTGTATATAGCTCCCCTAGGGGAGCAGAGTTGCGCGTCCATCCGCCATCTTGAGTTCCAGGTCGTGCGGGAAAGCCACCCTTCTCGCGTGAATAAGCTGCTGCCGGGCCGCCGCGATGGCCAGCGGCAGCGGCGAGGAGTGGCGACTGGCGAGGAGCGGCAGGGCAAAAACTGGCGCACGATGTTGGACCGCTTATCAGATGAGCGGTCGCCGCTGCCGCCGCTTCAACAACCGCCCATGCCCCGTAGTTTAGAACTGACTGTGCGAAGCACTGAAAGCGGGCTTTCTGTCGAACTGGAAGCCGCAGCATGTGGCAATCAGACGCGCAACTCTTGCGCTACGCGATATACAGGAACTCTAGCCCCAGAACTTACCAGGTGGCTATTGCGGCTTTTTTTTTTTTTTTTTTTTCGGGAAGGGGGGCAGGCGCACTTTCCAACATGAGGCAACAATTTACGGCACAAAAACATTAAACGAAAATGAAAGAAAGGTATGCAAGATAGGTGCCGAAAAAAGCCGGAAGACGATAGGTGCGCTTTTACAGTTAATATAATACAAAGTGTCATATTCCTGCAGTATCGTTTTCAGAGCTGAAATTCCGCCATTCATCCGAACATGACGATACCATGCGCCAGCTTTTTTTTTATGACCGCGAACCGTCTTGTTACGGTAGTATACGTCAAATAAAGGGTCGATCTCAAGGCGAAGAGGATGTTCGGGTGAAATTATACGAGTTTATCTGCGAGCCGGTTCAGCTTGATGCCTAGCACCTTCTTTCGTATTCGAAATCCATGCATAATACCGCGTAAACTTAAGAATAAAATCGTGTTTTTTTTTTTTTTTTGCCATACACAGGGCATTCGAAATTGCGAATTTTCTTACGTACCGTTGGTGTGCGAGGACGTGCCTTAAAATGTGATTTCAACACTCACGGTTTGTAACGGGGGACATAAGCACCATTATGTGGAATTACCATGTGAAGTATTCAGACGATAAGAGGGTAAAGGGATATGTAAGGGGCGAAAACACAGACTTGGGGTTTGATGGTGAATGGTAAGCAAAACAAAGTATACAGCTTGCGGGGGCTACATGCAGACATTAAAGAAAAAAAAAAGTTCCATAATTTGCGGTATACCAGCGGACAGGGGTCCTTTGTGGTGCTTCAAGATGTTAGTGGTATATCGCAATACGTTGAAGGGTACCATGCGTGAGAATCGAGCATGCGGTGAGAATCGAGGATGCGGAAACGTGCCGGTGCAGTTTCGCTGGTGGATGGGCTGATGTGCTTTCTGGCGACACCACTGAGGGCTGTGGGTCTAATCACTACCTTTTGTGTTGCGTCGCCCTTTGTTCGTTGCCTTCTAATTGCGTAACACCAAAGTGCACGTGTGAATGGAAAGAGAGATATGCTCTAACTTAGTCTTTAACAACTGATACGCCAGCAAGGGGATCCCGGTAGCGTATCAGCTGTAGCGTGTCCCGTTAGCGCACCCTGTAGGGTATCAAAAGCCACTGCGTTCCCTTTTACAACACCCTGACTGAACCCATATGCTTCAAATCCCTTGTGGCCGGATCAGTCCGAAGCTGCTCCGGCAGCAGTAGCGATCGAGAAACACCGCCCAGTTGACAGAACTACCACTGCGTTATCTCATAAACTTGGATGCGCTAGGCCTACATTTCGCTTTCTGGTAAACCTAGAATTTGGAAAAGAATGTTTCCGCGGTTCAGATTACAAGGGAAAACAACAGTATTGGCAAAAAAAAAAAACGAAAAACTAAAATAAATAAAAGCCAGGAACACGTTGGAAGTTGAAAGGTCTTGTTAACGTTTGTGGTGTTGGCACTCTTCCTGCGCATCGGTGTAGAGACACAAGTTGCGGGTGCACCGCAGCAGTAGACGCGGGAGCCATTTATCGGAGCCCGCCGCAGGCGATGGGGCTCGGTGGGAGCCTTCTGCTTGTCCCCGCTTCTGCCGATTTCCGCTATTCTCTTTGTCTGTGTTGGTTTGTTTGTTCCCTCCCATGAGGGGTCAGGCGGTCGCAGTTTATTCAATAAGTGATGCAAGTGGAAAGGGAACTAAAGCTATCGGGATAGGGCGGAAAGGGGAAGAAGCTACGGGGAAGGAGGGGGGAGGCACGCGTGGTAAGAACGAATAAATGGAGAGAAAAAATGGAAGCTAGAACTTCGTTAGAGATGTACAGGGCTGAGAAATTGGACATCAGAACGGAAAGTTTCTAAATTAGTTCCAAGGCCGCTGAGTGCTTTGCTTTTTGAGGCTAGAGCAGGTTGCTTGCGAACTAAGAGCTTTGTTGGGAAGTATTCCCAAAATGATGGGGTATGCGTGGTCTGCGGAAAAAAAAAAACAGAAACTATGCGGCACATAGTGTTAGAATGCCAGGGTATCCACCCAAATCTACATGAGGGAAATATTCGGCTTCCAGAAGCCCTAGGAATTAAGGACAGCACAGAGGAAGTTAACTTCAAGGCTGTCGAGGCGACGCGAAAAGGAGATTACAATGCTGGTGGACGAAAAGCAGAGAGGGGAATATTGCCTAGGACATTTACCACCAGTAACAGAAAAAAAAAATAAGTATTTTGTGCGTAATAAGTTTTTTGTGCCTGCCCTAAAGCAACGCTAGTGTTAAATGAAGAGTTTAACACATAGGTATATTAGTTTCTTCTTAGTTTATTTAATAAGATGACGCGTCATCACCCCGCTTCAAAGGGGATACCACTATCAATCATCATCATTAATCATCATCAACGAAACGTTAGGAAATCAGGACCGTTCGGCGATTCGGCTGCCTGACTCCCTGCTACGATTAGGAAACATCTGGTAGGTAGTAGTTGGACGGGGTGTGGTTTTTTTTTTAGGGGGGGGGGGTTGCGGCCGGTACAGATCGGTGTGGGCCTATTGTTTTTAAAGGGGTCATGAGGACACAATACAAGTTTGTTTTATTTGGAAGATTTCGGGTTTGATAGAACTCCTAGCGCTTGTCCGGCAGCAAATGATGCCGAATTCACTGAGAAATTAGTCAATTTAGGTTAAAGTTTTGATTTTTCCGCCAAATCGTGCGTTTTCCGGGACGTCAGCAATGAAGTCATGAGCGCGCGTATACAAACGAACTTGCACTGCGTGATTCGGCTGCAGCGCTGCTTGCCGTCAGTCTTCCCAGATGGCGCTACCATACTCATGCACGGACCGTTGTCTGCCGTTGCTTTGTTTTTCGACCGTATTTGCACCTGGCTGTTTTTGTTACTGTAGAAAGTAATCGCTTCGTGAAACATGGAATATCCTCGACAAACAGGGTCACGTAAGACAAGGCCGCTTACGCCAATCGGCCAGTGCGCGTAAAACAACTCGAAAGCGGCGGACAGCTGTGCAGCTAAAACAAGCATAGTGCGCGCAGTACCAACAACAGTACGCCTCGGTACTTCTAGGTTTACGTGTGCTTTTGTAACTTCCACTGTTTATACCCCTATTCTTAACTGCTATAAAAAGAATGTGCCCTAAATTTAAGCGCAAATAGCTCGTGCGGCAAGCTTGTAAGCCCTGCCTAATTTGCGTATGCTTTCGCCGGCCTCCGCCAATCGCACAGCTGTGTATATGACATCATTGGTTCTGTTGCGGGAAACGGGCTAGTGGGTCGCATGGCCATTCCTTTTATTTCTCAGTATACAGCTTATTTGAGAGAAGTGTGCGTTAAAAGTGGTGTGAGCATGATTCTAACGAGGCAATCTTTCGAATGAACCAAACTTGTGTTTTGCCTTCATAGCCCCCTTAAAGGGACACTGAAGTGATATGTAAACATTGCGGGATTACTTGCGCAAATTGTAGTCTGGAGTCCCAAGGCCATGTTACGACCCCCCTGGGCGCGTTTACGCGATTTTATTTAGTAGAAAAATTAATTCGAAAATGCTGTCCTCCTCTCTTTACGCTCGCCCATTTTCTGCGGCGTTTTCGTGTGACGTCAGGAGGGGACAAGCTGGCAATTGGCTGCGCTGCTGCACGGCTCCCCGGCCTTCAGCCAGAGTCAGTCGGCCCAGCGTTTCGTCCGCCGTCCGCCGACGGGTCGTCGCAATTCGTTCGCTCAGTTGAAACGAAGCCAGGACACGTTTGTGAATGGTAGAATTTGCCTTTCTTTACTTGGTTAGTTTGTACACTGTATCTAGCTCCAAGTCAAGGTCGCTTCACACAAGCGCTGCACAAGCGCACATGCGACGCTTCGCTGACTGGTATGCCAGTAGGAAAATATAAGGCCTCTTGAAGGCGGGAGAAGAGTCAGCGAAGTCAATATAGGTACTAAGGAAATAAAATCAACTGATATTTTTACCGTACAGCGTAAAACTAGGGTGCGGGAAGCACTTTTTTGCGCTGGGCGAACAAGCACAGCGGCCAGCAGCACGACTACGCATCTGCGAACGCTTTTCCGTCTACGAAATGCAATTGCTAGACATGAGCTATTGTGGAAACTCGGGCGACGCTTACTGCATGAGCGCAATACAACAAATAGTCACCTAAGCTGCTTGAAATGCCAAAACTAAATAAAAGTGTAAACTGGTTGTACAATATATACCCTATATTGCCAATGCCAGCGGAGCCCGCGCCATGGCCGAGCGGTTTGGGTTGCTAAGTGTGTTACCGCAAGGATTTTGCGAGTCACGAGTTCGAATCCCCGCGGGTACGTTCTTTTTTTTTTTTGTGAGTTAACTTTTTTGTTTTCCGCCGATGTTTTCTATATTGAGTTCACCTTTTTTTGGGCCGCAACGTTCACGGCTACACGAACTAGTTCACAAAACGCGCGCAGGCTGGCACTGGTGCGCTAGCGAGTTGTCGTTGGCGTGCTGTTGCCATAAGCACCGACTGCTTGCAGGCAGTGGGCACAGGCCAGAATGAACAGACCCTTGACCTGGTGCGAATACGCTCTTTACGACACAGGCATGAGGGAGGCAAGCTCCAAATATGGGGGAAAAGCGCATGACATTTGGGCGTCATGCACTGCGTATGTTTCGGCTAGTGAATGCTACGATTCCGATCTGTCCTAGGAGGCTTATCTTTATGCATTTTTACAGCTGACAACATGGCAGAAGCGCGGTACGATGATTACTGAGTTATTGAGAATGCCCATCCAACAACGCCAACGGTTGTGTTTTACAGAACCGAAACCGAAACCGAAACTTGTTTGGTTGCTCACCTTGGGCATCGTCCAATCACGGTGTCCGCTCCTCCTAACGTCACAGCTTTAGTTGGTGCGGCCGCCGCAAAACGCGCATGGTAGTTTTTCTTCTTTCGCGCTTTGTAAAATAATTACCGATTTGTCAACCGAATAAACGATGAAAAGTGTGCTAATTTGAGCCAGTCTACGCAGTGCAAGCAAAAACGGGAGCTTGACAAATTCACTTCAGTGTCCCTTTAAGGTACTGAATTTGTGCCTAAAACTCTGCTCTTACCTAGGCTGCCGCAACGGAGGCGAACGTCTTTTTGCTTTGACTGTTGCTCCTTTCCTCTCAACAGCGTTTGGGATTCAACCATGACCCCTATACTCCCTTTTTTCTTTTATGTTCAAGTGCAGAGCGCGGTTAATTTTGCTTCTACTTATCTTTATCGCTTGCCTTAGCTTCACTTTGCTGATTCTGGACAGCACTGCTCGACGATGACTGTCTGATTTCTGTATTTTTTATGTATTTCCGAACGCTGTGGGACAAAGATACGTTCAGCCTACCCGCTGAAGAGCTCGAGTTCCCCGCGTAGGAGGAGGAGAACTTTATTTAACAGTGAGATCGAGCTGGTTAGTGGCCGGGTTCTCAGTCCAGGTGCGACCTGCCACCTTCGCCATTTCAGCGAGCCAAGCTGCTTACTCAGGTCCAAGCTGGTAAGTTCACTCCCCCACTGCTCGTATGTAAGATTAGGAAAACGCGCAAGGTCTGGGTTTGAAGCTTGACCAAACCATATGGTACAGTGTTGCTGTGTTGTCACAGTGTTGGCATAGGGGGTTGTATATTGTGGGGTGAATGGCGTGTAGCCTTGTGGGGTGTGGAAATGCATTTGGAGTTAACTTGTCGGAGGGTGAGTTCTTGTTCTTTTGTTATAGTTAGATCCGGTGTGGGGGAAGGTGCGTCGTGTGAGCATGTAGCGTTGGGTTATATCGTTGTATACGTAATAAGTGAGCGTCTGGCACTCTCGTCGTCCTCTTGTTGTGCCCGGCGAGCAAGATCTCTGGCGTGAGCGTGGGTCGATGCACTACCGCGACGGTATGAGTAAGCAGGTATCCAAATGATCTTTACTGTTCTTTCAGGAGGGTTTTGGTTCAGGATTTGTTGGCTTTCTTGGAAACCGACCCGGCTGTACACTTTCGACACGCCGCTTGCGAGTCTGCGATAATGATCTTGGCTTGGGCCTGGGCTATGAATAGTGCGAGCGCCGCTTCTTCCGCATCGAGGATGGTAGCCTGGCGAAGGGTAATACTCGTAATAAGGCCAGTGGGGTGGCCACCACCGCTTTTTTGGTGTTAGCACGTGCGTAGTCCGCTTCGTCTGTGCACGGTCGGTCTAAACGAGCTCGCGAGCGCGTCCAGACCGGCCGTGGTCTGTGAATACTGTTGTTTTTGAGTCACAGCAGAGAGAAGCTTCACGAAAAATCGAGCATCCCGTACGTGCGTCTGCTTTCGGGCCTCACAACGCGACGCGCTCCTTCATGCATCTTCTCGATTCGTCACCTGCTGATGTCGCGGGATTAAATGGCACCTGTCCTACATGCGTTGTCCGCTCCTGTTGCACATTTTCGGCAGAACTCACATGAAGGGAACACAATCTAAACTTGTAGACCCCGTGTATCTTTAAACTGGGCTTCGGAACGAGTTACGGGCATCCTTTATCAGTAAACCCCCAGTATGACGAAGTACCAGAAACTGACTTCGTTATAAGCTGTACTTCATTAAAAGCGGGGACAGTTCGTTAAAAACGAGGACAGTGCAGTATCAACTGCACTGCAGTTGATACTGTATGCAAAAAAAGCTTCGTATAAAGAGAGGTTCCGAATGAAGTGATTTGTTGTGATGAGGGCTTACTGTATACGCAGGGAGCGACGCCATAACCTGGAAGCCTCGGTTTGAGGTCTGAGGAAACTATGCATGTACGTTTTGCATTAGAGCCGGCTGTCGGCTCGAGAGCTGTCAGCGCGTCAAAAGCAGCCGGTCGCGTTGAAATCCGCTCGCTGACAGCGACGAGGCGAGCTGAGGCGTGTTGGCTCCAGGTCGCTAGTGCCTGCTGCCGCCATCAGAAGCATGGCCGACGCCGTGCAGTCCGTCTTTCGCGGATCCCGCGGGCCTGTGATGCTTGCCTCCTCTTCATTTGCAGAGAGAGAGAGAGAGAGAGAGAGAGAGAGAGAGAGAGAGAGAGAGAGAGAGAGAGAGGGAGAGAGAGAGAGAAACAACTTTTGCTCAGAGCGCTTACGCGTGTGAGATGCGCGGCCGGCGTGAAACTTCGTCTCTACACGAAACGTCAGCTATCCTGTCATTTTTGTGTGGGATTTTCATCGGGCGTCTTTTTCCGCCGGAGAAGCTATGCAGAGACACAATTTTTTTCGTGGCTGCTGCGAGTATGAGAAGTCTGCGAATGCTGAAACCATTCCGAGTAGCGTCGGCCTTTCCTCACTGCTTTCACCTGTGGTGACTGCTGTTTCTTTTTGTGTGTACGTTATCAGTATGCTGTGTACAAAACGGTGAACAGAAATTCGTTATTCTGCCCTCCTGGGCCGCAGGTGCTATGGGAGCCGACTTCGAGGTACCCCGTAAACTTTGGTTTCATCATTAACATCACCACCACCATTGTAGTCGTCGTCATCGTCACCGTATATCTAGCCCATTTCTAGGCTTCTGAGTTCGAGTACTATGGCTCGAGAGCTCATTAGCTAGTGAACCGCCTCCGAAGAGCTCCGTAAGTTTCGCTTTCATCGTCACCATCGTCATCACCACCGTCATCATCCGTTGCATGACGAGTGCAGTTCAAGGCTTTTCCAAGTGACATCCACCAGAATTCGTATACCACTCCCACTTCATTTAGTTTTTAAGCCGCCTCTGTTGATACTTCCTTCAAACATCTACTGCCCGTACTTTGCACGACAAGCCCTGCTCATTCCACTGCGTCCTTCACGAAAAGGTGGTGCGAAGTCAGTCCCTGCTTTTTTTCAGCCGCTGTTGCTTGGACTTGCCCCGAGGTTCCGCAACTAGGTGGTTCTCGCAACATTACGAACACCTACGGCCTCTCGGATGAAGTGGAACTCTTTGGAATTCTGGGCGCAGTTCAAAGCATCCAGACCCATTGTTCAACCATCCACACAAAGAAGTTCCGCATCATCACTGACTCGCACGTTGCCCTCCGGGAACTGAATAGGACCTTCACGCCTAACTCTACGGCCACGAACATCCTCTACTTAGTACGGGACCTGTCTCATGAAGGAATCACGATACGCATTGTCTGGACACCTGCCCACACGTCTGGAGCGGACGGCAACCGAACGGCGCACAACGCTGCCCGGGAGTGTCTACCAAATCCTTCCCACGGTTCTCGACACCACTCCAGCACGATCTGACCCACCGAGCACATCTCAACAACACTGGCAACAAAAACTTCGTTAAGCTAGAGCCCTCAGCCGGCAACGGCTAGCCGAGGCCTCACCCCCTGGTTTCCTCGCACCACTAAAGACCCTTCCAAGAACAGGAGAGGTCTTCGCGAACAAAGTTTATGCCAACTCGGCCTATACCCCTGATGTGATATCGAAGTGGACGAACCCAAGGCGTCCCTCCTTACCAAGGTGCCCCCACTGTGGCAGCAACGAGAAACCCAACCTTTTCCACCTTATTTGGTCATGTGCAGCCTTCTCAGACGGCCGTACGCAGTTGCTAGCAAGCGCCACGGTTCCGACGTCGGCGTTAGAGCATGTCGAGTATGCTAGGGTCAACCCAGAAATGTTAGAAAAAATCACAGACTTTGCCCTAAAAAATGGTCTCTATAAGATGGTTTAGTGGCTGACCGACTACCTGTTCAAGTTCACCAGTCACAAATGAACACCGGTGCGCATCCGTCTTGCCCCACCAACCGTAATGTGCCATCAAGAACTATGCCGTACACTCCCTCCCCTCAGGGGAAGGCCAGTGTGTGTGTGTTGCTCCAACGGAACCTCGGGAGACAGCTACAGTGACCGCTACGGTGAAGCTTGAACATTACTTAGTTGTACTACAACTACTTAGTGGCGTCTTTCCCAATCCTACTTTCCATTCCCTACCCACAGGGCTTTATAGCCTCCTCCCTGAAATAAAGTCATTCATTCATTCCCGTATCTAAACTCTGCCCGTTCTTGCGTCGTTTAGAAGACCTCCCTTGCTCGTGACGAGGGCGACCGTTCCTTTGAAGTTCACGCCACGTCTCACTTCCAATCCGCCGCTGACTTTTAAAGCGAAGAGCGGAATTAATTTCCGGTGGAAGTAATACTGAAGTCCGCGTTCTCAATGCGTATCCTATGATAGCAACTAATTTCGTAACCTGCGTGGGCAAACGCGGAATTTATTTATCTTTATTTATTTAATTTCTGTCTGTCTGTCTGTCTGTCTGTCTGTCTGTCTGTCTGTCTGTCTGTCTGTTTTTGTTGTTTGTTTGTTTGTTTGTTTGTTTGTTTGTTTGTTTTGTTTGTTTGTTTGTTTGTTGTGTTTGTTTGGTTGGTTGGTTGGTTGGTTGGTTGGTTGGTTGTTGTTGGTTGGTTGGTTCTGGGGCCAGACATAACATTACGTTTCGGGTAAGATTTCAAAGCACTTCGCTAGACTTCAGACGAAGTTTTTGAGCGTGCGCGTTCCGCTCCTTCCGTTATCCTCTCCCTGCCACCAGCCCAAGTGTCGTTATTTTCCTTCCGGATTTGCTTAGGAGGAGAACGGCGGTTGCCACCTACAGTATAACAGCTAGGACCTGCTTGCAAGCCGGCCTCGTAGAGCGCAATGGATTCCAATTGCAAACTCCAAGAGGCGTAAAGGAGCTCGGCGAAGAAGATGAGACAAACACGCAGTACAGCTGTGAAGGAAATAAGGAGCAGTTGCGCGGAATACGCAAAACAGCGGCAAGAGACGCCCCTGAGAGCTGGTGGTAGAAAGGAGCTTGCCGCTGCCGCAGGTGGTGGCAAGTGCCTCTGGAGTGAAGGCCAGGATCGCGAGTGCAGCAGCGCGGTGACGTCGAGGGAGCCGCATGAGTGGGTCGAGCGCTGCATCAGAACATCAGAAAGGCGGAACTTTCTCCCTTTTCACCTATTTTTTACCTTTGGAGCTTTTTATAGTTGGCCATCGACCGTGGGCCCAGCAGTGGAGTTTCCCCCTGCGCAAGGAGGAGGCTCTGTACAGTTGTGCTTCGTTTCTCGGTCACGGGCTCGGACACATTCGCCTATAGGACCTTGAAAGACCTTCCGGAAACGAACGCAAGGAAAGACAGGGCGCTCAAAGGGCTCTGGGCTTGAAATATTAGGGGTAAGAGGAAGTACACTTTCCCCGCTCCCCAAAGAAAAAGAAACAAAACCAAACTGCTAGTTTTCTGGGAAATTGTACTTCAAGGATGCCTAGTGCAAAGAAATCACCGTTGTTGCATTTTAGCGGAGTTGGCCGCTGCACAGGAAAAAAACGTTCCAGTGCATACAAAATTACGACGTTGAGGCTAAAAAAACTGAGGTCCTAGTTTTATTCCCGAGCTTGCAAATCTCTAAAGATGTGCACCACGAAGCTCATCTTGTTTGTAGACTCATGCGGTCATAAAATTTAAACATTATTCTGTGGTCTGGTCCACAGAAAAAAACTACATCCACTGCAGAAACTCTGGCCCTGGTATTTGTTTTTCTTGGAGAGCCTTTCAGTTTGATCATATGAAAATGTCGTTTCAAATTGCGCGCCATCAGCCGCAAAGGGTTCGCACAACATCCGACAGATGGCGACGAGTGTACTGGCCAGTAGGAAGACGCATTGAAACATCCCCTTCGCGAGGGGCACGATCAAATGCAGAGCATTTCCGGGGGCTCACGACGTTAAGTAGTTTGCGTTACGTTAATGCTGTTGCACTTGTGGCAACTGTTGACGAGAGAGCGCTCGTCAGCAGTAATTTGAATGAGTCAAGGATATAAGGCGCGTTCGTAGCCTCCAATTCTGTGTTGGCTTTGTGGCGCAGTGGGTAGAGCACCTTGTACATTGCGTTCCGCCCGCAGGGTCGAGGGGTCGAAACCTGGCGCCGGATAGTATTTCTTTTTTTTATATAGTAGGGAGGGGTGCGGTGCGGACTACGGACGCCAACGCGGGTGACATCGTGAGTTACTGAAATGCTCTGCATTTAAAAAAGGAGAAAAGTAATTGCCACTAAAACAGGTAAAAATACTGGAACACCGCATTTTCCCGTACGTTGGCCTCTGTTCAGACCGTTCCCGTGCGTGGAACGTACGTCGTACTTACCGGCGGGTTATCTGCCCCTGCGTGGTACCCGCTGTCAACCTCAGCGACTCCTCCTTATGCTATCCCAATTGGTGAAAGGGGACGGCGGAGGGTAGCCTTAATGTGACCCGCACAGAGGCGTCTAATTGTGTGTCCTCAGATGGGTTTGGAAGCAAACCCCACAGATTCGGCCTTTTAACCCACGTTTCCAGTTTGATTTGTAAATCGTGGTGTTTATACAAAGATATGAAATATGCGACACGTTATATCAAGCTGGCTTATAACTGCCCGTGGTCCTATTTTATAAGCTATGTATCTCGTGGACAAATGAAATGAGAACACGAAAATATGAACCAGAACACGCTGTTGCAGCTCAGCCGCGGCAGCCTATAGGGAGCTCGCGCCGTCGGAGAGGTGCACCATGTGACTGCAGGTCCTGTCCTGAGCAGCGAGCCACGAGGCACAAGGCACGCGGCCGGCAGTTGGAATCCAGACACAGAGCCGACAGAACTGCGCTCGCACTCTGCCATGCAGTACCACCACCGGCGCCATGGCTCGCCCGTCTCCTCCGCTGTAGATTGGGCGATCAATCTCGCTCACCTCCTGTCTCGGAAAACTTTTCGAACACGTGATTCATAATCGGCTATCCTCACACCTTGAAGAACAGTCCCTCTTTCCCCCAACCTCATAGGCTTCCACCCCGGACTGTCCACACCGGACGCCCTTCTGCAAATCCACCATGATATTCTACAACCCCCCCCCCCCCCCCCCCCACCAAGAGACTATGCGGCAATCCTCGCCTTAGATCTCCATAAGGCATTTGATCAGGTAGGGCACTCCGCCATTCTTAGCTCCATCAACACACTGCACCTAGGCGATCGAACATACACCTACATACGCAATTTCCTCACTGATCGCACCACCACTCTCCGACTGGGCACCATCAAACCAAACATTTTCGACATGCCCAACAGAGGCACCCCTCAAGGGGCCGTTCTTTCGCCTCTACTATTCAATCTCTCCATGCTCCCTCTTGCGAATGCTCTAGAAAATATACCGTCCCTCCACTCGACAATATACGCGGACGACATTACTTTTTGGGTCACGCAAGGCAGCGACGCCCACATAGAGGCCACACTCTCAGCAGGGGCTGCCACAGTCTCCCGTCTTGCTGCACAAGCAGGCTTGACTTGCTCGGCGTCTAAATCAGCACTCCTACTCCTTCCTCCACTTAGAATTAGACCCACTCCCCCGACCACCATTCAGGTAATGCTGGACGGACAACCAATCCCCCGGGTCTCCCAGCTTCACCTTCTCGGCATGCATCTCCAGCCAACAGGAGCAGCACAGACACCATACATCTCTTGCGCACTCACACCATCCAGACTATTGGTCTCATTAAACGTATCACGTCTAGGAAACATGGGCTAACGGAATTAGAACGGCTGCGAATTGTGCAGTGCTTCCTGGTGAGCCGTTTTTGCTATCACCTCCCGTACGCACAGCTCACCCCCTCTCAACGTACCTCCCTCGATGCCTTACTTCGGAGAGCCTATCGCTCCGTGCTGCTACTGCCCCCCCCACGCACCCACCCAACGACTCCTCGCGCTTGGTATACATAATACCATAGACGAACTAATCGAAGCCCATCGCCTGGCCCAGCTTACGCGCCTTTCCCAGACCCCGGCTGGTCGGCAGATCCTCGATCGAATTGATGCCAACCCCCCGCTTATACTGATCCTCCAGCTCACATCCCCCGGCTTCTCCGCGGGTGTCTCCACATTAAGCCGATCCCGCGAAATATGCATCCAGCTACCACCGCGGACGCCGTCTAGCCCGAGCCCAAGCGCACCTCTCCCGCTACCCTCCCTCTGAGCATACTCTCTACGTAGACGCAGCGGCCTACCCCACCCATCCTGCCTTCGCACTCGCTGTAGTAGGCGCTTCTCCAACAATCCCTCAGGCTTCAGCTACAGTCGCCACCACCTCCTCAGTAACTGCGGAAGAGGCAGCCATTGCCCTTGCCCTAACTCAATTACCTACCCCCCAGATCATTTTATCTGACTCCCAAACTGCCATACGAAATTACACAAAGGGCGTCATTTCCACAGCTGCCCTCAAAATTCTTCTTCAGAATCCCCCTGCCCACCCCGTGATGCTGCTGTGGACTCCGGCCCACACCGGCGTAGGTTGTAATGAGACGGCACACCAACACGCCCGAGCTTTGATATCCCGGGCTGCCGTTTCTTTTACGCCTACACACGGCATCCCCCGAAATGTCCCACGCGTACCTACATACGTACAGGGACATAACTCAACATTACCGCCTCCTCCGCAGGAACCTACCTCCCCCGCACCCTTCACTTACTCCGCCGGCAGCGCACATGTGGCGGCTCTTACAAACCCACACTTTCCCACACCGCACTCTCCTTGTGCACACTCACCCACACCAATTCACCTCCCCTCACTGCCCCTCATGTGGCGCGCTGGACACTCTCTTCCACTCGCTCTGTGAGTGTCCGCGCGACCCTTCCCCCTTTCCCCTCCTCTTCTCACTGGGAGCAGGCTCTGGGGAGCTCTGACCTCGCAACGCAAGAAGCCGTCACGGACAGAGCCCTGGACGTCGCGGGGGCCCTCTGGGCCTCCGCCACCCCCCTACCCTGAACCCAGTGTAAAATAAAGTGGCACTACTACTACTACTCCTCCGCTGTTCGCCTTCTGCGGATCACTCGGAACTCTGCAATAAATGAAGGCAGGACGTCTCCTCACGTCCCCTTCAACGCAAAATCAAAGAATATCGATAGTGGACATAAAATAATGGCTCTCCGACGGTATATTTGGAAAGTCACATTTTTAGAACATGCTGAACAAAACTGCCGGAGCTTGCACTAGAGGTGCAAGGCTGGAGAAACAGCAGAGCTGGTGGCCCCTCTCCCTACGTCGGGGATTTGGCTGTTGCACCTCACATCGATTTCCGAACTTACCGCTGAACGTTCTCCATGACTGCAGGACCGGATCGTCTTGTCCGCAGCCTTTCTCATCTACCCCAAAGTATACCGCGTTAGCACACAGTAGAACCCGAGGCAACAGGCTGCGCGAACTCGGCGACTGTTGTGCGAACTGTCCTGTGCTCCCCATTTGAGGAGCGGACTCACTTGATTCTTTTTGCGAGCTCCTCACGTGGAGCAAGCCCACGTGCAAGCCTGAACGACGCCACGCCACCGGACCATGCTCAAGCTTAAAAATCTCTGCTGTTAAGAGCGGCTCAGTTGCGGCAGTGAGGCCTACGCGAACGACCGAACGAACGAGTGAACGAACGCACGAGGCACGCACGCTCCATCGCTCGCTCACTTGAAGTCCAAAGCTAACGCTACGAATAACCCAAAAGGAAATTATGCTGTGCGCCTGGAATGCAATCATAGCTAAATCGGATAGACGCCGGTTTCAGAACGCGGGGCACCCAGGTCTGATCCCCACCGAGAGACGCGTCTTTTTCTTTCCAATTGGAGGTTTGCTGTTCGCGTTGGACAAATGCGGCAACGTTGAACAGCTCCGATGTTCAAAATTTAGAAATAAAGCGAAACTCGCGCAGAAGCTGCCCGGTACCGTTGGAAGCACCCTGCAACCGACAGAGGCCGCTGTCAGCGCAGCATTTTTCCTAAAAAATTTTGCCTGTAGCACACGCTAGGGTATCGACAATGGAGTGCTAATTTTTCCACCCGTTATAACCCACTTCCTGCAGTGTGCCGTGCCAGTGGTCTACGGGGCTGACACGGGGACAAGACGCAAAGAAAACAGCCGTGACGAACACACCGACTCCTCTTTGCCTGTTTCCTTATATGCAACCTGATTGGTCGGCTACAATAGCAGGACGTCTTGCCCCTTGCGGCGCTTAAACTGTTCGTTCGGTTGTGGATTTGTTATTACGTTACCCAGAGCCTCTTCTGCGTGTAGACGCCCGTGGCTTAAATTCACTCGTGATAACCAGGGCTGTTATTTCGGTCAGGGCGGAGACGTTTGTAAATATAAATTAAATGTTTCGAACACAGGACGGGGTGAGCATGACATCTTTCACAAAAGAAATGAACCCTGAACGACCAGGATTTACAAAATGGCGCTGCTGCTTGTGCGGCAAACATCAGCGCAACATGACTATACTTGCCTCGAAGTTCGTATTCAGAGAAGAATGTAGCAGCCGCGCGAAGAAAAAGAAAATGAACTTTACATGCGTCGGTGGCAGGAGAGCAGAGAGAGCGCATGCATGCTTTATTTGTTTCTGACTGGATACATAAGCGGTTTTATTTTGGCACGAGCACGAAATGTTACGAACACATGATGGGGTGAGCACATCTTCACAAAAGAAATGACACCCTGAACGACCAGGATTTACAAATGGCGCTGCTGCGAAGTTCTTATTCAGAGAAGAATGTAGCAGCGCGCGCGAAGAAAAAGAAAATGAACCTTTACATGCGTCGGTGGCAGGAAGCAGAGAGAGCGCATGCATGCTTTATTTGTTCTGACTGAGATACATAAGCGGTTTTATTTTGGCACGAGCACGAAATGTTACGAACACATGATGGGGTGAGCATGACATCTTTCACAAAGAAATGACACCCTGAACGACCAGGATTTACAAAATGGCGCTGCTGCGAAGTTCTTATTCAGAGAAGAATGTAGCAGCCGCGCGAAGAAAAAGAAAACGAACCTTTACATGCGTCGGTGGCAGGAAGCAGAGAGAGCGCATGCATGCTTTATTTGTTTCTGACTGAGATACATAAGCGGTTTTATTTTGGCAATGAATGAATCACAATTTTTTTTACACAGGAGGCCCCATAGTCAGAGATTGAACACGCTTACTTCCTTCCTGTCCCTTAAAGCGCGAAAAAGCGGTACTTCCGGGGACCTAAGCTGCTCGACGCTTGTGCACTTCAAAGAGCATCCGACGTCGCCAAATTCTTGATGGCGTGGATTTTGCAGTTTTCAGGGTGACGCTCCATTTCAGTCGCCTTCATCCGAAATTCGGCGGCAGGGCCTACATTTGCAACAGCTGGCTGGGATGCTGACGGCTACGTTATGTTGCGGTCTGGACAGTTTACGCCGTGGGAATGTGCTGTTACAGCATCGCTGATTGTCCACCCGTCGTGCTGTGTTTTGAACGCGTTCCACGACGCTCACTGTGAAGCTCTTGGTGTAATCTTCCCCTCGGTAGCACCGCTTGTCGGAGCGAAGGGCGTTTCTACCAATGCAGACGTCAGCTGCAAAAAACTGAAGAGGGCGGATAGGTGTACGGTTTGGTCCAGGAAACGGCGAGGCTTACTCTCGGCTCCAGCATTGTTAGTTCCCGCTTAAAAAATGGCTTGCACGTATGCTTAGACACACTGTGTCGTCTACGAGAATACTTGCCTCGCAGTGCACCCAACACTTTCTCGTCACCAAGAAACGCCGACAGCATCGTCGTGGCGCGAGCGACGTTTACGGGGAGTCCATTTCCGCATGAGGCGAAGTTTACTTTAATTAGTTTCGTTTTGCTGAGGCGTAATAATCGAGGTGGGGAGAGGGGCGATCTCAATCTGCCACAAATCAGTGAAAATTTATTCCTCGTATAATCGCTGTATGTCAAAGCTAATATAGGCGAAACCGTGATTCGTGAAAACCCAGTTTATTCAAGCTGAATGCGAAACGAAGTTGATTTTGCTTTCAGGCGCTGCAAGAAAGAAGTAAGAGAAAAAAAAAACAACAGAACTACTCGAAAGCGACAGGGAATGAAGTTCGAGTTAGGTGAGGCACTCATAGATGCGGTCTGGTGCGCTTGAGACTACCGAAGTTAGTGCGGGGCTTTGTAAAAAAAACATGATTGAACTTGCCTCAGCCCGCACCACCAAGTATCGCAGGCTTAACCCAATTTTACAATAAATGAATTTGCCAAATGGCCGAAGGTGAAAATAAAATAAAGGGGGGAAGCTGCAGTTCTTCGCCTGTTTTCAGGGTGCCCGAGTGGTGGAAAAACAAAATAAGGCAAAGAAGCATGAGTACAGCCATTCGGAAACGCGCAATAAAAGAACAACGTGGATGCGTTTTCGTAACCTCTTCTTATCCTTTCGAGTCAAGATATCAAGGAAGAGACTGATAGTTTTGAGGGACAGCCGCTCATTCAGTGCGGCAGCAATGGCCCGACCCCTGTCAGCAAAGCGGTGCTGCCCGAAAAGCGATAGCAGAGCGTTCGTGCTCTTCGTTTTAGTGGGGCCGTCCAGCGCTGCATGGTCTATTTTTCTTAATTGAGGTCCCGGAGCGGTAAATTCCTTCTCCTGTCTCGAGGACAGGGCGCTTGTTGCTGGGCATGAAGTAATTTGTCTAAATATACGTAACGTAAATCCGGAATGAAAATTAGATATCGGACCTAGAAAACTTGGGGGAGGGGGGGGGGGAGGGTGTATTGTTTCTTGATTGCTGTTCAAGCTTTAAGAAATTCTACCTGCATTACAGTAGTGGTAGGGAGGAGGAGAAAAACTAACGGAAAGGGCGAGAGTTTATGCAGGGTAAGAGCCCGGATTGCTACTCGCCACTGGGGAAGGGGTGTTCAGGGGATGAAAGAGAGAGCAGAAGAAAAAATTGGCCGCGTATCTGCAGCTCCTTTCGTTGCAAATGCCGTCAAAAGACGATAGTCTTTATCGACTTTTAAAAAGTAAATGCCTCCCTTAGCTTCCCGCTCACCTCTCATGTTGTTCCTCTTGCGTCGCGCTCCTCCCAAGGTAAAGACACCAAGGTTTGCTTAAATCATTTAAAATTTCCCGCGTTCCACTGCTCCAAACGGGTGTCTCGATGCCAACGCTGCCGTACGGCGAAGACGCGCGTGAATCGATGCGGCCTACTTCAACGTTTATAGAACCGCGTTTCCCTACTCCACGTGCGTTGCAAGCAGAACGTGGAACCTATCTAGTGGAACCTTTCGTAACTGTTGCCGTTGATTTCCTTAAAATGGCGCCAGAAGCTTAGTGGTGCTGGCGACAGCAGGCGACGGCGGAGGAATTTTTTTCTGCAGTTGATGAGTATTTAATTTCGCAAAAGTCAAGCATGTATGATTTTTTATAAAGGAACACAGCAAATATCACTTCTGTATTAATTTGTTGTCTTATATTTGCGTAATGCCTTGTTCTTCTTCACAATGTTGACAAGTATGAACATTACACCGAACTTAGACGGGTAGATTTAGCTGTGCCTATATAAGACTATAGCGCAGGCATTATTTTACTTGGGGGGTGGCTGAATCGAGTCACAGACATACAGACGGACAGACAGACACACAGACCGACATACAGAAAGACCAAAATTTCTGGGTTTAAGTAGCCCAAGGAAGACTATCGTCTTTAAAAGAGGGGATAGGAGCGGGGCCGCGTACACACTTTAGTTTCTTTGTGGGCACTATAGTATTTCATCCAAGCGTGTGTCCTTCAAGAAACGCAGAAGGGCTCCTGTTGCCTTCCGCGAAGTCGATTGTAGGGGGGTCGATGTCCTAGAATAGTCTCTATTTGCAATGTGGAGATGTAATCTGTTGTGAATTGTCAAAGACAGGCAATAAATACAAAAAAAAGTTTGAACGGTTGATTGTCCAATCGGCTGAGCTCGGCGGCCAAAACGCGTCTTTCCGATGAATACTGGGGGCAACAACCAAAGCACATTTTCGATTGTTTCTTCAACCTCGAAGGCGACGGCAGTGGGCACTGCTGCTCACCCCGATGAGGAAGGAGTAGGCTCTCGTAAAGGCAACTCACAACCACAGTCTACAAAGTAAAGTAGACTGCGATCGAGACAGCCTACACGGAAGACGGCGCTGGAGTTAGAGGGCCCCGGTAGTGGAGGCGCGGATGCACAAAGTCCGGTGTATTCCATTGAGTAATGGAGGTCCTGCGCGCGAACTGACGAAGCAGCCTAGCGACATCAGTCCTTGAAAGCGGAAGCAAGATGGTGCTTTCACTGGCATGGCCTGTCCGGGCAGCTGCGTCAGCCAAAACATTCCCGGGTTTATTCCACAGTGACTTGGCAGCCACTGAAATGAAATATTGTGGCCCTTTATGACGGCCTGGTGAAATAATTCTCGAATTTCTGTCACCAGTTGTTGGAAAGGACCGTAGCGCAGGGCTGCTCAGAAACATTTTCAGGGCGCCTTTGGAGTAGGTAAAAACAGACCTTTTTAGTCGCGAAGCAGCTTATGGTCGAGCCTGTTCCTCCGCCGCTGTGTTGGGCGCCGTTGTGCAGCGTCCATACCCCAGTGCGCATGCCTGGCCAGGCAAACCCCTGATGATGATGGGGGCAGGATGCCCGTAGGGGTCGGCCAACCAAAGAATCCATCACGAGATAGCTTCGCGTTCAACCACCGTCGTCATCTTCCGTAGGGGAACCCTGAGTAGTATGCGAGCCATTCTTCTCTTCCCCTCTGACGCTCTCTCCTCTCCGGCATTCTTTCTCTCCTCTCCGAAGACCCTTACTCTCCCGGATTGCGCATTGAATGGCAACACCTGCGGCTCCGCGCGCGATAATGCGAAGCAGCTTAGGGTTAGAGACGCGACGGTAGCCGCTGCCCCTCCGCTGGGGGCGCCACTGTAGCTCCGCGGTATAAATGACGCGCGCGCGCGCTCCGCTCCCCTCATTCTCCTCCCGCAACGCCGCGATCGAACTGAAAATAATGGTAACTTGAGTCGAACCCCATGACTGCTTCGTATACTACTCAGGGTTCCCCTACGGGAAGATGGTGAAATGTTTTGGGGGGAGGAGCTTCCACAATGTATTGAAGAGCTTCACGGATGGTTGCAAGTTCAGTAGCCGTCGGCTCGTGACATGGGCAACACGAATGGGAATTTTTGGGTGATTCTGATGGGTATAACCACCGCACGTGCCGCCCCACTGGCTGTCGGACAGTTTTCCATGCAGTTACTGCACGAACAACACAATGACCGGAAGCATGTATGCTCAGATGGTTCTGTGACGTCCTCGAGTAGTAGTAGGGCTTCTAAAAGTGGTATGGAAAAGTGGTAACAAATTGGAGCACTTTTGTACTGCTGGCGCGAAGACTGGGCAAACCGTGAAGTTGGCGAAGTTTTCTGCGTGGTTATGCTTCGAGACTCGGTCAAGTTTGCTGCGTGGTGGCGTCGTTCGTCCTCCGAAGACAAATAAACTCGGTCATTAAACCATGTTCAATGACGCGTGCCCACCGGCTTTGGGGTGAAGCTCCAAGCGTTGCGGAGGGCGCAGCGGGACCGGCGTTTGCTCGAAAGTTTAATTAAGAAATTGATTGATTGTATCGCTTCTCCGCTTTTGGCTTCTTTCATCATGGTATTAATTCTCATTTTTGCAGTGTCAAAATTGCACCATTCGTCATAACAAGCGATAGAGCGAGCCACCCGGTGACGCGTTTTAAAGCCGTGCTTGTACCAGTTGTATCGCGCCTGGGACAGGTGGCGACACAAGTCCCGCCCGAGCGCGACGGGGAAACCTACGGTAAAGCTTCGGTACCGGCTAGCCAACGCCGCCTGTATTAACATTGCCTGACGCGTCGCGAGCTTTTCAATGGGAAGGGTAGGGACGCTTAGTTCAGGCACTGATCCGCTATGTGGCGCGTGCCGGCGGACATCTCGCCTTACGTCACTGCTCGCGAGTCGCGAACGCTGCACCCACTCCTACGACGTATGTCTGTCAGCTTGCCTGTTGGGCTTCAAGGGCCGTTTCGCTTGCATCTTAGCCGCGACGGGGCGCTAGTTCTGTGGCGCACTGGGTCTCGTTCAACGTGTCGCTCGCTTCATACTGCTGCATTTTCCAAAGATAAAGACGGAGGCGGACTGAAATAGTGTAAGAACTACTGATTGTCGGGGTAGACATATAGCTAACACAAAAACAATATTTTCGGATGGGGCAGCCATTATTTTACTGATATTTTTCTTTCTGGAGTATTTAGAGAAGAAAAAATGCGTGCACGTTTTTTGTTCAGGCGCTCACTTCTACGATTACTTTCCAAAATATCACGTGCTTGTAAACTTCAGAAAATTATAGGAAACAAAAGGATAAGCAGCGGGGATCCACCACGCTGTCCGGGCGCTTCTACAGTTCAGTCCTCAATTTTAGAAGTGCGTACCGATGCGGAGTGCGAACAGCGGGGTCAAAACAATACCTAAATGCGGAGGGGATAGAGGTGGGATGCCCCACTCAGAAAATTTCAGGGCCTGTGATCCGAGTAGATAAGCGCGCAAAGCCGGCATCACCTGCGGCAGCGCAAGGGATTTTGCTTCGTGACAAAGGAAATTTTATCAGTGACAGGCCAAGACAGACGGGCATGGTGAAAAACAAGAAGGCGTAGGAGCGCCGCCTCGGGAACGCTAAACAAACTTTCCACTATTTTGCATATTTTTTCCGAGAAGCGGCGCTGGCTGGCGGACACGAAAGCACGCTGGAAGGCTACGGAGCGGGGAAGGGTAGGGAGAGAGCAACAGGAGGTGGCTGTTTGGCCATTTTTCGCTCACACGTTAGGCAATTTTTTATACAGGCGGCTTTTGGGCTAGCGTGATGACGTCACCGCAAAAGAAACTTGTGAGAACTTTCATCATCCGGGACGAATGCAGTGATTTACCATTTCTAAATAGCATGAGTACATGTTGAATTTCATGAGCATTCCAGAAACATTGAATAATTACAATATCAAGCGTGGAAAACTACCCCAGCTTAGTTCTCATTCGATACGGGCTAGTGTAGGAAAAAAAAGCTTGTCCTATTTTTCGCTTCGCTTAAATTTCTTTTTCAGTTTATACTTCATGGGTACTTGTGAGGACGGCATACGGTTTCTTATCCCTCTATGACCGGCCCCTCTTTGGGTGCTCCTAATTTTACGACTGCAGCCGCTCGAGGTCGGTCGTCAGAACCCCATTCGCATTCTGTTTTGCTGCCTGCGAACACAGGGCCACCATTGCTTTACGATGCTATCGGCAGCTATCCCATTTCGGGTCCTTTTGTCTTGGTCGCGCAATCAATGGCGCTAAATATAGCCCGGCCGTCGAAATTGATTACCAAAGCGATCTCCAATCGCCTCGCATATCTCGGGGCCGTTTTTGTAGCCGCTACGTGTCCCCTGATCGTCTTTTGGCATCTTATCCGTGGGCTGCCCCAAGTCAACCCCGCCTTACAGTGGACGTATAAAAATTGGCCGCGTATCTGCTCCTTTCGTTGCAAATGTCGTCAAAAGACGATAGTCTTTGTAGACATTTGCCAAAGAAATGCCCCCCTTTGCTTTCCCGCTCACCTCTCATGCTTTTTCCTGTCCCGTCGCGCTCATTCCAAGGTAAACACACTAAAGGTTTGCGCAAGGTGATTGGAATTTACCGCGTTCCACTGCTACAGGCCAGGTTCCTCAATGCCAGCGCTGCAGTACGGCGGAGACGCGCGTGAATGGAGAGGGCCCCCGACTAGAACGTTTATAGAGCCACGTGGCCGTGCTCCACGTGCGTTCCAAGCAGAACGTGGAACCTAGCTAGGGGAAAACATTTCGTTGCTGTTGCCGCGTGATTTTTCATATGCCGCCAGGAGGCGGCGGTTTTCTGCAGTAGATGTAGAATATCATTCGCTATCGAAAAACCAAGCATCCACGAATTTTTTAATAAAGAAACACTGTAAATATCCCTTGTGTACTAATTTCCTGTCTTGAATTTGCGTAATGTCTTGTTCTTGTTCAACAAAGTTGACAAGTATGAACATATAAACCGGGCTTTTCACGTTTACATGTGACTGTGAGTATATAAGACTATTGCGCAATATTAATTTTCCTTTGGCCGGGTGGCTGAATCGAGTCACAGACAGACAGACAGACGGACAGACAGACATGCAGACAGACCAAAATTACTGGGTTTAAGTAGCCCAAGAAAGACTATCGTCTTTAAAACTTTCAGGAACGACTGGGCCGGTTCCGTTCGGGGACGTCTATGTGCGTTGGCCGATGTGGCCGGGTGACCGGAGGTTTTGCACGGGCGGTCTGCGCGTGAGCAATTAGACGGCCGCCTGTGCAGCGCCCGATTGCTTCCGTGAAACGGGCCTGCCCATATCCTAACCTAAAATTTTGGATGCTTCAGGCTTCGTCCACAGGTCCAACTTAATTTCGAAGTTTTTGAAGGAACTTAAGTGCACTACCATTTTACGTACACTGACAATTGTTGAAGGCATGTTGTGTTGTCTAACGAGCCCAGCGATCTGTCTGACCAACACGAAAAACAAAGTGTCACTCCTAATCTCTGCCCTATATATTTACATGGGTTACGTTATACTATTGTTTTCCCCTGCTGCAAACGTAAGCGCCGGAAGACAAAGCATTCCTAAAGAAACCACTGAACAGCTTTCCCATTGGCTTTTATTTTTCACTGTATGGAGAATGAGGGGGAATAAACCTTTGAGTAGAACAGTCAAAGCTGTTAAGTTGTCCGGGGAAAACTAATGAACAAGTTGTCGGCTTCATGAAAGCGTTGATACTATGCGTGTGTTGGGGTGTGGCTACCGCAGTCTCCTCTGACCGCTAGACGAAAATTTCGTCGGACAATCATTTTAGTGCACTATTCTTCCCAAAGCAACCCGTAAGCCAGCTTTGCAATTGTCAATCCCGAAATATTTGCTCATCCCTGCGGCAATTACTTATAGAAAATGATCTCGTTAATACACTCACACAATCCTGAACGACCGCAAACAGCGCGACCGGCTGTTTTCCAAACAACTGCGTGCGCGCTAATGCAGCAGCAGTCCCTCGTTGGATTTTTTCAATTCCGCCTCCCTGCGGGGCCGTTGTTTGGCCACGTGCTCGGGGTTCCAACCCGTTGCCGGGGAGGTTGCCTTTGTGGAGCCGGATTCTGGCCACGCGTCGCGCTCAAGTGCTTGCCTGCCCCGATCTCGCTCTCATGCCTCTTTTCATGCGCGAAACTTTCCGGAGCCGCGTCGCACAACATACGCTGGGTAGAGCCTGGGCAGCTGCCGTTTCCCACCGGATCATCGCGGCCCTTCTGCTTCCGAATGGTAGCTGTAGATGGGCGCTGTGGGACATTGCGACGAACGGTGTTCGCGCCTTTGGCCTCAATGGTGCGCTCATGAACATGTAGATAAAACTGGAGGCCTAAGTTTTCTTCTGGGGCGCCGCTAAGTACCGTGTGTGACGCCTGTGATGCCTCGGTAGCAACTTCGCTTGCGAACACTGGAGAATGGCCCTAAGATGTGTCTCGTACTGCTTGTACACCTAAGCACTCATGGTTGGTGGCGCGGATACATTTGGCGTAAGGGATTTTGACAGAGGGCCGCAGTCGGTGACTGTAGACCAAGTGCCACCTCCACCGTAACAAAGTAAGAAAGCGCGACACACACCCGCAGTGCTGCGGTACACTACGATATGTCGTTTGCAGAAACGCTGTCTGTAGGCGCCGCAGGTCGTTTCAGAATCCGTTAAACGTGAGCTCGATTTACAACAACCAACAATTAGTTGCGGCGATATATATGTTTAGGGGACGTGGAGGATTTAGAGGCGTGTGCGTGCATGCACGCGTAACATACGACCAGAGCTGTCCCCTTGCACAATCCTTCGAAAGATGAATGAGCTTTTTTGTTCTCTCTCTCTCTCCGTCTCTTCCTCCCATCCTCCTATTTGACTCAGGCGAACTCCGTGGCGTTAAACTATCACGATACTTGTCGTTTTTAATAATCTTCCCGTTATAATTTAATAATCTTCCCGTCCCAGGAAAAGGGGATCTCATTTTGTTCTGTCTGGCTTTACCAGCCCTGCTGTCTCCCAAGTCAATTAAATTTCACTGCGTCTAGCCTGTGGCTGTTGCGGACGACGCGTGCACGTTACCGCGCGCATTCTTCCTCCCAAGAGGGCGGCTGGCGGCTGGATGCCGTGGGGTCTTGCAGCGCCATAATCAGCTCCGGAAGAGAGACATGTGTAGACCTTGAAAGCGAGAGTGCGAGCACTACAGCTGCCTGTCTGTAATAATTGAAGCGCCCTCCTCTTCCGTCTCCGTTCTGCAGCCTACTCCCTACCGCTGGTGTTCCGGTGTAGCTATGATGTGTACAGGCCAGAGCCCCCTTTCTCCTTGTTTCTCGGCGCAGTCGTCGACGTCATCCAGAGGCGACCCATTCTTCTCTACTTTCCAGGGCTCCGTGCTTTTTGTTTGTCTAACTTTTCCCGTCGTCGTTTGGTCCACGTTGTCCTCGTTTCGTTGTTTGCTTTTTTCTTTGGCGCATTATTTTTCAGATGGCCTGTCTCGGTCGGCTGAGAATACCCCAAGCAAAGTTCGAGTTACCGCATCGTTGGTCGGGTAACTTTCCTACTGAAGATGCGTACGCTTTGCGTTGCCCTTTGGGACGCATCGCGCTAGCAAATGTGATGTCTGTGTTTCGTCTTCCTGTAGGGCGTCGATGGATGACGATCGTGTTCCTCAGAAACCTGTGAAAGCGAGCGTCCATGTGCCTATTCATTACTTTGAAGTGCTCAAAGCTTGCCTTCTTCTGTCTCCTGGCTGAAAAAAGTGGCCACAACGAAGGGACCCCGTTCTCCCCAAAACTGGTTACGGCCTAATTCACTCTAGGAGCGACTTTTTACGGAACCTCTACCGCTGGCACACGTCTTTGAAGTACGGCCAGAGAAGGAAGAAAACAGGGTGAACTGCGTATTCCGGTCAAGGAACGTACTTACAAAGTGAGACAAAAGGTCCGTCTCGCTAATCGATAAACGCGTCAGATGACGAGTTTGCAATCGCTTTGCGACCTTTCTTTTATTTTCGATACCCCATTACAACACGAAAGAATGCGAATTTTAAATAAAAGCGGGCTCGTTTGAAATGAATTAAGCGGCTGGAAAGCGTAACCCATTTATGTCGGACACGGCTTGGCGTCGTAATGGGCGCAAGCTGGAATAGCATTGTTGCAACAGCAGCCTGACCATTTGGGGTTAGGAAGGAACCGTTTGAAGAAAAAGCTTCCTGGCATTTATTTCTCTTTGCCAGCGCGCCAATATTTGCCCAGATAAAGAAACTACAACAAGAAGTTCGTGAGAACGGTGGTGTTGTTCCTGACGACATCGGCGCGTTGCCATTACATATCCGACGTACATCGAGCACGGTGAAACGGCCCTCCGAGTTTGCCTCGCGGCAGACAATGGGTTCGCGAAATGGAAACAAAGCGTTCTTTGCAGTGAGGTTGTGCCGCCCTTGGAAGCAACGAAACGGTGGCGTCCACGGAGGAAGCGAAGGCGCTGCTGGTTCTGCGTGCTCGACCCACCGGAGCGGATGCGAAAAAGGTCCGGATGTCTTCGCTTTAAGCATGTCCTTTTCCTTCCTCAATGTGCCTCTTTCCTTTTCCGACACTAGCTGTGTGGCATCCTGTCTGCACCTCTTAAGTTTCCTTGTTATATCTCCTTCTTAACTCTTATAATCTCTCTGTTGAATGGTACGTCGTCGTAAGCTAACCGCAATGGGTCGACTAACCTGGCGTTATCATTAAACGCATTTGTTTAAAGCTAATGGCTGCGTGGGAAGCATTACGCTTCGGTGGAGCATTTCACGGATTGCTGGATATGGCGGCGGGAAAGAACTGATTCGTTTTCTTGACAACAAAGTTCTCTAATGTTCCACGCGGCTGTTGTTGTGTTCCTTCATCAGACAAACAAGTCAGAATGGGAAGTTGAACACTTATTACGCCAAGGTAAGTGCGATAGCCGTACTGTGAAAATGGAATTAGTCACGCACCTTAGAAAAAGGGGTCTAGCCGATCGATACTTCGAATACATTACAAATTTTTATGTACACACTTCCAATATTTAGAATAATTTCGAACCTGTGAAAGGCTCAGAACGCCTCGTCTTATTCATACATGAGGCTCATTCAGCAGATTCGTCGAGTGTGCCTCATGTAACCAACGCCTTAGACAGGACAACGTTGAGGCGTGCCTGCCGACCTTAGGTGTCATGCTTGGACGGCAGACTGGCGCGCTGCAAACAGCTCTACGCGAGTGAATAGTGAATGTGGAGGCTCGAAGATATTCCGCTGACTTAACGATGTCACCTAACCGACAATAACGGAACCTGCAATATTCGTGCGAATCAACGCGCATATTCGAGGGAAACGATGTGAAAAAAATTAAAGCCGTTCCACTCAATGTGAAAGCTGTCGGAAGTGCAGACAGTGATTCGCCATAACGGGTGGTGGCGGAGGAGTGAACTTTATTTTTGTCAAATAAAAGAGAGTTAGGGCCTGTGGCCCTCCGCACAGGTGCAGTCCCTATTCCGGGACCCCATTGGTCAAGGCCGCCACTCTCGCCCGTCGAACTGAGCCCTTTGAGACTCCAGCCCCGAGCAATTGAGCAGGGCTGCCTCCCATGCCTCTCTGGTAGGGGGAAGTTTGGGGAAAACGCAGGGTTGCGCTGGCATGCCCCCACCATGTGGAAGGTGTCGGACACCTCCCCACAGTGCAGACACCGCCCATCTGTTTTAGGGTCGAATGCTTTGCTACTGCAGGGCAAGGTGAGCGAGATTGGGCGCATGTTTTCTATGGAAGGGGCCTTGCCGGGCTTGGGGATAAAGCGGACTTCCGCCTCCTTCCATTCCGGCGGTAGCTGCGAGCTCTCCCATGCGTTGTTAATATGCTCTAGGAGAGTCTGCGCCGCCTTACCGCTCATGTTGGTCAGGAGTTTGTATGTTATAGCGTCCTTTCCTGGGCGCTCTTATTGCTCTCGTCGATAGCTAGCCAGAGCTCCGAGATGCTGAATGGCCTGTCCAGGTCTTCATTTTCGGGTCCTTCATATCCCTCCGGGGTTGGGTACTGTACTTTTTCCGTTTGGAGATATTTGTCTGCTAAAGCCTTGAGTAGTCTGCTGCCATCACCATCGTACGTGTTTAGCACCTTCGTCAACGTACGGTTGGTTGCTGTTTTACTTCCTGTAGGGTCGATGAGGTATCTTAACAGCCTCCATGTCTTCCCCACTGAGAGTTGGCCTTGAAGACTGTCGCATAGTTTCAGCCAATTTTCTTTGCTAAGCTTTGCTGCATATTCGGATATTTGCGTGTTTAGTAGGGCTATGCGGCGGGCTAGCTTTCTGTTGCGCTTCTGCCGCTTCCACCTTTTGGTTAACGAGTGTCGGGCTGCCCACATGCGAATGAGTCTGGTGTCGACAAAAGGCGTCTGCGTTGTCGTCGTGATTGTTTGCGTGAACTTCTCAAGTGCCTGCTTCTGTTTGTCGGCCCACTCCTTGTATGACTGTCCTTCTGCTATTCCGTCGTCGGGTTCCTCCTCGACATCCTCTTGCTGTGTATTTTCGCATCTTGTCCCAATCAGTGATTCGTACTTTTCCTAACTTGGCTTGGAAGTTGGGTCCCCGTATCGTGATGGTGATGATGCTGTGGTCTGATCCCAGGTCTTCGTCCTCGCACTTCCATGTGACGTCGAGCGACCCACTCAGCCACGACAGGTCGGGTGTAGTGTCTCTTGCTACGCTGTTCCCTCTTCGCGTTGGAATCCCTGGTTCGTTCAATAGGGCCACATCTTGGTCCTCCATTGTTTTGACGAGAGCTTTGCCTCTCTTTGATTGAAATTTATACCCCCATAGCGTGTGCGGGGCGTTGAAGTCGCCGAGGATCAGGAGCGGCCTGGTCCCCGCCAACCTTTTCGCCTCTTGCACAACGCGGTCGAAATCATATTGCTTCTGAGACGGTCTGCAGTAAACGCTCATTATGAATACGTTACTCTTGCTTCCAATTTCTCTTGCATGTACTTCGATGAGTGTGTGCTCACATCCTGCCTGAGCCGTGACGTGTTGGGTTGCCGCCACGTGATTCTCTACGAGGATTGCAGTGCCCATTCCTGTGGGTCGGTGTATGTAACATACCCCGGGATTTTCGGTCTTCCGTTTGTTTCCTGTAGTGCTATGATGGCAGGTTGATTTTCTAGTGTGTTCATATATAACATAAGCTCCGTATCTTTGTTTCGGATGCCTCTGCAATTCCATTGAAATATCGCTGTGGGCTCCCTGGTTCCCCCTCGCTTACTGTTCCTGTTTATTTTCTGCTTCATCCTTGTTGATCATATCGAGCCGGCCACGTCGTTTTGCTATGGCCTCTTTAATCCTTTCCGTCCGGTCGCGTTTCAGCGATGCGGATTTCATCCTAACTTCAATCGCGGCAACTCGCGATACCTGTCTTTCGTGTTTCGCTTCTAGTGTATTAAGGCGGTCTTCTATCCGTCCTAACGCCGTCAGGATCGCAGACTCCCCTTGGGTAAGTTGCATTTGTTCCGCGGCTTTTGGCGTTGTGCAATTTGCTTGTTGGCTGGGGCTTCTTCGCCTCCATTGCCTCCTGCTTCTGGTCTGGCTGCTCTGGCGTCTTGTCGTTAGTCGGAGGGGGTGACCTCCTGCGCGGTATTTTGCGTGGTCCTTCAGCTACAGCTGCTGTCCCTTCCTGACCATTTGTAGTAGCCTGCCCTGACTTGGCGACCAGCTGCTCTATCTTGTTCATAAGATTTCTGATTTGAGCGTTCTGCTCTTGTATTTGGGCATTTTGGCGAGTAATATTTGCTTTAGTTCTACGATTTCTGCATTTTCCTTGGGGTTGTCTGGGTGGGGGTGGTAGGGGAAGTGAGGGGGGGAACTCATTATCGAACGTGCGAGTTTTGGGAGACCCGCTAGCCCGGCCCACCTTCGTGTCGGCTGGTCCGCGTTGGTCTCCGGGTCCTCCTCGGGATCTCGACCGCTCCGTCCTGCTCGGCACCTCCTCGTTCCCGGGCCCGTTCCGCCGTCTCGAGACGCTCAGCGTGATTGGCTCCGCTCGTTCCGCCGTCTCCCATCGGCGGCTGCTGCCCTTCGTTGACTTCGACCGGGAGCGTCCTTGACGGCCACCTGCGCCGCCCCGCAGCCGATACTTTGACCGGGAGCGGCTGCGCTGGCGACCGTCAGCGCTCCTAGCGGGGGTCTTGGATCTTGATCTGCCGCTGCGTTGGGGTCCGCCTGCAGGACCTCTACAGTCCCGGCTGCGTCCTCGTTGTTGCTGGTCCTGATGTCTTCGTTGCCATCTTCTCTGGCGGACGATGTAAGGAGTCTTGTATTTAGCTTTACACACTCGGTCGGCTGTGAGATGGTTTCCGCCGCACAGTCCGCACTTGGGTTCGCAGGTGTGGTCTTCCGCCGGCCTGGCTACTCCACATCCCCTACAGATCTTGTTTTGGGGTCGGGGCACACATCCATACGGTGCCCCAGTCTGCCGCACGCATGGCAGGCCTCGATTTGTTTGCGGTATAATGTGCACTCCATCAGAAGGTTGCCATATCGTATGTATCTTGGCACCTTTCGCCCCGCAAAAGCGATAACCACAGACCGAGACCTACCGATGCGGTTGGCCTGGAGTGCCGTCGGGTTGTAGTCTTGAACGACCTGTTCTTGGATATCCTGGGCGGTATCTTCTAGAGGAATGTCCCGAATGACCCCCTTCACCGTGCCGTGGGGGGCCGCCTCGTAGGCGCAGACTTCGTGCGTAGTTCCGCGGACGTCAATTCGTTCCACCGATGTGTAGCGGTCCGCATTCTCCCGTCTTGGTGTGCTGATTACAAGGATGTTCTGGTGGCTGTTCGGACACACCACGTCTTCTCTCTTGAATCTTCTGCTGCGATCTGCGCCGCAGCCGTCAGAGCCCTGCACAGCTCTACTCGAGTCACGTCGCCGACCCGGAGTCCTCCACGCGGCCGCATGATTATCTTCATATCGCCGCGCGGGAGCTCCGGCATACGTGCTCTCTTCAACAGCTTGCCTTTGTTAATGGGCGGGCGGCAAGGCGTGGCCTTGGCGCGCTCGCTGTTGTTGCCGGGCGCCGGCGGTAGGCCTACCGCGTCGCCGCCCGTCTTCTTGATTCTTTCTCCTGCCGTCCTCCATCCATTCGATCTTGTGCATGTTTGTGGATCAATCTCCACGCCGTCTACTTCCACACGCATGGCCGTGGCCATCTTTCTGAGTGGGCGTTGTCCTAGCGCCGCTCCGATAAGGGGACCCGCCGATGTCGGGCCCGCGCCCGCCCCCGCTCCGGCGTGGCCGAAAGCGAGGATAGGGTTAGCGTGGCGGCTCCCGTCGATGTTCGAAAAAGCTTCACGAAATCTCGAAAAATGGTCGCCCACCTGTGATTTTTAGTTCCACATGGTCGGGTGACCTTCCCGGATCTTGTGATGATAAGTTCTTGTCACGTTGGGTCAAAATATCGCCGAATTTGGAGTCCAAAGGCGGAGCGACGTGTACATGCGTCGGCACTCCTCGCCCCCTGGCGGCGACCCCCCCTTTGGCCTCTCGAGTTTGCTCGCTACCACCCCGGCTTTGCGTGTTTGTTTGGTTGGGAGGCACGCACGCGTCCCACTGCTCGGGCTTCTCGGCGGTCTCACCGAGTGTGCCTTTGTGGCGCCTTCTGTTGCGCGTCCTTTCGCGTCGCCTTCTGGCTCCTCCTATCCGGCGCCGCTCAGGGGTGAATATTTTATCAGCCCCCCAAGGGGCCTTCTCCGCCGGAGGGGAGTAATTAACGACTAATTTTCCTCCACCATTCCGGTCGCCATCCTGTCTTACACTTCTCCGCTGAGTTGCTACTTGACCTTAGGTAAAGTTTGCGCCCTTTGTAACTGCAGTGCATCAAGAACTGGGCCGTAGTTGCAGTAATCGTAAATTAATTTGGACCTATATATTCATTTCACGAGCTATGTGGTTACGCCGCACTCAGCCCATCCGCCCAATGAGCGAGTCTATCGCACATGGACATGCTACGGAGGGTGGCTGTAGAAGAAGTGTAATGAATGCTGGGACGGACCGCGTAGAGAATCACGAACCCCGACTATGTTCTAGCAAAACACGCCCACACACAAGTTATATTAACGTGAGCGGAATGTACACAGCGGAATGGACAATCATGCACACGCACGGAGTAGACGCGGAAACACACTCAGGGGTGAACGAGAGTGGACGCAGTTAAAAAGCACGAGTCATACACTTGCGACATTCGTAGAGGCGAGACCGTCGTGCAGTGATGAATCGGAGAGCTACTTCTCGGTAATGGACGATGAGTAGGGACGGGCGACGGAGAAGGTCGCTGCCGGCATTGAACCGTTTCCTCGCTGGCCAGGAACTGTGGCCGATGGCTAGCGGCGGGCGGAAGAGCTCAGGCCTGGTCGAGGCCTCGCTGCCCGCGCTCCACGCCACCGGAACCCCGATCACTCCAACAGGTGCAACAGCTCCTGATCGTCCTCGGCCCGTCGTCTCGTTGACAGCCCGGGCAGTGGCTCGGACGGGAGACCCGGTGACGGTCCTCAGGCCTACACCGCGAGGGTGGCCGTCTTGCTGCCTGGTGGTGTTGGTGGTTCCAGTGAAGCGGCGCGTACCCACTCAGGGGGATTGGCCAGGAAATGGGCGCCTTACCGAAAGAAATTAGGTAATTTTTGTAGGGAAAGAAAATATTTAAATATTAGGATGGATTAGCAGTAGATGACTAGAGAAATAAAAGTGAGGAGATTAGAGAAAGAAAGAAAAAATTACTCCCACCTCCCCTAGCGGGAACCCTGTGTAGATGCGACGCATATGGGGTTCCGTGTTGTTTCCGTTAGGTTGATTCTCCCATCGCGTGAAACGTGCCGTGAACCCCCTGCCGCGGCTATGACGCAACGGTCCGCGGCTATGACGCAACACAATCCAAACACAATCCACTTTAATCTCCAATCCAATCCAAATCCATCCAATCCAATCGAAATCCAAGCCAAGCCAAGCCAAGCCAAGCCAAGCCAAGCCAATCCAAGCAAATCTAATCCAATCCAATCCATCCAATGACCCTCGCGAGAGAGTGTTCGCTATCGGAGAGGAGAGGGGGTGAGCGCCGGAGAGGGCAGCTCGCGCGGCGAGGAGAATGGGGGAGGGGTGTGGATGGACAACAACAACGCCGTATGGAGGGACAAGGCGAGTGAATGAGATGCAGTCGCATCTAAAAAGGTAAAAACGAACGCCATTTAATGAAAATTGGAAGTAAGAAACATGGAGAAAGTGGTACAGACGAAGCAGTGAGCTAGGCGCGCATATTCTTGACAAGGGAATCCAGTAGGGCTAAATGATGTCTAGCACGGCAGACGGCCTGATTCCAGGATGAATGAGTGCAACGCACTGCAAAGATCCCCGTGGCAGAATCCCAGCTGCCTCCGAGAACGAACAGCTTCCTCTTCTTCCCCCTTGTTTGTTGTTGTTGTTGTTGCAAACTTTATTAGATAGGATGGCCAAAGGCCAGGTGGGGTGGGGGGGGGAAGGGAAGGGAGGACGGAGCACTGTTCTTATAATGCCGGTCCACCCACCCTTCTGTCCACCACATTATTCATCAAATCACTGCGCTCCAAACATCAGGCTGCCAAGTCCGAATCGACTGGACCCCCGTTCATGAACCAGCCGCTCCTGGGAACCAAGCAGCTCACGTGGCTGCACAGGAGGCCCTTCTCACAATAGCCTCCGATGGACCCCCGGCGCCGCCCTTCTCGGACCACCCCTGGCCCAACTGCCCTGACGATGACCCCACTCTCGCTCCCGCAATCAGGCTCCGTAGATTCAAGCAGCTGAAACAACAACGCCTCAAGTCACTCACCCCTTCAGGCCACCTCACCTCCTTCCCCACCCTGACCCGAGCACAAGAGATCTTCTTGAACAAGTTCCTGACCAACACCTGTACGGCACCAGAGACCATTCGACAATGGTATTATCCCCAGCACGCCCCCCGATGTCCCTACTGCCACCACTCCATCGCAGCCGATCTCCACCACCTCATCTGGCACTGCCCCAAGTTTCTCGATCATCATACAAGAAACGCTTAGCACGAAGCACCGACGCTACCAGGTACAGATCGTTTGCGAAATCCCCCCCAAGCGCCCGTGACACGGGATCTAAAAAAGGGAGGGGAGTCTGCACCCTGGTGAAGAAGGACTCATAGTAATAGAACACGATCTCGTGCCACGCAGCGCTATTGAACACGTGACACTGAAATCGTGGCCGGCAAACGCAAAAGGCGCACGAGCATCACGGTAGTCAACCTCTACAGCAACCCAAGGCAACACAAGCAAAAGTTTAAGGCACTCATCCAGAAGACGAAGCAGATCGCGGGGGACAACATCAATTTCATTGCAGGGGGACTTTCAGACTTCACAGCACAGACTCTGGGGTTACCCCGAAACCACCGAGAAGGGACAGCACCTGTTGGACGACATGACAGAAATGGGCTACCAGCTGATTAACGACCTGGAAACCACAACAAGAAACGCACTAACATCAACGCAGCGGGACACAAACCCGGACCTGACGTTTCTGGGCGAAACCACGAGGCCACTAAGGGTGAAATGGAGAAACACCGAGGAGACACTGGGAAGCGACCACAAGATCCTCGAGATAGAGATACCCATCAGAGGCAACATCAAGGAAGCAGACAACAGCACATTGTGGATTGGCATGACTACAGACAGAAATTAGAAGCCAACGGCCCGGAAACCATAGAAGACATTGAGACATGGGCGAACCTGCTCAACGGCACGATCCAGAGCGCCACGCAAACGGTCGACGCCGAAGCAGACGGCGTGCAAATCGACAGCCGCCTAGCGCACCTCATGGAAGCCCGTAACTCACTTAAAATCGCTGGAAACGACAACGCCACAACAGAAACTAAGGAAAAGAATAGCACAACTTAACATCGAAATCGAAAAACACAGTAAGGTGGTGTGCCGGCAGCAGTGGCACGCTGTATGTCAAGAAGCAGACGGCCAGTTACACAAGGGCAAGACCTGGAAACTACTACGGCACCTGCTGGATGAGCAACAACCAAAGGAACCCAACAATACATACTCAACAGAACCCTGCACAAGGCGGTCACAGAACTGGGCGAAGACGAGGTGAAAAGCGCCTCAACAACAATATCTCCCGGAAACGCCGGTGGATCCGTTACCGGTATACACCGGCGCGGACAACGCACTCCTAGAACCAGATATAGAGGAGTGGGAAGTGCGTGCGGTGCTCCAATCGATCAATTGCAAGTCGGCGCCCGGGATAGACCACATCACCAACAAGGCACTGAGAAATTTAAGTGATACGGCAATATCCGCCCTCACTAAATATTTCAACCGGTGCTGGAAAGACGGAAAATTACCACAGCAATGGAAGACCGCCAAGACGGTCCTAATACCAAAGCCAAACAAGCCACCGGGCATCGAAAACTTGAGGCCCATATCCCTCACGTCATGCGCCGGGAAACTACTCGAACACGTCCTGCTGAACCGCTGGCAGCAATACCTGGAGGAAACCAACATATACCCGGACACCATGCTCGGCTTCCGGGCCAAACTCTGCACGCAGGACGCCATGTTACTGCTAAAACACGAAGTGATGGACGGAAGACCAAAGACAACACAGCGGTACTGGGCCTGGACCTACAGGCGCGTTTGACAACGTGCACCATTCGGCCATCCTCAAGCAAGTATCACACCTCAACATGGAAGAAGATCCTTCACATACATCAAAGACTTTTTGACCGGACGCACCGCACATGTAGTAGCAGGGGACCTACAGCTCCCGCCCAAACAATTGGGAAGCACGGGCACGCCGCAAGGGTCGGTGATTTCCCACTGCTCTTTAACCTCGTGATGATTGGAGTTGCCAACAGGCTAAAACACCATCCAGAACGTTAAATATACGATATACGCAGATGACATCACGATTTGGACAACGCAAGGCAGCGACGGACAGATCGAGGCGGCGTTGCAAGAGGCGGTGTCAGCGTGGAAGATTACCTACAGCCCACGGGGCTAAAGTGCTCACCGGCAAATCAGAGCTGATGCTAATCACTCCACGAGGCAAACGCTTCAAGGAGAGACCAGTGGACATCACAATCAAGACGTGCGACGGGGGAGAAATTCCCAAGTCAAAACACTCAAAGTCTTGGGTCTAAGGCTCAGAGACAAGGGCAGCAACGAAAAGACCCTGGTAAACGAACTACAAACAAAGATATTTCGAGCCGTTCGGCTCATCAACAAGGTGGCCACAAGACAGCAAGGCATGAAGGAGGACAGCCTGCTGAGACTAACACAGTCATTTGCAATCAGTCACGTCGCATACGTAGCGTCCTACCACAACTGGCGGGCGGACGAGAAAAAACAATCGACGCCGCCATCCGTAGGGCATACAAGAGCGCCCTCGGATTATATCACCACACGAGCACAGAACACATGCTCGCTTTGGGCGTACACAATACGCTCGAAGAAATCATGGAAGCACAACGAACAGCGCAATACCAACGCCTGGCTCAAACCCAACGGGGCGAGCCATCCTGAAGCGGATCGGCATGGAAATCCCACACACCTCGCCAAAAGAAGCGGCCGCTCTACCCCGAGACGTACTGCGCAAGATCCGGATACCACCTGTACCGAGACACATGCATCCACAGAACGATCAAGAGCGAAGAACAGCAAGGGCTGTGGCTCTAACCAAAAGCCACGCCAACGATCCACATGCTTACTATGTGGATGTGGCCAAATATCACAATATACGGAACGCTTACGCGGCGGTGGTCATCAACGCAAGCACCGGAGAACTCGTCACCTCAGGCAGCATACGGTGCAGGACGCCAGCGCAGGCAGAATACGCCATCGTGCTGGCGCTGCACGCACCGGATTGCCGCACGATAATAAGCGACTCGAAAACGGCGGTCTCCAACTTTTCGCAGAATAACGTGTACCCCACTACGGCAAGAGCACTAGCCCCAATCACACAAACAGAAGACTGGCAACCAACGTCACCATCAAGTGGTTCCCGGCGCATGCTGGCGAGCTGACGAGTCGCTGGCCCGAATCGCAACGAGGAAGCAGACAGGGAGGCACACGCGCTAACAAGACGCGGCTCCCGTCATCGCTCCCCGCAATACGCGAGGCACAACCCGACAGAAGCCGCTGCCGAAACGAGAACAGCGAAGAGTATGCCATCACAACGTACGGGGAAGTTCTCGCAATGGTACAGAGCGAACCGTAACAGATACCCACCGCCTCATCGGGACCTAACACGCAAAGATCGACCACCCTACGACAACTACAGGCAAGAGCGATATGGACTCCGGTATGGGCGAAACACGTCTGTCCGGAGATATATCACACAGACACGTGCCAACGGTGCAAGAAGGCGCGAGCCACCCAGAGCACATACTCTGGAATGCTCGCCCCCTGCACCCAACACCCAAGACAACGAGTTGCCGACGAGATCTGCAGCAAGCTCATCAGCACAGAACTCGGTAATCAACGGGCCGTCGTCCAGCACGTCCTCGAGCTCCTGGACCGGCAGAAACCCGGGACGTCGTCTCGCTTGCGAGACAACGGATAGGGTGAACGCGGGGCTAGGACGAAGACATGGAACACCACAACGAAGAAGCAGCAAGACTACCCACAGAGACAAGGTCCAGCACGTGCCACGTTCCCCTAGGAGCGTGAGACGACCGGTGCTCGCCTTCGGGCTCGCAGCACGGCCGCCGCCTCCGTGGGGCAAGCGGGCACGCAAGAGTCTCCCCTCCCCACCCCCTCACCCTGAACTGCCGGATCGATTCAATAAAGTTGTTTCTCTCTCTCTCTCTCGATTTCGTACATTCACTCCCCCACACCACGACACCTATACCTACATCGACCCAACATCCCCTCTTCCCCCTCGTACCTTGCGTCTTTTTTGTCGGCTACACCCTGGAATTCGTGGATTGGCCTTCTCGATTGTTGCAGCGACACCTCATTACAGGAAGAAGGGAGGATGTAAAGGTTGCTCAAATTATACCTTTATAGGCTAACACTTTTCTATTAGCGGCTGGAGACTTGGAGCCTTATGTCACTATGTAGTTAGCTAAGGAAGCTTTTATGGATGCAGGCCTGTAAATTCTGCGTCAAACGCTTTCCTAATTCCGGCTAAATGTTGCTTAATTGTCACACGTCTAAAAATTTACAGTTATATATTGCGCTGTAGCCAGCCGCAGAAGCTTTTATTGGCTGCCTCTCTTTAGCTTTAGGGCAAATTCTCTCCAGTAGCTGGGAAAATACAGCTGAATGGTTCGAATATGTAGACTTAGAGTTAGACAACTGCCTCTATCTAGCCAAATGAGCTTTTATCGCTTTCTCTCTTTGAGCTTTACGACGAATCCTTTTCAATAGACGAATTCTTTTCAATGGAAATGCCCACCGAAATATTGCATAATCTTGCTGCTCTTTTTTGGTCGCTTCGTCGTATGCGCGTCCCTTTTCCATACCTTAACGTAATTCGCTGAACACTATCGATCAATCTTCCCAAGCTCGGCAAAGCTCGAAAACTTGTCCCCAACGTTCGCGGTGACACCTTCGGCTGCGTAGCATTGGCGCCCAGGGGCAGCATCGCCGGAAAACTGCCGGCAACTTTTCCTCGAAGTAATCTGCCGGCTGCCGGCAAAATAGCAGCCGCGAAAATGTGCCGGCAGAATAATCGCGTGGTCTGGGTCAGCCAATGGGAAGTAACTGCCGGCAACTTTTCCCCCGGGCTAATCTGCCGGCTTCCAGCAAAATAGCCACTGCCTTTAAGTTTACCGTGTTCCTTCCTGTCGTCGGGCTCTGCGGCGACGGGCAAATCTAGCCGGGCCGAGAGCATACAGGCCTCGTTTTTTTTTTACGAAAGCCCGAATTGTGTCGTAGGAGTGTTTTCTTATTCTCCGATATCTCCTTCATCTCGTTTTCTTTCCGTCTTTCATTTTAAATGTTTGGTGTTTTTGAATCGGCGCTCGTAGTAAAGGAGAGTCTCGATCTCTACCTCGTCGGATGTATTCGTCTCGCAAAGAGGCCCAAATCCTTTTAGCATAATTAAATCGTAAGGTGTCTCGGGAAATGGATAAATATATGGGGGCTGTCGTACGATGAAAGGTGTCGGATACGTCAACGTTTCACACAAGCGGTTTTCTCGAGATAAGATCGACCGCTCGTCGCTCGAAGGGAGGCGCAAGGGAGGCCAGTATCTCGGCGCTAAAAGAGGCGGCTGAAAGCGTCAGCTCAATCTGTACGGGCGGCCAGGTTAAAGGGTGCGGAAGAGAGAGAGCGAGAGAGGACGAGCGAGAGAGGAGAGAGAGAGAAGAGAGAGAGAGAGAGAGAGAGAGAGAGAGAGAGATGAGAGAGAGAGAGAGATAAAGAGAAGAGAGAGAACGGAGGAGGAGGTAAGCGCTCAGTGGTCCCCGTCGATCGAGAGTGCGCTGGCACATTCCGACCTTGGAGCCATGCTAGATCGTCCGTAACGTCTCCCGGGGTCACGACCGCCATCACCGCTATCACCACGCCTGACGGGAGCCACTGCACAGACGCCCCGTATAGAATGTCGCTCACTGAGCCACCGATACGTGCATATCTGGAATACGCGTTTTCAGATGCGTGCGCAACGGGGAGCCTCGACATTCACGTAGGGAACGTAGCTATGTATATGCGATTCTGCGTTGAACTTACATAGTCAAGAAATGCGGATGCGATGATGCGTGGCCGCCCTGAACGATACGGTGTTTTAATGCCGAGCCGCCGATAAGGTCCCGCTGTCTTTCTGCTTCCAACGGGATGACAAGGGCGTTACGCTATCGAAACTTCGAGGACGCGTGGTCTTGCATGCTTGATTAGGTCGCTGTATCTTGTTTAGGGCGAGGATAATTGGCGTAGTCTGTACTCCTCAAATGGTACTGGCTGTGTTCTTTCCTTCCTCTTCTTTTTATTTTATTCACAAGAATACGAACTAGCAAAAAATCGCGTACCGCAGATTGGATCACTTGCAGGCAGTGTAAATAATGCCCGGAACAGTGGTTAGTTCGCCACTTCTGTCGCATACGCGTGTAGTTCGAGTTCAGCCTCCCCTCTAATCAACGGTGTTACACCCCGTCGGTGTAGTTTACACTCTTCCCACTGCAGGCGCGGAAGCACGGTGGAACGCAGCTGCCCCCAGGGAGAGCTTTCCCGCAACGGCTGGCTGCCGCGGAAGTTTGCCGAACGACGTCTACCGCCAACAGGCCCCGTGAACGACCGCAAACAGCGCGACCGGCTGCTTTCCAAACAACTGCGTGCGCGCTAATGCCGCAGCAGTCACCTCGTTGGATTTTTCAATTCCGTCTCCCTGCGGGGCCGTTGTTTGGCCACGTGCTCGGGGTTCCAACCCGTTGCCGGGGAGGTTGCCTTTGTGGAGCCGGATTCTGGTCACGCGTCGCGCTCAAGTGCTTGCCTGCCCCGATCTCGCTCTCATGCCTCTTTTCATGCGCGAAACTTTCCGGAGCCGCGTCGCACAACATACGCTGGGTAGAGCCTGGGCAGCTGCCGTTTCCCACCGGATCATCGCGGCCCTTCTGCTTCCGAATGGTAGCTGTAGATGGGCGCTGTGGGACATTGCGACGAACGGTGTTCGCGCCTTTGGCCTCAATGGTGCGCTCATGAACATGTAGATAAAACTGGAGGCCTAAGTTTTCTTCTGGGGCGCCGCTAAGTACCGTGTGTGACGCCTGTGATGCCTCGGTAGCAACTTCGCTTGCGAACACTGGAGAATGGCCCTAAGATGTGTCTCGTACTGCTTGTACACCTAAGCACTCATGGTTGGTGGCGCGGATACATTTGGCGTAAGGGATTTTGACAGAGGGCCGCAGTCGGTGACTGTAGACCAAGTGCCACCTCCACCGTAACAAAGTAAGAAAGCGACACACACCCGCAGTGCTGCGGTACACTACGATATGTCGTTTGCAGAAACGCTGTCTGTAGGCGCCGCAGGTCGTTTCAGAATCCGTTAAACGTGAGCTCGATTTACAACAACCAACAATTAGTTGCGGCGATATATATGTTTAGGGGACGTGGAGGATTTAGAGGCGTGTGCGTGCATGCACGCGTAACATACGACCAGAGCTGTCCCCTTGCACAATCCTTCGAAAGATGAATGAGCTTTTTTGTTCTCTCTCTCTCTCCGTCTCTTCCTCCCATCCTCCTATTTGACTCAGGCGAACTCCGTGGCGTTAAACTATCACGATACTTGTCGTTTTTAATAATCTTCCCGTTATAATTTAATAATCTTCCCGTCCCAGGAAAAGGGGATCTCATTTTGTTCTGTCTGGCTTTACCAGCCCTGCTGTCTCCCAAGTCAATTAAATTTCACTGCGTCTAGCCTGTGGCTGTTGCGGACGACGCGTGCACGTTACCGCGCGCATTCTTCCTCCCAAGAGGGCGGCTGGCGGCTGGATGCCGTGGGGTCTTGCAGCGCCATAATCAGCTCCGGAAGAGAGACATGTGTAGACCTTGAAAGCGAGAGTGCGAGCACTACAGCTGCCTGTCTGTAATAATTGAAGCGCCCTCCTCTTCCGTCTCCGTTCTGCAGCCTACTCCCTACCGCTGGTGTTCCGGTGTAGCTATGATGTGTACAGGCCAGAGCCCCCTTTCTCCTTGTTTCTCGGCGCAGTCGTCGACGTCATCCAGAGGCGACCCATTCTTCTCTACTTTCCAGGGCTCCGTGCTTTTTGTTTGTCTAACTTTTCCCGTCGTCGTTTGGTCCACGTTGTCCTCGTTTCGTTGTTTGCTTTTTTCTTTGGCGCATTATTTTTCAGATGGCCTGTCTCGGTCGGCTGAGAATACCCCAAGCAAAGTTCGAGTTACCGCATCGTTGGTCGGGTAACTTTCCTACTGAAGATGCGTACGCTTTGCGTTGCCCTTTGGGACGCATCGCGCTAGCAAATGTGATGTCTGTGTTTCGTCTTCCTGTAGGGCGTCGATGGATGACGATCGTGTTCCTCAGAAACCTGTGAAAGCGAGCGTCCATGTGCCTATTCATTACTTTGAAGTGCTCAAAGCTTGCCTTCTTCTGTCTCCTGGCTGAAAAAAGTGGCCACAACGAAGGGACCCCGTTCTCCCCAAAACTGGTTACGGCCTAATTCACTCTAGGAGCGACTTTTTACGGAACCTCTACCGCTGGCACACGTCTTTGAAGTACGGCCAGAGAAGGAAGAAAACAGGGTGAACTGCGTATTCCGGTCAAGGAACGTACTTACAAAGTGAGACAAAAGGTCCGTCTCGCTAATCGATAAACGCGTCAGATGACGAGTTTGCAATCGCTTTGCGACCTTTCTTTTATTTTCGATACCCCATTACAACACGAAAGAATGCGAATTTTAAATAAAAGCGGGCTCGTTTGAAATGAATTAAGCGGCTGGAAAGCGTAACCCATTTATGTCGGACACGGCTTGGCGTCGTAATGGGCGCAAGCTGGAATAGCATTGTTGCAACAGCAGCCTGACCATTTGGGGTTAGGAAGGAACCGTTTGAAGAAAAAGCTTCCTGGCATTTATTTCTCTTTGCCAGCGCGCCAATATTTGCCCAGATAAAGAAACTACAACAAGAAGTTCGTGAGAACGGTGGTGTTGTTCCTGACGACATCGGCGCGTTGCCATTACATATCCGACGTACATCGAGCACGGTGAAACGGCCCTCCGAGTTTGCCTCGCGGCAGACAATGGGTTCGCGAAATGGAAACAAAGCGTTCTTTGCAGTGAGGTTGTGCCGCCCTTGGAAGCAACGAAACGGTGGCGTCCACGGAGGAAGCGAAGGCGCTGCTGGTTCTGCGTGCTCGACCCACCGGAGCGGATGCGAAAAAGGTCCGGATGTCTTCGCTTTAAGCATGTCCTTTTCCTTCCTCAATGTGCCTCTTTCCTTTTCCGACACTAGCTGTGTGGCATCCTGTCTGCACCTCTTAAGTTTCCTTGTTATATCTCCTTCTTAACTCTTATAATCTCTCTGTTGAATGGTACGTCGTCGTAAGCTAACCGCAATGGGTCGACTAACCTGGCGTTATCATTAAACGCATTTGTTTAAAGCTAATGGCTGCGTGGGAAGCATTACGCTTCGGTGGAGCATTTCACGGATTGCTGGATATGGCGGCGGGAAAGAACGGATTCGTTTTCTTGACAACAAAGTTCTCTAATGTTCGACGCGGCTGTTGTGTTCCTTCATCGGACAAACAAGTCAAAATGGGAAGTTGAACACTTATTACGTGCAGCACCCCCAAGGTAAGTGCGATAGCCGTACTGTGAAAATGGAATTAGTCACGCACCTTAGAAAAAGGGGTCTAGCCGATCGATACTTCGAATACATTACAAATTTTTATGTACACACTTCCAATATTTAGAATAATTTCGAACCTGTGAAAGGCTCAGAACGCCTCGTCTTATTCATACATGAGGCTCATTCAGCAGATTCGTCGAGTGTGCCTCATGTAACCAACGCCTTAGACAGGACAACGTTGAGGCGTGCCTGCCGACCTTAGGTGTCATGCTTGGACGGCAGACTGGCGCGTTGCAAACAGCTCTACGCGAGTGAATAGTAAATGTGGAGGCTGATGCTCGATGATATTCCGCTGACTTAACGATGTCACCTAACCGACAATAACGGAACCTGCAATATTCGTGCGAATCAACGCGCATATTCGAGGGAAACGATGTGAAAAAAATTAAAGCCGTTCCACTCAATGTGAAAGCTGTCGGAAGTGCAGAGCAGTGATTCGCCATAACGGGTGGTGGAGGAGGAGGAGTGAAACTTTATTTTTGATCAGAATAAAAGAGAGTTAGGGCATGTGGCCCTCCGCACAGGTGCAGTCCCTATTCCGGGACCCCATTGGTCAAGGCCGCCACTCTCGCCCGTCGAACTAGAGCCCTTTGAGACTCCAGCCCCGAGCAATTGAGCAGGGCTGCCAGTTAAATTTCGCCTCTCCATCTTCTGTGGCGAACCGATGGAGGCGAAATAGTGATGTTCTTTTGATGTGCGAGCCGAGAGGACGATCTCGACTCGCTCCGATGACCGACGACCGATGCTTGGAGCGGGTGAGGGATGAGGACTGCCTTCCTTGCTGGATATTAGGTTTATTTACATTATTTACATGACTCCAAGTTTACATCACGTCAGAGTGACGGCTACATTGTCACTCTGACAGCAGCAGCCTGTTCGGCCGAGATCTATACTAAACTAGATCCCCTCTCGACCGACCCTCGACAAAACCAAACACCCCGGTTTTGATACGAAAAACCCCGCCTCCAAGAAGGGGGCGTACAAGAAAGAGAGAAAAAAACCTTTCAAACAATTAATAGAAACCATTGATTGGCCACAGGAACCAGCCAATCACACACATGTCCCCCACCTGCGGTCACGTGACCTAACACTCTCTCTTATGCACACTCATAGTGCGTTTCCTACGCACGCTGTTGCACCCGGCCAGAAAATACAGGACATCTGCGGCCTTAAGTGAACCATCCATTACGTTAAGCGGGCGGCATCTGCACAAACAACAGCCAAGCCGAGGGCCCGGAGCGGTCCTCGCGCGGCTGACCTCCCTCCGCGCGACGCCTCCCACGAAGCGTGCGTCTGCGCGAGCGGCGGGACAATGAGGGTTGCTAATTCCCTCCCAGACTAAAGGGGCGCCGCCGGCCACCTGAACAGACCACGGGGAGAGACGCTGCCAGCCGAGGCGACCATCGTCGAGGCGAACGACCCGTCGACGAAGAGCGCCCGCCGCCGGAGTCGAAGATTTTCCAAACTTACACCGCGCGCGCTTTCAACACTAAGAGATACGATCATCTGGCCGCCCGTCAGCTTGTTATGCCGAATGACCCTGCCACCCTCGACGCGACAGAGGCACTCAGGCTAATCGCCCCCATCCTTTGACACACAAAAGGACGGGCACAACAGCTCTCCGCGGCTCCGAACTTGGCGTCCGCGCGGCTACATGAAAGGGACACGGGAAAGTAGCCACCAGCGGAGGCGACGCCAATACATGGGCCACCGGCGGCCTTCATTAATTACATGCGGAGCCCGAACTTAACACCTCCGCACTAAGAATGTTGTCCGTACACTAGCTGTACGTACAACATCAACTCTCCTGCAGGTTATGTCTTACGGCAGAGTCAGAACTAAAAAAAACACACTCAAGCCGTTACGCAAGTACAATACAACGCGGGTACAATACAGTACAACAAAAAAAAATTAACCCGCTACACACCAACCCAAACAGCACAACGCGCCGGCCAACTGCACCAAAAACGGATACAACACGGCATACTCAGTGCCTTTGCCTAGCCATGGCTTGCGCAACATCAAACAATAAACGAAGGCGCTCAACTACAGGGCCTGTGAGAACAAACTCGTGGCACCCTCTACCATTAAGGCAACCAACCCCACGAAGGGTATAAATGTTACAACTTGACAACTGGATGAATGACACCATCCATCCTTAACCGTTCAGCGCATGTAGGAACATTCTTTCACTCTAATGAAAGAAAAAAAAACAACACCCGAACAAAACCCAAACGCTCAAAATGAGGCTACTCCTGTACCAATAACAAAACGTTTAAAGAAAGTTCAGCGTTTCTTCACGCACTCGCGGACGCCGGTTCTTTCGGAATGCGACACAGATTGTTCGTCCCGGTTGCGGTTCACTCGCTGTCCACATGCGATGTACTGAAAGTTCACTTTTCAGTACTTCAGACACTAGTTCGCACACAAGCGCCACAAGTGGGCCCTACCTGCACATTCCATGGCCCACCATGACCACATGCCAACGAGCGCAAATAAAGAAAGGCACTCGCCATTGTACCCAGAGGTAAACTCCCTACCGTGCTGTAACAGCGGCTCTAGTCCTCAAGAAGACAGTTAAACCCGCCAAGCTGCGCTACTCGTAAATCACACGCCTTACGACAGCTGAACACAACCAACACATGCACAAAAAAAAAAAACTAACAACAAGGGGGAGAACTACAGTACAGGGACAACTAAGAATAACGCTCGTCGGAGCGAACCCTACACATAAAAAAAACAGCAGAAAAAAAAACGCAAAACGCTAACCACTAAGTGTGCGGCAAACAACACTGAACCGTCCCTGTCTCGCACTGCACACTATTCAGCGCTAACGCCCCTTTCCGCGGCGGCACACACCGACCGTCGCACGGAAGCTGATTCCGTGTTGTGCGCCACCAGCTGATCCTACACGAACCCTGGTTCGGCTCGCGGTGTCCTGTGCTCCCGGGAGAGAAGGAACACCCTACTCGGCGGTAGCGCGTACGACGATGTCGCACCTGCGCCGCCGCACCTGCCGCCGCCTTCCGCGTTCTCGGGCCGTGTCGGAATCGACCTACGCTCAAGACGCCGCGGACCCCCTGCGCATTCATGCTTCGCGCACGGAAGCTCCACAATTAGGCGCGCCGATCCGCTGCCCTCACCTGACGGCTGTGCTACCTCTGCACCTCCCTGCGCGGCCACGGCAACATTGCCCGCCGCCACAGAAAGAATCGCTGCAGCTAAGACATTTGTCTCACGCGATTCCAAGATCTCATCTGCAACAGTGGGAACGCCAACGTGTTGCCCAACAACTGGGGTGGCTTCGGCCACCTCCACGACATTTCCACTCTCCTTCTCCCGTGGCGCTCGAAGCGCCCACGAGGGAACAAACACCGTGAAAAGATTGGCGTCCTCTTCGAGTTCGCCGATCCTGCGGAGCTTCGCTTTCTCGTAAGCGATCTCCGCCCTCCCTTGGGCTAGTTGAGCACTGAGCTCCTCAGCTGTCCATTCGGACCAGCTACCCGCGCCCCTGCTACCCGCCAGCCTTGCTTTTTCGAAAGCGTGCTGCGCATTCCTGAGAGCTAACTCCGCTCTCAACTCTTCAATCTCGAGCACAATGGCACTAACCTTCCGGTCGGTGCCGCGACATCCCGTTAGCATAGTGGCCATGGTGAACCCGGAGAAAACAAATCAGGGCCCACCTGTGCCCGCTCTGGGTTCGGCCGGGTCGCAGTGTCGCTGGTGCAGCAGCTCGTGGACCCGATGCGCCGCTCTCGCCGCTGGGATGGGGCCGTGCTCCCTGGGCCAGAGCCCACGAGGCCTCCCGCTGAGGTGTCGCCCCGTTGAACCGCGGCTTACGCCGCCCTGGGCCAGAGCCCACGAGGCCTCCCGCTGAGGTGTCGCCCCGTTGAACCACGGCTTTCGCCGCCCTGGGCCGGAGCCCACGAGGCCTCCCACTGAGGTGTCGCCCCGTTGAACCACGGCTTTCGCCGCCCTGGGCCGGAGCCCGCGAGGCCTCCCACTGAGGTGTCGCCCCGTTGAACCACGGCTTTCGCCGCCCTGGGCCGGAGCCCGCGAGGCCTCCCACTGAGGTGTCGCCCCGTTGAAACCGCGGCTTTACGCCGCCCTGGGCCGGAGCCCCGAGGCCTCCCACTGAGGTGTCGCCCCGTTGCCGTGAATCGCGGCTGCTGCCGCACTGAGCCGGAACTCACGAGGCCTCCCGCTGAGGTGTCGCCCCGTCGATGCTTGGAGTTCTGGCTCGTCGTTGGTCGGAGCCCGAACCTTGCGTTGAAGGAGTCTCTCCGGAATGCCACCACCAGCTCCAGCCCATGGTCGTGGTCATCCTGCTCGACTGCGCCAGTTAAATTTCGCCTCTCCATCTTCTTGGCGAACTGATGGAGGCGAAATAGTGATGTTCTTTTGATGCGCGAGCCGAGAGGACGATCTCGACTCGCTCCGATGACCGACGACCGATGCTTGGAGCGGGTGAGGGATGAGGACTGCCTTCCTTGCTGGATATTAGGTTTATTTACATTATTTACATGACTCCAAGTTTACATCACGTCAGAGTGACGGTTACATGTCACTCTGACAGCAGCAGCCTGTTCGGCCGAGATCTATACTAAACTAGATCCCCTCTCGACCGACCCTCGACAAAACCCAACACTCCGGTTTTGATACGAAAAACCCCGCCTCCAAGAAGGGGGCGTACAAGAAAGAGAGAAAAAACCTTTCAAACAATTAATAGAAACCATTGATTGGCCACAGGAACCAGCCAATCACACACATGTCCCCACCTGCGGTCACGTGACCTAACACTCTCTCTTACACACTCATAGTGCGTTTTCCTACGCACGCTGTTGCACCCGGCCAGAAAATACAGGACATCTGCGGCCTAAGTGAACCATCCATTACGTTCAGCGGGCGGCATCTGCACAAACAACAGCCAAGCCGAGGGCCCGGAGCGGTCCTCGCGCGGCTGACCTCCCTCCGAGCGGCGCCTCCCACGACGTCGGGCGTCCGCGCGAGCGGCGTGACAATGAGGGTTGCTAATTCCCTCCCAGACTAAAGGGGCGCCGCCGGCCACCTGAACAGACCACGGGGAGAGACGCTGCCAGCCGAGGCGACCATCGTCGAGGCGAACGACCCGTCGACGAAGAGCGCCCGCCGCCGGAGTCGAAGATTTTCCAAACTTACACCGCGCGCGCTTTCAACACAAAGAGATACGATCATCTGGCCGCCCGTCAGCTTGTTATGCCGAATGACCCTGCCACCCTCGACGCGACAGAGGCACTCAGGCTAATCGCCCCCATCCTTTGACACACAAAAGGACGGGCACAACAGCTCTCCGCGGCTCCGAACTTGGCGTCCGCGCGGCTACATGAAAGGGACCCAGGATCGTAGCTACCAGCGGAGGCGACGCCAATACATGGGCCACCGGCGGCCTTCATTAATTACATGCGGAGCCCGAACTTAACACTGCCTCCCATGCCTCTCTGGTAGGGGAAGGGTTGGGGGATAACGCAGGGTTGCGCTGGCATGCCCACACCATGTGGAAGGTGTCGGACACCTCCCCACAGTGCAGACACCGCCCATCGGTTTTAGGGTCGAAATGCTTTGCTACTGCAGGGCACATAAATGTGTTCGTCTGCAGGCGCCGCAGTATTCGCTCATCGGCCTTGCTCAGACCCTTTGCAGGGGCTGGGTAAAGCCGGCGGTTATCGCAATAATGTTTTACGATTTCTCTAAACCGCAGAAGTGGTTTGCTAATCTCCGAGCCGGGAGAGCATGGGTGAGGCGCCCGGTGTGTAAGCGCTCGGGCAGCCGCGTGCGCGGCCTCGTTACCTCTCAGACTCTGATGCCCCGGAGACCACACAATTTCTTTAGGTGCGGGGTCTACGAACCGCACCACTCGTGTTAAAATTCTGTAGGCCAAGGGTGGTACCGTGCCCGCTAAATAGCTTTCACAGGCTCGGCGAGAGTCCGTGATTATTGTCCTTGACTTCGGGTCCGAGGCGGCGAGCGCTATGGCAATCGCCTCGGCTTGCGTGGAGTTAAAAGCCCGGTAGGAGAGCCCATCGACTTGCTGGTCCCTGTGAATTACAGCGGCAGTAAAGAACCCTAGAGGCCACGGTCCTGCCACATCAACGTAGAACACACCTCGCCCATTTCCGTATTTCCTTTCCAGGGTCTTAGCGCGTGCTTCCCTCCTGCCTTCGTGAGTGTGCTTTTCCATGTTACGCGGAAATGGATGCACCCAGAGCCTGTGCCGCCACAACTCTGGGAGTTTGCACGTCTCCTCTGGGATGCACTCATGTTTGATTTGTAGGCGATTAAGCAAGTGGCGCCCGGACGCCGTTCGTGCGAGTCTAGTGCACTGATTTGTGAGATGAGCCTCTTTCAGCTCTTGATACGAATTGAGCACTCCCAGCGCCGATAACCTGGTGTTGGAGGTAGCCACCGGGAGGTCAAGGGCTCGTTTTGTGGCCTTCCTAATGATGACGTCAATGCTGTTCTCGTGTTGTTTGTTCGTACGGAGGTAGGGTACGGAGAAGAGGATCCTACTGGTTACAAAGGCGCCGTTATCCGCTCACTGCTACCACCCATCACGCTCTTCGCCGCCCTGTCTCACTCCTCTCTTGATGAATATGCAATTCAAATTTCCCGCCTTCGCACTGCTCGCGCGCCCCCTGCTTGAAACTGCGCCAGCAGGAGTTCTGTTTTTTTTTTTTTTTTGCTTGCTTTAATTTCGTAAGCTGGAGGTGTTCGAACGCGCCATTTTTTTTCTTGCGCGGCTGGAGCCTTTCTGCGTCATTTCGAACGCACCATTTTTTTCTTTCGCGGCTGGAGCCTTTCTGCGTCATTTCGAACCCACCATTTTTTTCTTGTGAGGATGGAGCCTTTCTGCGTCATTTCGAACGCACCATTTTTTTTTTCTTGCGTGGCTGGAGCCTTCTGCGTCATTTCGAACGCACCATATTTTTCTTGTGCGGCTGGAGCCTTTCTGCGTCATTTCGAACGCACCATTTTTTTCTTGCGCGGCTGGAGCCTTTCTGCGTCATTTCGAATGCACCATTTTTTTTCTTGCGCGGCTGCTTTTTTCGCTTACTGTAGTAAAAACCAACCCAATGGGCGTTCCTAACTAAATGAACGCGGAGGCTGCCGGTTATATACACAGATATTGCCTGAAATGTACCTGCAGTTTTCTTTGCGCTGAACAACGAGGAGATGTATGACAAGCGCCGGAGGTTCACCAGGTTCGAAAGGTTATGAATATTTAAACCTCGTGGTTTTCAAAGCCTCAGCGTCACTCCCTGATGACGGTACACCAGGCTCTAGTTGGGTCCGTTATCTCGCTGCGCCGCTTGATTCCGGCAGTCGCTTAACATCGACCGTTGTCGATCTACGGCGACAAGGCGGGCCCATAAAGTGATCTGCACTTAATAACAACATCGAGGGTTCACGAGCTCACCCAGCGGCACAAGGGTGCCGTGTTAACATGGCAATACCATTTGTTCGGGCGACCGGCGTGCCAGTAGGCAGGGTGTCTTGTAACGGTCTCAAGGTTCGCAACGGGTTTCCCCAAGGTATGCAAAAGGTTCGAGTAGGTTGCCCTGACTGGCTCGATATCTGTCGTCCGGTTTAAATTAACCCAATACTCTTGTGTGCATCACTAACAGCGGAACTGTTTAAGCTTGAGTTCCAGCCGTGCAGGGCGTTGCGCTAAAATCGGCGCAACAAAGTGGAGGGAAGAGAAATGCCGGGCCAACAAGTTTGCGGGCAAGTGGCGAGAAGGAAAGGAGCTGACGAGAAGGTGTGGGGAGTGCATGTCACGGCGCAGATGTTCGGGTGGGGAGGCGCGTGTCGGGGAACGGCTGCGCCTAGCGATGACGTAAGCGCTGACGTGCAGGTGTTCTTGTTGAGAGAGATGGCGTGCACGCTCCGCGGAATGAGTGTCCGATCTACTGATAAGATGGCCAAACCTAAAAAAAGTGCTCTCTCCAGAATGGTGATTCTGGCTTTATGTGTGTGAATTCACATAAAATTCGGCCACCTTCGCAACTGAGATGCGAAGACTGGGGGAACAGCGGAGCTGGTAGCCTCCGCTATCAGCAATAGCAACAGCTCAGAACTTGCCTAGGAAAGGTTTTCGATGAAACGATAAATAAGAGGCTAATGCATTTTCTTGAATGTAATGGCATCTTGGACAGTTGTCAGGCTGGTTTTCGATCAGATCGAAGCACAACTGACCAGCTAGTTGCCTTTGAGTCGTATATCAAAGATGCTTTTATCCACAAACAGCACAGTCTCTATGTCTTCTTTGACCTAGAAAAAGCATGCGACACAACTTGGTGTCACGGCGTACTGCTTGATTTGAAGGCAATTGGTGTCAGGACAAATGCTAAACACCATTGAAAGTTATTTGTCACAGCGATAATTTATGGTAACAGTAGAGACAGTGGTATCAAGAACATTCATACAAGAAAATGGTGTTCTTCAGGGTGGGGTATTAAGCTGCACTTCGTTTGTAATTAAAATGAATTCGCTTGAAAAATTGTTGCCCCCCTCAATCTCCTGCTCAATGTATGTGGACGACGTTCAGATTAGCTTTAGGTCATGCGACCCGACCATATGTGAAAGGCAGATACAGCTAGGCGTGAACAGGCTTGCAGAATGGACGGAAGAAAATGATTTTAAGCTGAATCCTCAAAAAAGTACACGTGTTTTTTTTTTTCACAAGAATGCGTGGAATTCATTCCGAAGCTGACGTCACACTGAATGGAGAATGGATTCCCGTCAAGAAAGAACAAAAGTTTTTAGGTGTTACATTTTACGAAAAGCTAACGTACGTACAGCACATCAAGAAATTCAAACGAAAATGCTTAAGCACCATGAACATTTTAAAAGTGTTGTCGCATCACTCATGTGGGGCTGATAAAGACTGCCTTCTACGTCTCTTTGTCGGTGTAGTAGGGTCCCGTACAGGCTACGGGAGCATAACATACGGGTCCGCATCTAAAACCGCTTTAAAAATTTTAGACTCAGTGCTACATTTGGGCCTTCGCCTTGCCTCCGGAGCCTTCAGGAAAAGTACAATCAAGAGTCTATATGTAGAATGCGACCACCACAAGTGCCTGGAGCACAACTGTGCCTATACCGAACTCTATGCTACTAGAACAATGTCTATAAAGAATCACCCATTCAATTATATTGTGAATGATATCTCGTCCGCCCATTTCACCCATGCAATTATATAGTGAATGACGTCTCGTCCGCCCATTTCTATTTAGCACGCCCGTCGACACCTACCCCTATGTCTTTGCGTGTCAAAGGCCTTGCAGAAGAGATAGGGGTGTTTATTGATGACGGCATGAAAACGTGTGTAACCGACGTAGTCCCACCCTGGAACATGTCAACTATTCGCTGCGACTCATCTCGTAAACTCATTGACAAGCGTCGCGCACCCCACGGATTCATTTTACATCATTTTTTAAAGTTTACAACACAGATATCCATACACCTCATTTTACACGGATGCCTCCGAATCATCTTCCCCTGCGTCCTGTGCTGCACATGGGCCGGAATTT
>CM023456.1:108147185-108316433 GCA_013339765.2 Haemaphysalis longicornis
CAGCGTGAAACTTCGTCTCTACACGAAACGTCAACTATCCTGTCAATTTTGTGTGGGATATTCATCGGGCGTCTTTTTCCGCCGGAGAAGCTATGCAGAGACACAATTTTTTTTCGTGGCTGTTGCGAGTATGAGAAGTCTGCGAATGGTGAAACCATTCAGAGTAGCGTCGGCCTTTCCTCACTGCTTTCACCTGTGGTGACTGCTGTTTCTTTTTTGTGTGCACGTTATCAGTATGCTGTGCAGAAAAGGGTGAGCAGAAATTCGTTATTCTGCACTCCTGGGCCGCGGGTACTATGGGAGCCGACTTCGAGGAACCCCGTAAATTTTACTTTCGTCATTAACATGATCACCACCATTGTAGTCGTCGTCATCGTCACCGTATATCTAGCCCATTTCTAGGCTTCTGAGTTCGAGTACTGGGGTTCCGAGAGCTCATTAGCCAGTGAACCGCCTCCGGAGAGCTCCATAAGTTTCGATTTCATCGTTACCGTCATCATCACCGTCATCATCATCCGTCGCATGAAAAGTGCACTTTGCGGCTTTTCCGAGTGCCATCTACCAGAATTCGTTTGCCACTCCCACTTCATTTAGTTTTCGGCCGCCTCTGTTGTTACTTCCTTCAACCATCTACTGCCCATACTTTGCACGACATGCCCTGCTTATTCCACTGCGTCCTTCACGAAAAGGTGGTGCCAAGTTAGTCGCTGCTCTTTTTCCCGTACCTAAACTCTGCCCGTTCTTGCGCCGTTTAGAAGAGCTCCCTTGCTCGTGACGAAGGCGACCGTTCCTTTGAAGTTCACGCCACGTCTCACTTCCAATCCGCCGCTGACTTTTAAAGCGAAGAGCGGAATTAATTTCCGGTGGAAGTAATACTGAAGTCCGTGTTCTCAATGCGTATCCTATGATAGCAACTAATTTCGTAACCTGCGTGGGCAAACGCGGAATTTATTTATTTTTATTGATTCAATTTTTTGTGTCTGTTTGTTTGTTCATTTGGTTCTGGGGCCAGGTATAACATTACGTATCGGGATAAAAAAAAATAAGATTTAAAAGCGCTTCGCTAGACTTTAGACGAAATTTCTGAGCGTGCGCGTTCCGCTTCTTCCGTTATCCTCTCCCTGCCACCAGCCCAAGTGTCCTTATTTTCCTTCCGGATTTGCTTAGGAGGAGAACGGCGGTTGCCACCTACAGTATAACAGCTAGGACCTGCTTGCAAGCCGGCCTCGTAGAGCGCAATGGATTCCAATTGCAAACTCCAAGTAGGCCTAAAGGAGCTCGACAAATGAAGAGAGACAAACACGCAGTACAGCCATGAAGGAAATGAAGCAATTGCGTGGAATGCGCGAAACAGCGGCAAGAGACGCCCCTGAGAGCTGGTGAGTAGAAAGGAGCTCGCCGTTGCCGCAGGTGGTGGCAATGCCTCCTTTGGGGTGAAGACCACGATCGGAAGTGCAGCAGCGCTGTGACGTCGGGGGAGCCGCATAAGTGGGTCGTGCGCTGCATGAGAAGATCAGAAAGGCGGAACATTTCTTTCTTTGCCCCCTTTCTACCTTTGGCGCTTTTTATCGTTGGCCATCGACCATGGGCCCAGCATTACCCCTGTGCGAGGAGGAGGCTCTGTACAGTTATGTTTCGTTTCTCGGTCACGGGGCGGAGACTGCGACCTTGAAAGGCCCTACCGGAAACGAACGCAAGGGAAAATAGGGCGCTGAAAGGGCTCTGGTCTCGAAATATTAGGGGTAAGAGGGAGTACACTTTCCCCGCTCACCAAAGAAAAAAAAGGAGAGAAAGTAACTGCCACTAAAACAGGTAAAAGTGCTGGAACACCGCATTTTCTCCCATACGTTGGCCTCTGTTCAGCCCATTCCCGTGCGTGGAACGTACGTCGTACTTACCGGCGCGTTATCTGCCCCTGCGTGGTACCCGCTGTCAACCTCAGCGACTCCTTCCTATGCTATCTCAATTGGTGAAAGGGGACAGTTGAGGGTAGGTTTAAATGCTACCCGCACAGAGGCGTCTAAGTGCGCGTCCTCAAATTTGTTTGGAAGCGAACCCCACAGGTTGGGCTTTTAACCCCCGTTTCCAGTTTTACGTGTGCGACGAAATTCCCGAAGCAGCAGCTCCCGGGCCAAAGATTGCTTGGGGCGATTCTACAAAGGCCATCTACATCATCGGAAGTGGTGTAGCTGGACCATAATTGAGGCCCGGAGAATGTACTTTTTCTTTGTTTGGTAATATATTACACTAAGGACATGAGATGCCCGTCAGCTTTAGGCCAAACGTTGGGCGTTATACAGTCAGTAGCCTGCAAAAAAAGACGCGTTTCCTCCCTGTTTTGTAAGCAGCAAGCTGCTGAAAATTCCATAAATGAAAACAATAATTTTATCTTGACAGGTCCTTATTTGCTCTTCCACACACACAAAAAAAAGATTTTCATTTGGGTGTTCCATAAGGGCAATCTGCTAATATTTGTATTTGTTATTTGAGTATAAGTCTTTTGGGTTCACATTTGTATTTTGGATATCAAATAAAAAGAAAACATCGTTCCTTCGACATGGTATCATTTATGTAATTTTCATCTCACACTTGTGCATGCTCATGAATTCGAGAATGACAAAATACTTAACATTTACATACCCAACTCAGTTCTCTGTTCGTGTCCCAAGCTTGTATGGGTAGACTATCACTTCAAGATCCGGATAGGTTTAAGGTATACAGATACTTGCTTTAAAGCTTTGCTTGCAACATGGCATTATGAATATAGGGAGTTTTTTTTATTTCGTGGTATGTGCATTGAGTCCTCATAAATCAGGTGCCAAAACACTAAGATTATAACGGTAAAACCTCATTGCATGAGAGCTGAGGTCATGAAGGTGTTCCAGAAGTGCACAAATTACAAATGTGTTAGTGCAATTGCAGCCATTGTAACCCATTTATTGGTGGCATTGTTTTATATGGTCTAAACTTCCGATGCACAAGGATGCGTTCATGCCCAAGTGCTATGGTTTTGGTGAACTGCCTTGAAAATGCTGAAAATGCTGAACCGCGACCTTGCGCTTCCGCGTACAATAATATAACTAGTTAATAACGGAAGCGCGAATGAAACGAGGCCACTTAAAAAAATTGCGTAAATTCAGAAAATTGTCTCTTATGCCGCTTTTCTTGAGTGTGAGTCTTTTAGAGCCAATTTTCTTGGTTTTTCTAAATCCTGTCCGTCCAGTTATTTCCATTTACCCTATTCTAACGATCACAGGTGTTACTTGCGCCAAATCAGCATTTTTTGTAAATGAGGGGCGTTACAAGGCTCAGCATTTTCCGTATATTTTATATTTTTCTTGTTCTTTAGTTTTTTTCAAAATTCTGTTCGACCACTTATCTCCATCTACGCTATGATAACGATTACAAGTGGAATTTCCACAAAATCTGCATTATTGTGGAAATGCAGGGCGTTATACCGGTCGCCATTTTCCGTCATTTTTTTATATGTTTGTTGATTTTTAGTTTCTCAAAATTTCGTTTGACCAATGATCTTCATTTACGATATTATAACGATTAAAGGTGGAATTTCCGCGAAACCTGCATTTTTCTGGAAATGCAGGGCGTTACAATTTACACGGCCGAGCGCTTATCCGTTCTGCGCGAGAAAACGCTAAGATATTCTTTGTGTGCTCGCGATCCATCAAAAAAAGAAAAACGCAGTATCTAGAGGGCCGTCCGACGGCTCTTTACCTGGGCGTCAACGCAGCAATTCTGCAGACGTCGCGACACAGTGTTATATAGAGTGAGTGATTTAATATTGGTTCATTACATTACCAGATGCGTAATTTACTACCGCCCCCCACCCCTATTACAAAAACAAAGGTCAAGGCAAGTAACCGCACCATCAGAAGAGCTACGACGAACAGAAAAAAAAATTACACCATCTTCCCGTAGGGGAACCCTGAGTAGTAGGCGAAGCAGGCATGGGGTCGATTCAAGTGCCCACTAGTTTTCAGTTCGTTGTTTCCGTGAGGTTGAGGTACGTAGCTACAGTTATATTTACCGTTTGGTTTCTATGGTAACTACCCCACTTTTCACTTACCGGAACTACGAAATGGGAAATTGCGTTGACCCCATGGCTGTTTCGCATACTACTCAGGGTTCGAAGATGGTGTGATTTTATTGGAGGGGGTGGGGGGTGTTAGAGTGGAGAGGAATTAAAGAGAGAGAGAGACGTTGTACGTGGTATGAGTTTGTCTTTATTTAATCATTATCATGATCATGTTCAACGTAGGTGACGTCGAGCTGTGGTTGACGTTCCGCTTTGATTATGACCGCCTTATGGTCTGTGAAATGTAAAGTCAAGGGCTGTTGTAGTGGATGAACCCTAAAGTTGCTGAAGATGAGGTCGATGCACGTTCCCGGATGGTTGTGGGCTGCTTGTAATCACGGCCCGCCTAGACTCGCCGACGCATGCCGCCGCCGACGACGATGAAGCGTCGAAGGCGCGTGAAGCGTGCTCGTCTCGTGCCGGCCTAGGAAGACACCGGCAACACTGTTGCTCCAGGAGCCATAGAAGGGACCGGGCGTAGAGCAAGCCGAGCATGCGCAGTGGGGGTGTGGACGGCGCAACAACAACGACAAGGGAGGGACATAGCCCCGACCATGAGATGCTTCACATCTAAAAATTTAGTACACCATTTCATGCTTGGTATACTTGCCACTCGTGACGAAACAGCTCTTATTTTCAGTACGACAGTGCGCCTTACGTGTTAGTTATTTGCAAGCATTGTCATAGGGGGCACTTTCCGCCAATGCCCGATAACACTTTGGTAACAAGGCAGAAGAACTGTTATTAATTCCGTTTGCATCGATGGAATAAAAACCCGCACGGCGCATCATACTCTTGGAACGGGCACACAGCATGACAAAAGGTTTCCGCTAATACCAATATACTTAAATTCCCGCAAACCCTAGTATAATGCCTCTTTGGTAGAGCGATTCAAAAACGGTGGTCTAAAGAAAGCCACTCGCCGCCGAATGTGTTATTTAAGACTCCTGCTTGACGCGCAACAGCATGCAGAATACTTATAAGCCCATGTTTGCATTCCCTACCAGCCCGTGGGTCGTGGCGCAGTGGTTATGATATCCGCCTCTTGATGTGTTGTAATAGACCCAGGTTCGATTCTTCGTAGGGTTTATGTGTTTATGTGTTTATGTGTACTTTGTGTGTCTTGTATGATGTAACATGTGTTAGAGCATTCGTCGCGGGGTGCTAGCGTTGGCGTGGCAATGCGAGCGAAAAAAAAAACGGATAAAATTAATTCTGGCCGAGTGGATTTTTTTTTTTTTGAAAAGCAACAAGGCCACTTATTTGAGGGGCCGTATGATTTGGGGGCCGCTTCGTAAGCGGGAATAGATTGGCATAACGGGCCGCGTAGAAAAATTACGGCCAGCGGCGCGCCGAACACACGGCCCGGGGTTTAGGTGGCCCTCTAGTTAGGCGACCGTCAAGAGGGCCGCTTAAACGCTGGGCCGCGTGTTCGGTGGGCCGCGTGTTGGGCGGGCCGCTAGTGCTCGAGGCCGCCTGAACCGCCGCTTTATAAGCGGCTTTAAATTGACGCAGCAGCCCGCCGGCATGCGGGTCGGATAACCAGGAATTGACTAAGAGTGTATGCGTGTGTGTGTGGCTACAGTAGTCTCCTCTGACCGCTTCACGAAAATTTCGTCGGACAATCATTTTAGTGCACTATTCTTCCCAAAGCAACCAGTAAGCCAGCTTTGCAATTGTCAATCCCGAAATATTGTGCTCATCCCTGCGGCAATTACTTATAGAAAATGATATCGTTAATACACTCACACAATCCTGCAAGGGCAAAAGCTCGCTATAGGTGGTATTCGTTGAAAAGTTTAGCTGTGAAATTCTTCGCTTGGAAACACTGGAAACGGTCTGAGACATGGCCGATGTGCCACGGTCATGGCGCGGCTTGGGCCACTGCGCCCGCACGCCAAAAAAAAAATAATAAAAAAAACGGCATGCGTCGTCTGTTCCGTTTCAACCCGATTTTCAACGGTGGAGTCAACAGAGATGTTATTAATCGCACTCACATTGGACTCGAGGCAGTACTTTGCGTTCTATGAGGTAGAGTTTGTAACGTGCAACAAAGTCATCTGTACAGCACGGACAAGTACCGCCATCCCGCGGAGCCCGGCGAAACCAGTGACGGCGCGCTCACACGGTTGCCTGCATGCGCGCCTCGCCAGTGAATACAAGCAATAGGACGAGCCACAGACTCGCTAACTCCCCCGTGGTGTGTCCTGGGTGGTGGAGCCGTTTGATTCCTGCTGCTTCTCAGCGAGCGTTAACAGCTGCAGTCCCACAGGGTGCTGTCCTCTCCCCAATGCTATCATTTGCCTCTCGAGTTGTCTCGCTACCCCGGCATTCTGACTTGTTTGGTTGGGAGGCACGCACGCGATCACTGCTCGGGCTTCTCGGCAGTCGTACGACCCTTTGGGGCGCCTTTTGTTCTGCGGCACATTCCTTTCGCGACGCCTCCTGGCTCTTCCTATCCAACGGCGTTCAGGGATGAATACTTTATGAGCCCCCCAAGCGGCCTTCTCCGCCGGAGGCAGTAATTAACGACTAATTTTCCTCCACCATTCCGGTCGCCATCCTGTCTTACACTTCTCCGCTGAGTTGCTACTGACCTCAGGTAAAGTTTGCGCCCTTGTAACTGCAGTGCATCAAGAACTGGGCCGTCGTTGCAGAGTAATCGTAAATTAATTTGGGCCTATATAGTTCATTTCACGAGCTACGTGGTTACGCCGCACTCAGCCCATCCGCCCAATGAGCGGGTCACACACACCTGTATCCCACCTGCATGTACAAACACTCAATTATTTGACGTAGCACAGTAGGCTGCTGATTATTGTTGTACCCATTAAGCATACGCCACTTTGCTCCAGACACGCCCCTGTCCCTCTTGGTCCCAAAGTTCCAATTGGAACCTAAAAAGAAAGGAACAAGACAAAATTGAGATGTAGATATATGCAGAAAAATGCTGTAGCAAAAAATTGAAGTGGCTACTTGATATTTATGCCTGTAAACAGTGCCACATAGAATATTTTCGAAACAAAACGGCACAATCTGTGAGTCTGGTGGGCAATGTAGTCAGTTATTGAAAGCTGTGCACCCTGGTCTACCATTAATGAGCAACGTTGCAAGGGTGCTTGTCGAGCATTCCATGAAGCGGAAGCGCCAACAAAGGGCATGGCCCAAACCATCAAAGCTAATGGACCAACACGGCACGGAGCACCAAGGAAAGGCCGGGCAGTGCTTGGGTCCAGCAGGTGCAGTGTCTGTTGGCCAGGGAAGGCCCTGACGAAACCTTTAAAACTGGATTGAAAGGCAACCGACCTAGGAAAGCGAGCGCTAGCACCTGGAGGTACATAATCTGCGAGTGCGCTGACACTTGTTGAAATGGAAGAAAAGGCCACACAAGCATCAAATGTTTATATTAAGTAGATTTTTAATCGTTTAAGGGGAGTAACCTTCCAGGCACTAATAAGAACATTCCCGCAGTATCTCAAGTGAAATTTATGTAGCACAAAGAATGTACTTATTATACACGCAGGTACTGCGATTTGGGTATGCATGATAGATCCAAAGCTCACCGCTGAGCTAATTTGCGGAGAACGCAAGCTAGCAGCCAATTTGTATCATCATTAGACATCATTTGCTGACGACTTTCCTAGCATTAACTGCTAGGGGTAACTAAGATTACAACAAAGTCAACAAAAACTCCAAGCTGAAAAATCATTGTGCAGACCACAACGAAAAATCCGTTGAGTACATGTGTAAACGGAATCAACCTTGAATTTCTGTTTACTTTCTTTGGAATCAATAAGTCAAAATGTCAACAGGAGGTTAACAGAAATTGTCAACAGAAAAAGACACCACTTTTTTCAAGGGAACAGCAGCATGGACGCTATATACTTGGAGTCCTCGAAATAGGTCCTGCACTGCTTCCCTGCACTAGTACTGTTGTTTAGATCGGAATAATGAAAAACAAAGAAGGCATCACAATGCTCATTTAAAAATGCCTACGAAGTTACTGCGGGTTCTAGAGTGTGACTATCAATATCGCTTCCTTTTTGCATCTATTCCTTTGTTGCCCTTCACGTGTAATTGTCGCGTGCTCCATTTCGAACAAAGAAATCTCGTTTTCCGCGGCTCAGAAACACTCGTTGATGGGGCGCGCCATTCCCGCCCGGCGGCGAAGTAGTTTAGAGAAAACTCTCAGTCCTTTAGAGCTGGTGCCAGATTCACCGGCATCGTTATATATTTAGCTCCCACCGAATCATTGGGCCGCGCTGTGGCTGCTCGGAAACATTGAATTCGTGCTCATGAACCACCCGCCCTCGCGATATCCTCCCGCTCAGGTACAAAATGGCAGCCCGAGCACCCGTCTCAGGATATAATGAGCAGTGAGAAAGCAGACGCGAGCGTATCGTGAAGCTCGTTAGCGTCGATAATGTATCGCCTGTGTATTCCGGGCAATGCGTCAGGGCCGCATCGACACGCTCAGCAAGCAACGTACAATCTACAATCTAAACGTACAGACTGAAATTGACGGTTTGTTGTTGTTGTTGCCGTGCCGTGGATCCCGCCCCCCTTTGAAATTCCCGCGTTGCCCGTTGTCGGATCAGAGCGTGCCTTTGCCGATCACGAGCAGAGATGGTGTTTGCTCGAACGTCCTCTTGCTCTTCTTTTTCGTCTGCGAGAAGCGTTCAAAACGTCTGCCCCCGTGTGGGCGCCGCTTAACCCACTGCGGTCAAACGGTGGTGAGTGCTCGCAACGGAGTCGGGACCTCGTCCGGAGCGGGTGCGTGAGGGAAGACTCAGTCGCGAGATCGCTGCTTTCCCTGCGCGATGGCCGCTTAGCGCGTGACTGCGCTGACCTTTGCGGGTGCTTATCTGCATGGCTTTTAAACGCGCCCTCGCACCGGCCCCTGCCTCTTGGAGTAAGCATCGCATAGAATCTGGTGTGCACACAAGGGAATGATAATCCAGGCACATATATCATGCATGGGCTTGCAACTGCGTCCACTCTTTTCCTGATTGCGCCAGTCATGGTGGTTCATGCATCTCGGAGCGATTTATCTAGGGCAACTGCTGCAGTCTGTAGCATACAAGAAGTAGCTCCTTTTGTAACATTCATTAACTTCGTCGCAGTTGTATTTCCCCCTGCCAATGCCGAATCCCCCTCTCTCTCTATCTCTCTCTCTCGCTCTCTCTCTCTCTCTCTCTCTCTCTCTCTCTCTCTCTCTCTCTCTCTCTCTCTCTCTCTCTCTCTCTCTCTCTCTCTCTCAAAGCAGGAACTGCACCCGTAAGAATGCGAGAGTAAGTTAAACGAATCGCGGTTTCATTAATTTAGGAGAATTTCTCCGCCCTGTGAAAGGCCAGCCGCCTTCCAGTTTTTAGCTACGGCCCATGTTGCTTCAGCAACATCCGAAACATTACAGAGCATAGTTTTGGGCAGCGGTGAGATGTTAAATTGTTCTAGCCATCGATACTGAACGTTTGAATGTTCGTTGCATAAGCCTCGTTCTGTCTGCTGAACTTCGCCTTGCCAACGTGTGGAGCACTCACAGCAAATAGTGTATAGCGGTGTGAAACGCTCGGGGATAAACGAATTTTTCGCGCTCAACCTGTTCGAAATTGTTTCTCCCTAAAAGGCAGTTTTTGTGAGACTTGTCCTCCAAACACGTAAGTAGCACTTTACGCGCCACGGTTCTTCGGTTTTTCATTATACTCCTCACGTTGTGTTTTGCTCGAGAACGGGAGACCTAAATTCAGCTCGTGACACTTCTGACGCTTCCTGTAAAGCTCGTAAACTAGGGAAATGCCGGCAATGTCAACGTGGCGCGCGCAGCTTTAATGTTCTGTTCAATCGAGGGAATTTTTATAGGCGAAGTACTTGTCGGCAAACGCCGCCAAATTTTGTCCGTCAGTGTCTTTTCAAACTGTCACATATCGGGGTTTAACACCTCAAACCGCAAATCACTCAAAACATTGTTCACTGAACGCCAAGCAGCAGGTACTGATTCGCGTCGTACATCCCAAACCCAAACGTAGCCTACAGAGTACACCCGAAAGTTGCCGTGGGTATTCTAGAAAAGTAGTGCGTACCTCCAGAGCAGCACGTACCCTGGAATTTTGTACTAATGTATAAGGGTTCGTTCCCCGCTTCTCTTGATTTTAAGTTGTTTTCCTTCGACGAGTAGCCCTCACTGCTGCAACGATTAAATGTGCTGTAAAAAATGTTGATAGAATGTAGATTTGGCACAGGGCTTTCAACCTATCAAATCCTCATAGAGTTGAGGGAACGCGATTGGATGACATTCTTTGAGTTTGAAAGCGTGAATATAACTGACGAAGTACTTCATCCGTTTTTTTACAGTTCTGTGCCAAAGTTTGACATGCCCGCCACAATCTTGAATAATCTTGCTGCTCTTTTTTGGTCGCTTCGATCGTCTGCGCGTCCCTTTTCCATACCTTTAACGTAATTCGCTGAACAGTATCGATCAATCTTCTCAAGCTCGGCAAAATTCGAAAACTTGTTCCCAACGTTCTGCGTTGACACTTTCGGCTGCAGTAGCATTGGCGCCCAGGGGCAGCATCGCTGGAAAACTGCCGGCAACATTTTGCTCGAAGTAATCTGCAGGCTGCCGGCAAAATAGCAGCCGCGAAAATGTGCCGGCAGAATAATCGCGTGGTCTGGGTCAGCCAAAGGGAAGTAACTGCCGGAAACTTTTCCCCCGGGCTAATCTGCCGGCTTCCAGCAAAATAGCCACTGCCTTAAAGTTTACCGTGTTCCTTCCTGTCGTCGGGCTCTGCGGCGACGGGCAAATCTAGCCGGGCCGAGAGCATACAGGGCCTCGTTTTTTTTTTTCTACGAAAGCCCGAATTGTGTCGTAGGAGTGTTTTCTTATTCTCCGATATCTCCTTCATCTCGTTTTCTTTCCGTCTTTCATTTTAAATGTTTGGTGTTTTTGAATCGGCGCTCGTAGTAAAGGAGAGTCTCGATCTCTACCTCGTCGGATGTATTCGTCTCGCAAAGAGGCCCAAATCCTTTTAGCATAATTAAATCGTAAGGTGTCTCGGGAAATGGATAAATATATGGGGGCTGTCGTACGATGAAAGGTGTCGGATACGTCAACGTTTCACAAAAGCGGTTTTCTCGAGATAAGATCGACCGCTCGTCGCTCGAAGGGAGGCGCAAGGGAGGCCAGTATCTCGGCGCTAAAAGAGGCGGCTGAAAGCGTCAGCTCAATCTGCACGGGCGGCCATGTTAAAAGAGTGCGGAGGGGAGAGAGAGAGAGAGAGAGAGAGAGAGAGAGAGAGAGAGAGAGAGAGAAGAGAGAGAGAGAGAGAGAGAGAGAGAGAGAGAGAGATGAGAGAGAGAGAGAGAGAGCAGGAGGAGGAAGTAAGGCGCTCCAGTTGATCGAGAGTGCGGCACATTCCGACCTTGGAGCGCAGTGCCAGATCGTCCGTAACGTCTCCGCGGGGTCACGACCACCATCACCGCTATCACCACGCCTGACGGGAGCCACTGCACAGACGCCCCGTATAGAATGTCGCTCACTGAGCCACCGATACGTGCATATCTGGAATACGCGTTTTCAGATGCGTGCGCAACGGGGAGCCACGGCATTGACGTAGGGAACGTATCTATGTATATGCGATTCTGCGTTGAACATACAGAGTCAAGAAATGCGGATGCGATGATGCGCGGCCGCCCTGAACGATACGGTGTTTTAATGCCGAGCTGCCGAGAGGGTCCAGCTGTCTTTCTGCTTCCAACGGGATGACAAGGGCGTTACGCTATCGAAACTTCGAGGACGAGTGGTCTTGCATGCTTGATTAGGTCGCTGTATCTTGTTTAGGGTGAGGATAATTGGCGTAGTCTGTACTCCTCAAATGGTACTGGCTGTGTTCTTTCCTTCCTCTTCTTTTTATTTTATTCGCAAGAATATGAACTAGCAAAAAATCGCGTACCGCAGATTGGATCACTTGCATGCAGTGTAAATAATGCCCGGAACAGTGGTTAGTTTGCTACTTGTGTCGCATACGCGTGTAGTTCGAGTTCAGCCTCCCCTCTAATCAACGTTGTTACACCCCGTCGGTGTAGTTTACACTCTTCCCACTGCAGGCGCGGAGCCACGGTGGAACGCAGCTGCCCCCAGGGAGAGCTTTCCCGCAACGGCTGGCTGCCGCGGAAGTTTGCCGAACGACGTCCACCGCCAACCGTGCCGCGTGAACGACCGCAAACAGCGCGACCGGCTGTTTTCCAAACAACTGCGTGCGCGCTAATGCCGCAGCAGTCGCCTCGTTGGCTTTTTCAATTCCGCCTCCCTGCGGGGCCGTTGTTTGGCCACGTGCTCGGGGTTCCAACCCGTTGCCGGGGAGGTTGCCTTTGTGGAGCCGGATTCTGGCCACGCGTCGCGCTCAAGTGCTTGCCTGCCCCGATCTCGCTCTCATGCCTCTTTTCATGCGCGAAATTTTCCGGAGCCGCGTCGCACAACATACGCTGGGTAGAGCCTGGGCAGCTGCCGTTTCCCACCGGATCATCGCGGCCCTTCTGCTTCCGAATGGTAGCTGTAGATGGGCGCTGTGGGACATTGCGACGAACGGTGTTCGCGCCTTTGGCCTCAATGGTGCGCTCATGAACATGTAGATAAAACTGGAGGCCTAAGTTTTTTTCTGGGGCGCCGCTAAGTACCGTGTGTGACGCCTGTGATGCCTCGGTAGCAACTTCGCTTGCGAACACTGGAGAATAGCCCTAAGATGTGTCTCGTACTGCTTGTACACGTAAGCGCTCATGGTTGGTGGCGTGGATTTATTTGGCGTAAGGGATTTTGACAGAGGGCCGCAGTCGGTGACTGTAGACCAAGTGCCACCTCCACCGTAACAAAGTAAGAAAGCGGCACACACCCGCAGTGCTGCGGTACACTACGATATGTCGTTTGCAGAAACGCTGTCTGTAGGCGCCGCAGGTCGTTTCAGAATCCGTTAAACGTGAGCTCGATTTACAACAACCAACAATTAGTTGCGGCGATATATATGTTTAGGGGACGTGAGAGGATTTAGAGGCGTGTGCGTGCATGTACGCGTAACATACGACCAGAGCTGTCTCCTTGCACAATCCTTCGAAAGATGAATGAGCTTTTTTGTTCTCTCTCTCTCTCCGTCTCTTCCTCCCATCCTTCCATTTGACTCAGGCGAACTCCGTGGCGTTAAACTATCACGATACTTGTCGTTTTTAATAATCTTCCCGTTATTAATTTAATAATCTTCCCGTCCCAGGAAAAGGGGATCTCATTTTGTTCTGTCTGGCTTTACCAGCCCTGCTGTCTCCCAAGTCAATTAAATTTCACTGCGTCTAGCCTGTGGCTGTTGCGGACGACGCGCGCACGTTACCGCGCGCATTCTTCCTCCCAAGAGGGCGGCTGGCGGCTGGATGCCGTGGGGTCTTGCAGCGCCATAATCAGCTCCGGAAGAGAGACAGGTGTAGACCTTGAAAGCGAGAGTGCGAGCACTACAGGTGCCTGTCTGTAATAATTGAGGCGCCCTCCTCCTCCGTCTACGTTCTGCAGCCTACTCCCTACCGCTGGTGTTCCGGTGTAGCTATGATGTGTACAGGCCAGAGCCCCCTTTCTCCTTGTTTCTCGGCGCAGTCGTCGGCGTCATCCAGAGGCGACCCATTCTTCTCTACTTTCCAGGGCTCCGTGCTTTTTGTTTGTCTAACTTTTCCCGTCGTCGTTTGGTCCACGTTGTCCTCGTTTCGTTGTTTGCTTTTTTTCTTTTTTCTTGGCGCATTATTTTTCAGATGGCCTGTCTCGGTCGGCTGAAAAGACGCCAAGCAAAGTTTGAGTTACCGCATCGTTGGTCGCGTAACTTTCCTACTGAAGATGCTGACGCTTTGTGTTGTCCGTTCGGACGCATCGCGCTAGCAATTCGAATACGCAGTATGTGATGTCTGTGTTTCGTCTTCCTGTAGGGCGTCGATGGGAGACGATCGTGTTCCTCAGAAACCTGTGAAAGCGAGCGTCCATGTGCCAACGAAGCCTGGACTATTCATTACTTTGAGGTGCTCAAAGCTTGCCTTCTTCTGTCTCCTGGCTGAAAAAAGTGGCCACAACGAAGGGACCCCGTTCTCCTCAAAACTGGTTACGGCCTGATTCACTCTAGGAGCGACTTTTTACGGAACCTCTACCGCTGGAACACGTCTTTGAAGTACGGCCAGAGAAGGAAGAAAACAGGGTTAACTGCGTATTCCTGCCAAGGTACGTACTTACAAAGTGAGACAAAAGGTCCCTCTTGCTAATCGCTAAACGCCTCAGATGCCGAGTTTGCAGTCGCTTTGCAGACGTGTCGGACACACGACCTTTCTTTTATCTTCGATACCCCATTACAACACGAAAGAATGCGAATTTCAAATAAAAGCGGGCTCATTTGAAATGAATTAGGCGGCTGGAAAGCGTAACCCATTTATGTCGGACACGGCTTGGCGTCGTAATGGGCGCAAGCTGGAATAGCATTGTTGCAACAGCAGCCTGACCATTTGGGGTTAGGAAGGAACCGTTTGAAGAAAAAGCTTCCTGGCATTTATTTCTCGTTGCCAGCGCGCCGATATTTGCCCAGCTAAAGAAACTGCAACAAGAAGTTCGTGAGAACGGTGGTGTTGTTCCTGACGACGTCGGCGCGTTGCCATTACATATCCGAGGTACATCGAGCACGGTAAAACGGCCCTCCGAGTTTTCCTCGCGGCAGACAATGGGTTCGCGAAATGGAAACAAAGCGTTCTTTGCTGTGAGGTTGTGCCGCCATAGGAAGCAACGAAACGGTGGCGGCCACGGAGGAAGCGAAGGCGCTGCTGGTTCTGCGTGCTCGACCCACCGGAGCAGATGTGAAAAAGGACCGGATGTTTTCGCTTTAAGCATGTCCTTTTCCTTCCTAAGTGTGCTTCTTTCCTTTTCCGACACTAGCTGTGTGGCATCCTGTCTGCACCTCTTAAGTTTCCTTGTCATATTTCCTTCTTAACTCTTATAATTTCTCTGTTGAATGGTATGTCGTCGTAAGCTAACCGCAATGGGTCGGCTAACCTGGTCTTTATCATTAAACGCATTTGTTTAAAGCTAGTGGCTGCGTGGGAAGCATTACGCTTCGGTGGAGCATTTCACGGATTGCTGGATATGGCGGCGGGAAAGAACTGATTCGTTTTCTTGACAACAAAGTTCTCTAATGTTCCACGCGGCTGTTGTGTTCCTTCATCAGACAAACAAGTCAAAATGGGAAGTTGAACACTTATTACGCCAAGGTAAGTGCGATAGCCGTGCTGTGAAAATGGAATTAGTCACGTACCTTAGAAAAAGGGGTCTAGCCGATCGATACTTCGAATACATTACACATTTTTATGTACACACTTCCAATATTTAGAATAATTTCGAACCTGTGAAAGGCTCAGAACGCCTCGTCTTATTCATACATGAGGCTCATTCAGCAGATTCGTCGAGTGTGCCTCATGTAACCAACGCCTTAGACAGGACAACGTTGAGGCGTGCCTGCCGACCTTAGGTGTCATGCTTGGACGGCAGACTGGCGCGTTGCAAACAGCTCTACGCGAGTGAATAGTAAATGTGGAGGCTGATGCTCGATGATATTGGAATATTCGTACTATCAAACGCGCATACTCGAGGGAAACGATGTAAAAAATTAAAGCCGTTCCACTCAATGTGAAAGCTGTCGGAAGTGCAGAGCAGTGATTCGCCATAACGGGTGGGGGCGCCGTTATCCCTCACTGCTACCACCCATCACGCTCTTCGCCACCCTGTCTACTCCTCTCTTGATGTATCCAATTCAATTTCCCGCCTTCGCAGTGCTCGCGCGCCCCCTGCTAAAAAGTAGCCAGCGGGAGTTCTGTTTTTTTGTGCTTGCTTTAATTTCGTAAGCTGGAGCTGTTTGCGGCATTTCGAACACGGTATTTTTTTCATGCGTGGCTGGAGCCTTTCTGCGTCATTTCGAACGCACCATTTTTTTTCTTGCGCGCCTGCTTTTCGCTTACTGCTAAAAATCCCCCCCCATTTCCCGAGGGGAGAATTGAAAGTGCGAATGCACGGTTGTCGCCCGCTTGCGGCGCTTGCGCTCGGCCCCCGCACCCACCGCCTGCCGCCTCTCTTCCATCTCTTCCATCGTTTGTAAACGTGTACACCACGCAGTTATCAAGCCGCTATAACGCCGCTGAGGCGCCAACGCACCCGCTGACGACGTAGTTTGAATGCGTTAAAGATATAAGGCGCGTCAACTAATCACCGTCGCGTCCGTGGCTTGATCGTTAAGGCGCGGGGGCCCGCAAAGTCCTCGGATCGAAACCTTCGGTTGTTCCTTTTTTATATAGGGAGCACTGCGGACGCCGCCGCCGCCGCCGCCGCCGGCGGTGGATGGTTTGGGGAAGCACCCCAAACCATCCACCGCCGCCAGCGGCGGCGGCGGCGTCCGCATTCCTCTATATTTAAAAGGAACCTGGCGCCAGGTTTCGATCCGAGGACTGCGCGCCGCAGCGCGACGCGCTACCGACTGCAGGACGCCACGCTTTCAGTGTAGTAACGCGCTTTATATCTTTAACGCATTCAAACTACGCTCAGCGGCGTGCGTTGGCGACTCAACGGCGTTAACGGCTGATAACTGGAGGTGTACACGTTATACTACAAACCCGTAAGAGATGAAAGAGAAGGCGGCGAGCTGGTGGGCTGCGGGGGCCGAGCGCAAGCGGAGGGGCCGACAACCGTGCATCACTTTCACATTCTCCCCCTCGGGAAATGCGGGGGAATTTTTCTTTGTGCTGAACAACGGGAGGTTATGACAAGCGCCGGAGGTACCAGGTTTAACGGTTATGGCTATTTAAACCGCGTGGTTTTCAAAGCCTCAGCGTCACTCCCTGATGACGGTACACCAGGCTCTACTTGGGTCCGTTATCTCGCTGCGCCGCCTGATTCCGGCAGTCGCTTAACATCGACCGTTGTCGAGCTACGGCGACAAGGCGAGCCCATAAAGTGCTCTGCACTTAATAACAACACCGAGGGTTCCCGAGCTCACCCAGCGGCACAAGCGTGCCGTGTTAACATGGCAATACCATTTGTTCGGGCGACCGGAGTGCCAGTAGGCAGGGTGGCTTGTAACGGTCTCAAGGTTCGCAACGGGTTTCCCCAAGGTATGCAAAAGGTTCGAGTAGGTTGCCCTGACTGGCTCGATATCTGTCGCCCGGTTTAAATTAACCCGATACTCGTGTGGGCACACTAGCAGCGGAACTGTTTAAGATTGAGTTCCAACCGTGCAGGGCGTTGCGCTAAAATCGGCGCAACGAAGTGGAGAGAAGAGAAATGCCAGGCCAACAAGTTTGCGGGGAAGGGGCGAGAAGGAAAGGAGCTGACGAGCAGGTGTGGTTAGTGCGTGTCGCGGCGCAGATGTTCGGGTGGGGAGGCACACGTCGGGGATTGGCTGCGCCAAGTGATAGCGTAAGCGCTGACGTGCAGGTGTTCTTGTTGAGAGAGATGGCGTGCGCTCCGCGGCATGAGTGTCCGATCTACCAATAAGATGACCAAAACTAAAAAAGTGCTCTATCCAGAATGGCGATTCTGGCTTTATGTGTGTGAATTCCCATAAAATTCGGCCACCTTCGCAATTGAGATGCGAAGACTGGGCGAACAGCGGAGCTGGTAGTCTCCGCTATCATCAACAGCCCAGAACTTGCCTAGGAAAGGTTTTCGAAGAAACGATAAATAAGTGGTTAATGCATTTTCTTGAATATAATGACATCCTGGACAGTTGTCAGGCTGTTTTCCGATCAGATCGAAGCACAACTGACCAGTTAGTTGCCTTTGAGTCGTTTATCAAAGATGCTTTTATCCACAAACAGCACTGTCTCTCTGTTTTCTTTGTCCTAGAAAAAGCATACGACACAACTTGGTGTCACGGCGTACTGCTTGATCTTAACGCAATTGGGGAGTCAGGACGCATGCTAAACAACATCGAAAGTTATTTTTCACAGCGATAATTTATGGTAAGAGTAGGGACAGTGGTATCAAGAACATACATACAAGAAAAGGGTGTTATTCAGGGTGGGATATTAAGTTGTACTTCGTTTGTAATTAAAAATGAATTCGCTTGGAAAATTGTTGCTACCGTCAATCTCCTGCTCAATATATGTTGACGACGTCCAGGTCAGCTTTAGGTCATGCGACCCGACCATATGTGAAAGGCAGACACAGTTAGGCGTGAACAGGCTTGCAGAATGGACGGAAGAAAATGATTTTAAGCTGAATCCTCAAAAAAGTACGTGCGTTTTTTTCACCAGAGAGCAAGGAATTCATTCCGAAGCTGACGTCACACTGAATGGAGAACGGATTCCCGTCAAGAAAGAACACAAGTTTTTAGGTGTTATATTTTACGAAAAGCTAACGTACGTACAGCACATCAAGAAACTCAAACGAAAATGCTTAGGCACAATGAACATTTTAAAAGTGTTGTGCATCACTCATATGGGGCTGATAAAGACTGCCTTCTACGTCTCTTTGTCAGCCTAGTAAGGTCACGCACAGACTACTGGAGCATAACATACGGGTCCGCATCTAAAACCGCTTAAAAACTTTTAGACTCAGTACTACATTTGGGCCTTCGCCTTGCCTCCGGAGCCTTCAGGACAAGTCCCCCATCCAGAGTCTATATGTAGAATGCGACCACTAGTGCCTAGAGCAGCAGCGTGCTTATACCGCACTCTATGCTATTAGAAAAATGTCTATAAAGAATCGATGATGGTTTGATTTTATTGGCGCAAGGCCGACACGGGCAAAGAGCGCCAAACACAAAGTTATTTGATGAGGAGAGAACACGAAATAAAATCAGTTAAAAAAAAAACTGGTGGTGTAAGGTGTGTACGGCTGGTGTAAAGGGCCAGGGTGAAGAACAAGAGTGGTTTAAAAATAAATAAGGTGGCTGGTGTATAGGACCAGGGGTAAAACTATGGGTGGTATGAGATGGGTGGTAGAGATGAGTGTAAAAAGTGAACTTCTGATAGGAACTCAAAGGTGCACTGAACAGAAATCATGGCATCGTCTCCTAAGAAGTATGACGGGTGTGGTGGAATATGTCGTGTGTGTAGTTGTGGGAAGTGTTTTCGTCGTGTAATGTCGAGTGCCTTACATTGTATGAGGATGTGGATCACGGATAGGGCCTCTCCGCACCTGCTGCACAGAGGTCTTGGAGATCCAGTGAGCAGGTGCGAGTGCGTTGCGTGCGTGTGCCCTATCCGTAATCTAGCCAAGGCGACTTCTATGTATCTGTTGCGTGTATCGGAGGTGTACGCTGTACCTAAGTGTGGTTATATTACGTGTAACTTGTTGTCTGTTTGTTCACTCCAATGTGTTTGCCATGTTTTGCGAAGTTGTTGTTTGATGTGTGGCTTCACGTCGGTGTAGGGTAATGTGGTTATGTCTACTGCATTCGAGAGTGTAGCAGCAGCGGCCATTCGATCCGCGGCTTCGTTCCCGGCTATACCACAGTGGCCAGGGACCCAGCAAAGGACGAGTTCAAATTTGTGGACATACACCGACATAATACCTTGATGATAAGATTTACAACGTGATTTTTTGAAGACTTTGTTGATGACAATGCCCGCACAACACTGAGGGAATCTGTATAGATAATGGATTGTGGGGTGTGGCTTTGAAGTATATGATTAACAACAAGAAGTACACCATAAGCCTCTGCCGTAAAGATACTAGTATGACTATTCAGAGTTCTGGTGACATTAAGGCCGGGCCCATGCGCCGCGCAGGACACAGAGGTGGAAGTCTTAGAGGCATCCGTATAAAATTCAGAATAATGATACTTCTCCTGCAAATACAAGAAGTGCTGCTGAATTGCACATCATGGGAGCTCGGTTTTTATCTACATGTGTGAAAGATGTGTCGCATGACACAGGGCGGAGATGCCATGGTGCTATGAAACCTGTTAGAGAACTTTGGATGGTGTCTAAAAAGGAGACAGCAAGCTCTGACGCTTCCTCTCTAACTCTGTAAGAGAAGGGCGCAGAGAACGATGGTCGATTTAAAAGGAGTTCAGTCATGGAGGTATCATGAAAAACTGATTTAAAAGGATGGTGAGGCATGGATGAAATTTTAAAAGCATAAAGGAGGTCTGTGTATGCTCGCTGACGTTGTAGGTTCCATTTGTTGCACTCTACATACAGGCTTTCAACTGGACTAGTTCGGAAGGCACCACACGACAAGCGGAGCCCTAGATGAAGCACAGGGTCCAGCAATCTGAGGGATGTTTTAGTGGCTGACCCATAGACAACGCTACCATAGTCCAGTCGTGAACCTATTAGGCTGGTAAAAACACGTAAAAGAAGTTGTTTTGTCAGCACCAAAAGAGATGTGCGACAGAACCTTCAGGATATTCATTGTTTTTAAGCATTTATGTTTTAGTTGTTTTATGTGTGGGATGAATGTCAGCTTTTCGTCAAAGATAATACCTAAGAACTTGTGTTCCTTTTTTACAGGAATAGAGACACCGTGGAGTCGAATGTCTGGATCCGGCCGAATGCCACGCCTCTTGGAAAACAGAACACAAGTGCACTTCCCTGGATTAAATTTAAAACCGTTGCTATCTGCCCAGCCGGCTAGCTTGTTCACACCAAGCTGCACTTGGCGCTCGCAGATAGACAAGTTACACGATTTGAAGGAGAGTTGAACATCGTCTACATAGATTGAACAGGAGATCGATGGTGGCAGTGCCTTCCGAAGAGAATTCATTTTTACAATAAACAAAGTGCAACTCAAAACACCACCTTGCGGCACGCCGTTTTCCTGCACATGCACCCTAGAGAGTGCAGCTCCAACTCGCACGCGAAACGTTCTTTCAGACAGGTAACTAACAAGCGTATTCATCATGTTACCCGACATGCCAAAGGACTTCAAATCGCTGAGGATGCCGTACCGCCAAGCAGTGTCGTACGCCTTTTCAAGATCAAAGAATACTGTCATACAGTACTGCTTATGGAGGAAAGCATCTTTAATATATGACTCTAACGCAACGAGTTGATCGTTCGTAGATCGCCCCGCCCTAAAGCCTGCCTGGCAGCTCTCGAGAAGACCGTTGTACTCTAAGAAGTACACGAGTCGCCTGTTTATCATCTTCTCGAGGAGCTTACACAGGCAGCTTGTCAGGGCAATGGGACGATAGGGACTGGCGGGAGAGGAAGGGTCCTTCCCTTCCTTTAGGAAAGCCACTACTATGGCTTCCCTCCAAGAGCGTGGAACGTGCCCCGAAAGCCATATTTTATTGTATAGGTGTAAGAGTGTTTCAAGAGTGTCTGGGTGTAGGTGTTGTATCATGGTGTATGTAATCTTATCTGCGCCTGGAGCTGAAGGTTTGCACGTGCTCAGGGCAGCCCTCAACTCATAGAGAGTGAATTCAGAGTTGTAAGAAGTATTTGATTTGTCTTTGTCTTGTAAGGGCTTTTTTTCTGCAGATGTTTTGTGTTTCATGAAAGTGTTTGTGTAGTGTGCTGAACTGGACACGTGTTCGAAGTGTTGTGCAAGTGTGTTAGCCTGGTCTTCGAGTGTGTCCCCTGTTGTGCTAACCAGGGGCAGGCTGTGTGTCTGTTGTCCTTTGAGCTTGCGTATACGTGTCCAGACTTTGTGTGTGTCCGTGTATGAATTAATGGATGTCAAGAAGGTGTGCCAACTCTCTCGTTTTGCCTCACGGCGCACACGTTTTCCAAACGCCTTGGCCCGTTTGAACAAAATAAGGTTGCCCGACGTGGGGTACCGACGAAGGATACCCCACGCCTTGTTCTGGGCCTCTCGCGCCCGCCTACAGTCCTCATTCCACCACGGCCTCCTCTGGTTGCGCGGAGCACCAGAGGCGTGGGGAATGGACTTTTCGGCGGCGTCGAGGATGTGCGCCGTGAGGAGTTGGGTAGCTTCTTCAACGTGCAGGTGTCCTATGGATGTGTGGTGTAGTTTCGATGTCTCTGTAAATGTGTTCCAGTTAGCTCGTGCTTCATTGAACCTATTATGGGAAGATGAACTGCTTGGGCCTTTACCTATATATGTTAGTGAAGTGGGGAAGTGGTCACTGCCATATGGGTCAGTGCCCACTCCCCACTCAAGACATGGAAAGAGAATTGCCGAACCAATAGCCAAGTCAAGATTTGAGTATGTATTGTGTCCTATGTTATGGTATGTAGGCTGTTTCTTGTTGAAAAGGCATGCTCCAGAGGATGTTAAAAACTTCTCTATCAGGCGACCTCGGGCATCCATGCGAGAAGAGCCCCAAAGAGAATTGTGTGCATTGAAGTCGCCTGTTAAGATGTACGGTTCAGGAAGCTGGTCGACCAGCGCCTCAAAGTCAGAGCTCAGAAGTGCAAAATCAGGAGAGATGTAGATGGAGCATACCGTTATCAACCTATTAAAAATTATTGTGCGGACGGCTACAGCCTCAAGGACGGTGTTCAAGGTGACAGGGTGGCATGCTAAGGATTTGCGGGCGATTATGGCCACACCGCCAGAAGAGTGTGTGCAGCCATCCCTGTCTTTCCTGTATACCAGGTAACTATTCAAGAAATTTGTGTGTTTGGAATTCAGATGTGTTTCCTGGACACACATTAAACTTGGCTGGTTGGCATGCAGAATCTCATGCACGTCGTCAAGATTATTCAGAAGGCCTCTGCAGTTCCATTGAACTATGTTTTCTCTTCCCATTATGATGTGTTAGAGCTACTGGAGTGTGATTATTTATGTAGGGTCTTTCGGGGCTTGGACTCTTGGAGGGGCTTTCTGGCCTTCTCTACTGACCTGGACGTCGCAGCCCGTTCCTTCCGCTGCGATGAAAGCCGGAAGGGCTCGACGTCCATGTCGTCATCTGATGGCAAGGGGGTGCCCAGCGGACTGGGCCCCTTGACGTGGTACCCTTTCGGGTGTTCTTTGCCTGCGCTGCCAGTGCCGAAGGCGTGGGGAGCACCACAGATGGCACAGGCAGTGAGGCGGGGGAGGGGGTCGCTGCGACTGCCTCCGTCTCCATCTCCGTGCCCTCGCGTGTGGTTTGGGACGGTGGAGCGGAAGTGGAGGATGCAGCATCACTCCCACCGGACGTGGATGCCACCACAGCCGCTGCTGGCCCAGCGAGCGGTGCGGAGGCGGGTTGGGCTGCAAGAGGCAACCCAGGGGGGGGGGGGGGGGGCGGGACCAAGTCCGACTCTCGGTACTGGGTCCCCGCCGAAACAAGACGCCGCTCCGCCCCCCGGCGAGCTGCGTCGGCGTACCTGCCCAGAGGGAAGGAGGCGAACCTCTTCCGTGCCTCTGAGAAGGTGATGTTTTCGGTTACCTTGATGTTTATGATTTTCTTTTCAAGTTGAAATTTTTCACATTTCCTGGAGTAGGCCGCGTGTGGACCCTGGCAGTTTATGCAAAGAGACTGTTGCACGTTACAATTTTCGGACGCGTGGTCGTGCTGGGCGCATTTCGCGCAGGTAAGTCGGCCGCGACAGGAGTTTGTGCCGTGCCCGAACCGTTGGCACTTGAAACAGCGCCGCGGGTTCGGGATGTAAGGCCGGACTGGACATCGCACGAAACCTGCATTGATATATTCCGGAAGGCTCGACCTGTCAAAGGTTAGGATGAGGTGCTTTGTTGGTATGTGTTTATCATCTCTTCGTATAGTTATTCGCCTGACTGCTGTTACGCCCTGGCCACGAAGGCCCTCCAGCAAGTCGGCTTCAGTTTCATTCAGTAGGTCATAGTCGGAAATCACGCCCTGGGAGCTGTTTAGGCTGCGGTGGGGCGTGACTCGGATTGGCAGATCGGCGATGCTGGTTTGAGCAAGAAGTTTTTTGGCCTGATCCTGGCTACTGACCTCGACAAGAATTTCACCGGTTCGATGTTTTTTGGCCTTATACGACCCTCCAACAATACCGTCAAGAAACTTTGAAATGAGAAATACCGACTGTGAAGCAAGAGGTTTTGATTGGTCTACAGATTCCATCACGATGAAGCGAGGATAGTTGTTCGGTTTCGGAGGACTCAAGTCAGGAAGTGGTGGAAAGGAAACTTCGGTGCGGCCCCTTTTCGGGGGCCGATCACGTCTGGGGGGGGGGGGGGGGGGGTTGGAAAATGCCATATGATACATTGGAAAGCAGGGAGACGGGGGTACTTTCTCCTTTGACCTTACCCTGGTAGTCAAAGAGGTCCCGGAGCTCCCTGCCTGGTAGACAGGCAGGGAGCCCATCGGCCGGAGCTTGACCAAGGCTCCGACAGCCACCGTTCACGGCTTCTACCCTTCACCTTTCAACTTCTAGCCACGGTAGGTGACAGCTTAAGTATGGGGGGCTCGGGGTACGCGGTGTCGCCACTCACCGTCACCAAGATTACTCAAGGTGCCCCGTGCGGGGCGTCTATAAAGAATCATCCATGCAATTATATTGTGAATGATGTCTCGTCCACCCATTTCTATTTAGCACGCCCGTCGATATTTGCCCCTATGTGCTTGCGTGTCAAAGGCCTTGCAGAAGAGATAGGGGTGTCTATTGATGATGGCATGAAAACATGTGTAACCGACGTAGTCCCACCTTGGAACATGTCAACTATTCGTTGCGACACATCTTGTAAACTCATTGACAAGCGTCGCACACCCCGCGAATTCATTTCACAGCATTTTGTAAAGTTTACAACACAGATATCCATACACCTCATTTTACACGGATGCCTCCAAATCATCTTCCCCTGCGTCCTGTGCTGCACATGGGCCGGAATTTGCCAGCACGAGAACATTGAACAGAAATAGTAGTATCTTTACGGCAGAAAGAAGCCTATGGTATTCTAATCACAGTGGAACACATAACACAGAAAAAAATACAATAATCGGTCATCTACACAGACTCCAGGTGTTGTTACAGCATTGGATTCCTTTAAACCCACAAAAAAAAAAAACGCTGTCCTAAATTGTCTTTTTAAAGCTCTTATGACCGCCTATAAGTCAAAGCTAAATATACTTGTTTTCTGGATCCCTGGACACAATGGCAATTTGGGAAATGAAATTGCCTACCAGAATGACACTGTGGCGGCCCTCCGTACTGGTGTTGACACACCACAGGTCCCTTACCTCGATTTGAAATCAGTGATCGGAAGAGGAATCCGTAAATCGTGGCAGCACACATGGGACAGACAGACAGATAACAAGCTCCTTAATAAAACCACACCTGCAGGAAGGTACACAACAGAAAAACAAAACAGATTCGTTGAAGTTTTTGATTTGCAGGCTGCGAATAGTCCAAACTTACGCTACACACGCACATCTTCTGAATTGCACACTCCAACCAGTTTGTGACAAGTGTGGGAAACGGCTCTCTGTCCTCCATGTATTAATTGAGTGCACATCCTGCAATGAGGCCAGAAAACGGCACTTTCCTCAAATCTATAGCTACAATATTCCGCTACCTCCCTCACTGTTTTTAGGAGGTGAACCTATGTTCACAACCAAATGCCTTTTAAGTTACCTTGCGGGCATCAAGCTTTTGAAGCTCATCTCGTACAGTGCGTGACCTCAGAGCCTACGAGCATTGAACAAGGCCCTGATGTTTCCTTTGTTCGCACGGGGGAGCCCACTCGCGTAGCAGGCTCTTCGGCTCGAGCTGCAGTCACGTTTCCATCCATAATCCCATAGCCGTTATGAACATCTTCATGTTTTATCTGCAGCCCTCTTCACATAATATTTTCGGATATAACCGCACTCTCCTTCATACCCTCCTCTCCCAAATATACAACCATAAACCACAAGCTTTCCCCCCATTCCAAATTCGGGTGCCAAAAGTATGCCTTGCTAGCCCCCAAGGTCGCGATTGTAACAGGCATTTCTCTGAGAGCGAGGCGGCAAAATCTTTCATCGACTCCACAGGGTATACCCAAATCCATCAAATATTACATTGTAATTTTTGCGTTTATTTCATGGATTAATGAACAAATAAAACGTGTTGTAGCTTTTTGTAGCATTTTTTGAAGCACATTTGAAGCATTCTTCCACCCACTGAAACCAAAGTACGTAGTTGCTTTTTTGCTATTGTAATTTTTTTGCGTTATTTCTATGGAACCGCTCTTGGTGTATGATCAAACCTAACTATTGAAGGACCACGTAACCGCTCAGATACCAATAAACACAAACATATATACATACTATGAGAAAAAGATAATCGTGATAAGTTTGGGGGAAGCTACTGGAAAGCCGAGTTAAAAGGCAATAGAAACGGCCAAGTTAAAGCTAGCGAACGGCCACTATAAAAACAAAAAGCCAAGATAAAGCTATAGAAATATCCAAGTTAACAGCTTTGAAAAAGGGCACGTTAAAGCCATAGAAAAAGCAAGGTTAAAGCAAGTGAAGACCACCAGCTCCGCTGTTTGCTCAGTCTTCGCATCTCCTCTGCGAAAGTGGCCGATTTTTTTTTTTTTTTCAGCTTCTTAGGCAGACGTTTTACTCCGCCTTATGAAAACAGCGTAACCTTTTTAAGCACAGTGGGGAGTGGCGCGTGGGAGGAAATGATCTGGGTTTTCTGCGTGCGGGTTTTTTTTTTTTTTCTATCTGGCTTCCTTCCATCCTTCCCACCCAAAGGTGGAAGAGGCCCTGAGCCTTATTAGGGCCAGCCAAAGTCCCGTCATTCGATCATGGGGCCGCGTCTCTTCATCAACTCCCCTCCACCGCGCAGTGATTTAGGAGAATCCTGGCAGCAGCAATTAAACTCCCTCCCTAACTCCCTTCTTATTTTTTGGCCACTCCACGACGACCTCACTTCGTCCTTTCGTCATACCATTAAACGCCAGGCAAGGAATTTTCGGGCGTTCTCGTCCCTTCCCCTCTCCCTGCCACATGGCCTCTCCGTGGGTTTATTTCACGTGAACACCTCCCCCCACCCCACTGCGCCCACTGCGCCCACTCCCTCCCACCGCAATCTCATCCTCCACTTCCGCCGGAAGCGCATATTTTCACTTCCTGTCGCCCCACGCTGAGCTCACGCATGCCACGTGGGCGCGTGAATGAGCCACCTCTTTCTCTTCCTTTCCCTCAACCTCCTTTTTATAGTCCTTACTATTCGCCGCGTTGCGTTCTTACATCATTCGTCGCTGTTTTCTACCCTTTCCTCTTCCCCTCATTCATTTTCCCTGTTTTCACACCGGGCGCGAGGTATTCGCTTGCGGCGGGCGCGTCAGTTTGTACGCGCCCGTGTGTGCGAGCGGATGCGCGTTCGTGGGCGCCTTTGTTTTGTGCATTCTGTGCTACTTTCCTTGGCAGTGTCGCGTGCCTTGACCCCCTTCTTCAGGCCCCGCCCTCCCCGCCATTCCGCAGTTGATTGTCCTGGAAATCTCCGCCTTCCGTCTTCTCCCGTGCTCATCCGAGCCGAAAGACATTGCGAACAGTCGTCCCCTGCTCTTCCTTTTTTCGTTTGCTCTTCGAGCGCGGGCGCTCCGGTTTCCATTACCGTTCCCCTTTTTTCCTCTGCTTTCGTTTAACCCGTTGTGGAGCTAATCTCCTTCACGCCATTTGCTCTAGGGCTTTCTTTTTTCTTTTCTTCCTCTCTTTGGTGTTTCCCGGGTAACTCCACAGTCATTCCGAGCAAAAGGCAGCGGAAGAATGCGGAAAGTTGAAACTGTAAACGCGCAGCGTCAAGGGGCGTGAAACGTTTACCGCGTTTGGTCCGGCACTCTGGCTGTCGTTTTTTTTGTTTTTTTTTTTTTGTGTTTCCATCGTTTCTTTTTTTCTTCACGTATTTTTTAATCTTCGGCATTCTTCAAGCTTTGAAGTATGTATCTCTCCGTCTGCATTATCTGTTTCGTTTTTTTTTTTCTTTTCTTTAACAGCGGAGTTGTCCAACCGTAAGTTGTTCCGGCCGTCAGTTGTCATAAGAGAACAGAAAAAAAAAACCCTGCGCCGCCTGTAAAGGGTGCACCACCGCAAAATACAATTATAACAGTGAAGCCGGCTTTCACGCCTGCTCGAGTGTGAGCACTAGGAGCGTTCGTTCCCTCGTTCGTTCGTTCGCCCATTCGTTCCTCCTTTCCTTACGGTGAGATTGGTCTGGTAACGTTTAACCGCGGCCCACTTTGGGAGAACTGTGAAAGGCTGGGGACAAAACGACCCGGGCCTGCAGTCATGACGAACTTTCAGCGGCAAGTTCAGAAATCCATGACATGAGGTGCGACAGCTGGGCCTCGTATTTCTAAACGCTTCGCTGCACAATGCCCCACGTGACATGTCTCTCCGCGCGAAGCAGAACGGTACTTAAACGTGCTCATAGGCTGCGCCCCGAACGTAAAGCGACGTAAAACATGCCAAATCACCATTAATAACGAAAAAATGTGTAGAATTGAATTTAGAAACAAAAATTTGCAATAAAAATGTGAAAAGTAGCCTCGAGGCCACATTGCCCGAATTGCGGGCTCCTTTTAGAGGAAGCTCAGGATAGTATAGCGCTCGCTGCGACATCACATATGCCACGTGGGGCGCTGTGCAGCGAAGCGTTTGGAAACACGCTGGGTCTTCAAGGAAGGCAGAGGGGCCGCCAGTTCTGCTGTTTCTCCAGCCTTGCACCACCAGTGCAAGTTGCGCCAATTTTTTTTCTTTCTGGCTTCGCGGTAGCTCCTTGGGCCAACTTTAGAAAAAAAAATTACCTTCGCTCTGTGACCACATTTCTCCAGCTTTTTGTACACTGACTTACACCGAACTCCAAGTGTTTGTGATGGGCAACTGTTTGTGCGCTTTCTTTTCGGGTTCTACTTTTTGGTGACACGGGCCTGCGTCGCAGAACTGGATATTTTTTTGTGTTTCGTATCTTTCCTCAGGAAAACTTTCGCAAAATCGGTGTGCATGGTAAATACTGTTCCTTAGATATACTTCTCCAATACATTAAACACAGTGAATAAACGCAGTAAAATCGGAGAACCTGGAATTCGCATAATCTACGTACAGGTTTTATTAGTGCGTTAGGGTTATTACTTTTGCGGAGGGAGAGAGAATGCTTACGCTAAAATAACGGTATGATACCATGATCAGCGTGGCGCTTTATAAGAAGTCAAATAAGCTTTCAAACAGTTGTTTCAGCGGCGTGAACAACCAAGATATTAAATCAGAAGTGCGTCCAATAATTACTGCTTTTCGCTAGTCACTTTTAAGGTAGCTGCACAGCCTCGCATTAAGGCGTTGCGATGAGACTGAGAGAGACAGCGAGAGAGAGGCGAAGTGTCGTGCCGAGTTCCCGGAGTAGCTTTCACACGGCTCTCGGATCGAGAGTGACCAAACGACGATCGACTGCAGGGCACGAATCCGCGGGAGAGACGGCGTCAACGAACTTCCATCCTTTCATCCGCGAAAGCCGATCCGGAGAAAAACACGCGCTGCCCGAAATCAAGGAAAGAGCCGTCCTCGCAAGTGGTACATGAATCAATTCTCCTTTGCCGATAACAGAGCTGTCGCTGCCGGACTTTCGGAGGAGAAAAAAGTAATCAAACGTCCAACCGTTCAATCTTTGCTACTACTATAATCTTACTGTTCTTTCGATGGCTCCGCCGGGGCTCTTTAAGACCCCCCCCCCCCCTTCTTGCGTTTTTTATCGTGATTCGCACGTACAGTCATGGAGAAATGACATGTGAACTAGACAATATTAACTAGAACACGCGAGGTTGAAAAATATCGGTCGTTGAGGTTCCATAATGACGCGCTATTGGTATATTTGGAACGCCACAATTCCCAACTTTGTTTTTGCAACTATAGAAGCCACGCATCATTTTGACTTGCATGGGAAGAAATTGCGCTATTTATTAGTTCTAGTTCATATTTTGGCGTTTGCGTTAAATTTCTCATGACTATACACTATCCATTCGTGCGGCTTATATGGGCGCCGCGGCTGTGGTGACGTCCAGGCTGTCGGGCACTGCTTGCACGGGATTTGTGTCTGTGTCGTTGCGGGCGCCTTCAAAACGGCCTGCGGTAGTGGCTCTGGGCGTGTTGTGGGTTTTCGCCGGGGCTCAACCGCTTTCGCGAAGTGCGCGAGCCGTAAGTCGATATTTGTTCGCCCGACAAAAACATGTCGGCTACACTCTCTCTGACTACACTCAGGAAAAAAAAGTGGGACGAAAATTTGTTGTCCTACCGGACTATCTGCGTTTCAGTTCACTTCTTTTTTATTTTTATTTTTGATAAGTCTCTTTGGCGTAAGATTTTTTTCGTACTTATGCTCTCCCTTACCTTGCCAATGAATCGCTTCACGTCACTACAGCTGTCATCGACGATTTTTAGCCCACGTGTAATCCCAGCGCATACACCGAAAAAAAAAAAAATCACCGCGGCCTGGTTACCCGAGCCATTCGCACTGCAGCAGGCCATGGCATCCAGGTCTAGGGACGCCACCAACCATGAATGCCTGACAAACACATCCCACTACTTCTTTCTTAGAATTCTCCGGAATTTATTCCTCCGCCTCCCCCTGCTGGAAGCGCTGTTTATCCGCATCTGCATCGATGTTTCTCCCCAGTGACATTTATCGCATATGATGATAACCGTCGCCATGATGTGTCTCCGAAGACGTTTCTTACTTTTTAACTGTGTAACAAAACACCTCACGAAAAAGCGCTCGGGATGCCTTTCACCTTTAAGCAATCGAACTCAATCTGAAGATTCAAAATGCACGGATTGCCGTCCTTGATGCGCTTTCTATGCTGTCTGTGTTGGTCTTAAAAAAAACGGTCGAAGTAAAAGGCTGCTGCGTGACGATCTGGATGTTAGAGCTGATCCAGATAGTAGGGGAACTGAGAGGCCGGTGAAGAAAGAAGTTTCGTATTTGAAGCTTGTTATTCTGCGCCAGCCTAAAGGAGGTAAACTGAACTGTAACAATGCTTTTTTTCCACTTGAGCTACGTCCTTTTTTCTCTTTGTCGGCATGATACCCTTTTAATCATGATTCTGTCCGTTTGCGGAGTGATGTTTCAGGCATTTTTTTCCCCTCCGAGAAAGAAAGCACTTTTTCCCTGCCCCCCTCGTTCGCTGTCTCGCGGAACTGTCTCCCACGACTGCAAACGGAAGACCGCTAAGTGGGCTAAATCCCATCAGGGATCGTAACGTGGTCGTCAGCGTCGCCACCTCAAGGCTCTCAGTGAATTAAGTGCTGCGTTATTGTGATCACGAGCTGGCGGCCGTCGATTAGCAGATCCTGCCGAATCTTTTCTCCGTTTCTGCCCCATTCTCCCGAGCCTATAGGCGAGTTTCCCCCAACTCAGCACTTCGCTAAAAGCTTTTTCTCCCGTCTTTGATCGGTCGACAATTGGGGCAAAGTGTGGCGCGGGCGACCACTTGGCGCCGTTCAACCGCTTCCGAGTTGTGCCTTGATCGATCCTAACTTTACTTTGCTAACTGCGCTGCCTCGTCGATTCTAACTTGGCCCCGCGAGCTGCTTGTATATAGGGCGACCCGATTCTCGTTCTCAATGACACTCCCCACCCCTCGGCTCACTCAACACTACCGAGTTGAGAAAGGCTTTCGTCGTGTTTGTGGCTGGCTGACATTTATTTTGTCAGTCATATCATCACTACACGTAGTGACATCAGCGGTCGATATCGACATCGAATATAACTACCTTGGTCAGGGCGTCAGTGGTGAGAAAAATCCGGCGTTGGATGGTATGGGCTGGAGTGCATTCGGCAAGCTCTGCCAAATAATGAAAAAAGCTTGTATTGCAGGGAATTAAGACGTTCGCGTGGAGTTATATGCTCTACGACTTACAAGTCGTACTTTTGGGCTCAACAAGCTTTAGAACAGTGAGGCTAAGCTTTTGAGGTGACATGCTGAGTCTCGCGACGTGGACACTTGGCATAGAAAGACCCATTTTTTTCTTGAACTTACAACAACTTAAATATAAGGAAAACAGGACAGCGGATCCGCTACTGAGGATTCTTCGTGACTTAGCTCTGGGTTCGAACCAGAAATAACGCACGCGGAACTTGGACACGCGGATGTCGCAAAATCCCAGAACGCTTAAAAGGCAACTGCTCGGAATGAGGTCATTATATAGAGCTCCCCTTCACACGCGATACACAACCACCGCTTCCTCCCCCCAGTCGTGCGCCCTCTGGCCGGTAATGTATACGCGGCTGGCGAACGTAATCAAGGTCAGCGCAGTCCTTAATGTTCCATACGCCACAAGCATCGAGTCACGCGTGGGCCCGTCAAAGCGCCGTACGCAAGCTGAGAAAAAAAACCAAAAACAAAGCGCGGGAAACAAACATGAACGAACAAACAACATGCCAGCAAGCCAGACCGAACTCAGGGACCCCGTTATGCGCGCCCTACACGACAGGAGCCAGCCTCACACGTGTGGGCACCCGTGAACGACCATCCAGATATGCAATACATACACAGAGAGAGAGGGAGAGGCATAAAATAAGGCAGTGTGGCATTGACGCCTTGGCCAGAGGTGCTGCTCGTCAGGAGGGGGTCCCTGCCTCCCGCGACCTGAAACCCTTCGACGCCGCACAACCCATCCTGGCGCGGGAGGGGGAGACGATGCACCCGGAACCCGGAGCCATCTGCGGCCAAGCTCCACTGGTCCTGCCTGACAGCATCAACAGGGACGCCCGCTCCATACTCCTCCGCAATGCGGCTCGATTGCTGCAACGCGGCAGCCCGCTTGCACCGACAAGGCCGCCGGTCGTCGCCCACATGTGCTGACTGCCCAGAGCCCGAGACCCTGGAGCACCTGCTCTGCTCCTGCCGCCAGCACGATGTCCCACGAGCAGAGCTTCGGGCCGCGCTCCACAGTCTCGGGCTGTCCAGCCACACCATGATGATCCTGCTTTTCCCCGACGGGCCCCAACTTCCACTGGCAGAAACATTTCGATTTGTCCTGGCCTTCCTCGAAGAGACCGGCCTCATACAACGGCTGTAGCCCAATGCCTGCCGGCCAGCCTTACGCACTCCTATCTCTTTCTTTCTCTTCCCTCTTTCTCTGTCTTCATTTGTTCTCACCTATCTCCCTTTCACTCCCCCTCTCCCCTTCCCCCGGACTGGGTTGTATGCTGGTGAACTCCAAATGAGTTCAAAATATCCCCAGTCCACTGCTTTTCCACTTTCTATTTCAATAAATCACTCACCATCACTCACTCATTCGTAAAGTGTGTGTGCGCGTTCGCGGGCTCTTTAAGCCACCCTAAAATACAAACGCGCTTTTTTAATTGGAAAACGTTGATGGTGCGTGCCGTGCCTTCTCCGGTAAGTGTAACGGTCACGCGTATCGAAAACCCGGTGTTGCGTGTGATACTGGAACAAGGACTGGCGCACACTATAGAGTGACGGTTGGCTCCTCACTGTAATTTCAAAAGGTGCAGCAACCTTAAATACAAATAACCTGCTCCGCTTCGTCATCTACCTTTCCCTGCCTGCTTGCCCCGGATCCTCCTCATAACGACGTCCCCGTGACAGAAAACTGGCTTCGTCATGAGCGATACTTCGTTGAAATACTTGGGCGTTTTACTGCGAAGCAGCTGTTGGAGTTGTCGCTGACATCGTCAGCGTCAAAACTCCTTCACAGTCTGCGCATGCCCTTTTTAGGGCATGTGCAACACAATGACGACAACAGTTAGTAATCGAACGTTAAAGTTGGCGGCTTCTTAGAAGCAGTTCATGACCGATTCACAGACACTTTCAAATGCGTATGAGGAGGAGGATATGGAGGGAGAAGCAGGGGACGAATGGAAGAGGGTGAGGAGTGAGCGAGTAGAACGTGTGTGGGCATTATGATAGAATAGAACAATATTTAGATGATTTACATGATGCCTGAGGCCTATACAGAAAGAGCTGCCAAGAGCCAATTTGACAGCACCGCACGCCACCTTGACTGGCTGTTTTCATAATATAAACGGAGTAGAAGATATAGCATCTTCTGTACAGCAACAGAAAAGCATGAAAGTGCAGTATGTGCGTATTACTAGGTACAATACATTGCAATTACATTTCTGCTGCAGAGCACATGCCAATACATCTTCCACACAAATTCGCACATAACACAAATGAAAAAAAGAAAACGAAAAGAACTGACATCTACTGCATATTGAAAAGCTCGTGCAGTGTCTTGAAAGTGGCGTTGTGAAGCTATTTTTTTAGAAGTGTTTTTTTAGCATCTGAGCTGTTTAATATCCAAGGTAATCTCTTTTTTAGTGTGTAGGCCGAATGTCTCTCTACTCGTTGTAAGCTTCCATCGCTCAAAACGACGTGTCTTTTACGTTTATACTTTATCTATTTTCTGAATAATTACCGGATACTACCGCGCTTTCTTCGTGGTGTCCCCTTTTCTCCTCCTCGTCAGTTTTTATCAAACCCCTCTTGCTTGCAGTGTGGAGGAGAGCTCGGATTCGACTCATTTCTATTTTGAAACGTCACATTTCTGTTTACATTCTTTTCGTTAATGTAGGATGGTGGTTTGAATGGAGGGGTACCTTGAATCGTGAAAATGCGGTACGTTGGACACGAGAATGAGAATGTATACGGTTCCTGATTCACCCGAGGAACGTCTAACGAGAGAGGAGCAGAACCCCTAGCGCGCCGCCTCAATGGTAAGCAGCGAACGGGTGGAGCACGGTAGACGATCGGGTCTGCAACCTGTGATCGGGACGAGAAACGAGAGGAAGGAATTGGCATCGGGCACGCTTGAGATGGGGGCCCCCTGCCTCGCTGATCCCGGCCTCGCTGCGGCATAAACTCCCCCTCCGCCATCTGAGTGTCGTCTTGTAGCGTAAACGGGAGTATTGAATCGAATGGCACAGATTCGTTTCAGACGGCCTCAGTTCGCCATAGAAGAAGATGCAGAAAAAATAGCTTTACAATAACTTGTAGCGATTGTGCATGTGACAGCCAGGAGTATGTTCCTCCCATCTGCCGCACCGCTTTAAATACTGCCATAAAGATGCTGTGCGTGCGTGTGTATGTGAAACGCACACGTACGCATGCGCACTAAGTGCGAAGGGAGAAATGTCTGCTCTTCATTGTTTTTCGAGCGAAACCCAGTTCTGCTGATTACCTCCCCTGTCTTCTCCTTATATATATACTGTTGCCACCTTAGAACAAGAAATGACTCCTCCGGTAAAAACCTTCTGCTCGCCTTTTGGAATCCTTAGAGTGCCGGGACCTCGTTGTAACACGCGCTTGGATACCTTTTTGTCCAAGCCCCAGAACCTCCGGCACTCCCGGAGGAGTCAAAGAAAACTGAAAATTTTCGAGAGCGAACGTGTATAAACCAACTGAACTCAACAGACCAAACGCAAAACGAAGACTACAAGCAGCAGACAGCATAACGAGCCCGGAGTGAAAAGTCAAGAGAAAATGTTCGGCCTGCAGACGCGGAACACCAGAACAGCAGCTGAAAAGCAAACAACTTCACGAAAAAAACCCAAAAAGGTATGCAAAACGCCGCATTTACTACGATTCGACACCCTAAACAAAAAAGTTTCCGTTTACAGCGAACTTCGTTGGTCCAGAAACCCTTGTCGCTCCGAACTCCACGAGGTGAGCCTGACTTGTAAAACGCTGGGGACTCATTCTAAGGTGCAACAAGATCGACGGTATGAACACCGATGGCGGAGAAAGCGCTCTGTAAATGCTAGGTCTATGCTTGGAAATTTCACCTGGAGCCAAGAAAAACGCAGACTTATTGAAGCAAGACAGTATGCTACTCGTCAAAACCGAGCATCCAAGTCAACGGAGTAGTTTCGGAAAGAAAAGATTTCATCGGCGGACAGACACGATGGCTTCGTCAGGTCCAGCCCCCTGCGTTGGCTCTACCCTGCGGAAGCCATGGACTTAGCGTCATCTGTCGGCGGGGGAGACGCTTATAACACTTATAAGCTACGAAGTAAAAGCGGTGCCAGGTGATTTTTCCCCTCGCTCGGCCTGTAGAGTCACAAGAAATACTTTTGTCCGCGTTCTAGGGATGCAAATTAGTTGGACAGCACTAAGCACCTGAGAGGACAGAAAACAACGGATTTATTTCTCCTTCTAAAGAACATGAGACTATACGAGCACTATGTGGTGTAAATGGCGGATTAAACGAAAATGTAGGGGTGCCCTGTACAAGTAAATTTTTCCCCGGTCATTCGCTCAACAGTACGATTTGCCCTGGTCACGTCTTATTACGTAAGGAATCCGCAAACCATTCTACCTCGCACCACTCAGAACGTCAGTATGGATCTACATTAAAGAACACAAGCAATCTGCGCCCCCGCTATGCTGACATTACGTGCTGGCGTCCAAATTCCGGGGTGCAACGGCGTACACAGAGGCATAAAATGGCTCTAGGGGCTATTTTCCCTTCCTATCCTGATTTCTGTGGTCCGGCGTCGTCGCACTAAAAATGACAAGGACAACATCGAAATAAATTTACAGGGACACAAAATTACGCCCTGCAGCTCAATCAGGGTGCTTGGGCTTTTTGTGCAAGCGGATACAAAATGGAACATAATGCTCCAGCGCCTGACCAGAACGACCGAACAAGTTGTGCACACGATTCGTAGAGTCACAAGTAGACACCGAGGCATGAAAGAAGACGATACCATCCGTCTTGTCCAGGCCTTCGTTCTATCGAGGCTAACATACGCAGTGCCCTACATGACTCTAACCAAGACAGATACGGAAAAACTTAACACCCTCATCCGTAAAGCCACGAAGCAAGCCCTTGGGATCCCCATGAGCGCGTCAACCGATAAGGTCCTACGCATCGGCCTGCACAACACGGTGGACGAGCTCATAGAGGGCCACCTCTCCAGCCAGAAAGCGCGGCTTGCAATGACACAAACCGGCCAAAAACTGTTGAACAGAATCAAATGGAGCTCCCCAGACGTGAAGCCGAACAAGCAGCTTCCTGATCGGTGGCGGCATAATATCTTTACCAACCCACTGTCAAAGAACATGCACCCGGGGTTCACCACTGCGGTCGACGAGAAGCTAGAGCAAAAGCCTTAAGCCCGTACTACATGGAGCGATTTCGCCTGTGAATTCGCTGACGGCGCGCTCGTGCGGCAAAACCACCTTTTTCGTTGCTGCGGCAAAGTGCCAAACATTTCAAGGTCGAGCAAACGCCGCTCGTGCGGCGTGTGCGGCGTAGAGGGGCCGGACCTGCGGCCAATAGGAGCACAGCTCGGCACCATGCACGCTTGGAAACCGTGGTATGAGCGCGACAAAAGCGCGGGCCACACCAAAACGTTTGTCTTCTCTGTTTTGTGTGCGTATATTGATAAAGAATGGGCGATTCTTAATAGAACCGCAAATAAACTTATATTTACCGCAAACCAGGCAGAAACAACTTGCCAAGAAAGTAAAATAAAATTACCCTTGTTAAAATCACAGCCTTTGCTGGTGGCAAACAAGGCGCATCTGAAATGCGAAAATCGCGGCGTTCGCAGGCCCCATGTAGACGACAATTCCAGGCATTGCGAACTTCGCAAGTGCGAATGTTCGTTCCAGCGGATTCGCAGGCGAAATTCGCTCCATGTAGAACGGGCTTTAGACAAAAAATACGGCACCATCCCAAAAACGGTCTACACGGATGCAGCCACAATCTGTGGTAGAAGAGCAAAGACAGTGGTAGTCGCCACAAAGACAGAGCTTCTTGTCAGTGCCACCGTACTAACCGTATCAACCAAAGGAGCGTAGGAGCTAGCGGTGGCACTGGCCCTCACGCAGACGGAAGCCACGGTGGTCGTAACAGACTCCCAGGAAGCGTGCAGGAGCTCCAGGTCGGGTTGGGTGGCACCAGCAACGCACCGCATGCTCTCAACCAAATTGCCTGACAGAAAAGTAAGGATTGTTTGGACGCCGCCTGCACATACTTCAATAGAGGGCAACGAATTTGCCCACCAAAAGGCCCGAGAACTTGCCGACCAGGCCTCGGAGGATGTGGAGAAACCTCTTCTAACGTACCACCAAATAACGCAACATTACAAGCTTAATCGACGGACTTTCCCGCTACCTCACCCAAACCTCACGAAATTTGAAGAAACAACACTTAGACTCCTACAAACCAACACCTTCCCGCATCCAATTAGGCTTCACCGGATACCCCCCACCCAGTATCCAGCAGAATGTAAATACTGCCAAGAACCTGGTACACTACGACATATCATCCTAGAGTGTCGAAAAAACATGCACCCACCACCCCTTCCCCGCATTTCAAATCCACTAGAGCAGTGGGAGACACTGCTGTCCAGCCCCTGCCTCTCGGACCAGCTCCTGCTCACGAGAGGGCAGCCGCTGCTAAGACAGCTCATGGATTCCTGTGAAGAGGGAGCCACTCCTACAACAACACCGTAAACGCTCCCACAATAAACGTTTCTCTCTCTCTCTCTCTCTCTCTCTCTCTCTCTCCTATCATGAGGTCACTCGACACCCGATGAAATATGTCCACTACAAATGTAACCGAGAATAGATTCAGCTGAAGGAGCCCACATCCCAAGACGTCGGCCCACGAACACCGATATTGATTGCTAGTGGCTAAACTCTCCCGCCGTCTACCAGGCGAAGAGGTCTCGCCCTAGTGTAGGGCTCCGGATTGGTTTTTGACCAACCCTGGATCTTTAACTCGCCGAAATCTCGAAACAGGCCCTTTAACAGGCCCTTCCTCTCGGACCAGCTCTCTCTCCGAGAGGGCAGCCGCTCTAAGACAGCTCTGGATTCTGTGGAGAGGGAGCCACTCGTCAACAACACCGTCTCTCCACATAAAAACTTCCTCTCTCTCTGATCTCTCTCTCTCTCTCTCTCTCTCTCTCCTATCATGAGGTCACTCGACACCCGATGAAATATGTCCACTACAAATGTAACCGAGAATAGATTCAGCTGAAGGAGCCCACATCCCAAGATGTCGGCCCACGAACAACCGATATTGATTGATAGTGGCGTTTAACTCCCGCCGACTACACAGGCGAAGAGGCGAGGCGCGCCCTAGTGGAGGGCTCCGGATTGGTTTTGACCACCTGGGGATCTTTAACGTGCGCCGAAATCTCGAAAACAGGGGCGTTTTCGCTTTTTGTCTCCATCAGAAAAGCGGCCGCCGCGGCCGGTAAATCGAAACCGCCTCCTTAAGCTCAGCAGCACAACGCCATAGCCACGAGCCCGGCGGGTCGCGAGCATCCGATACCCAACACAAATAGGAAGATAGCGCGCCCCGGTTCGATTAGCGTTTCCGCGTATATATATGCATGCGGCTCCGGGTGCATGCATGCGGCTCCGGGTATATGCATGCGGCAGCCGAGTATACAGCGCAAAAGAAGTCACGTGACCCTGGCTGTCAAGGTGGCCCTTCCGGGACTCGCGGACAGGGCGCTGTTGCGCGCACGGGCTGGGACGCAGTCTGGACCTGGCTTGGTGGCCCCGGCATACGCACACACGTTCAGTACACAACTACGACGTGGACCGAGTGCGGAGGACCGTGCAGTATGCGCTCAGTGCAAGGCAGCGACTGCTCGTAGCCTCGGTCCTCAGGTTCACTCGCCCGCCTTTATTTTCTCGCTCTGTCGTCCGGGCTCGTCCCGAGGGGGCTCGGGCTGTCAGCCGACGCATGGCGATTTGCGGGGCAGCAACCGCGGTCCAGAGAGATTGATGACGGCTTTGTTACCCCGGCGTCCCTCTCGCCCCTACTGCATCCGGTGCACGCTGCCACACACGCGCTCTCCTCACTGGACGCACCACCGGATGCATGGGGGCACTCCAATATATCTGTTTTGTGACCGAAGGATCACATCCCTCCGCGAGAAGATGACGTCGCGATCCGCGAACGCCGATTCTTCACGCTGCTGTCTTGAAGCGGAGGCCGGGCGGGGGTTCCTTTGGTTCGCCTTTCCTGTCTCGCACGATACCGTGTCTCAGAAACCCGCTGGATTTGAATGTCGCTGTGGCTTTACTCAAAACGGCGGTCTGAGAGAATTGACACTGAACCCGAGCTCTCAGGAAGACTAGGAGCCATTCTGCTGCACTGAGAGCACAAAATCGAACGCGAACACGAAACTATCAGCTTTGGCGTTTGAAATTTATGGACTCAGGCATGCGTCGTTTCTCATGATCAATTGCGATATTTGCACTGGCAGAAATCTTCCTCAACAAAACCGTCGCAGTTCAACTCTGCGATCCGAAAAATCTCGAAATGTGCGGATTCGTATTCCCATATTCTCGTTAGTTTTTCATGTCACCGACGCATATTTAATTTTCAAGGCCACAACAAACGCGCAGGGAAACACGAACTACCGACAATGCATATATCGTGAGTTAAATAGCCTGAACTCTGCTTTCGTTGCGAATCGGCCTTCTAAACTCTCAACCCCGCGGGTCCCCCCTTCCTTTCCCCTCAGCCACTTTAACGAGGCCCTCCCTCGAGGGGAAAAAGGGGTGTTCCGTCCCCCGCCGTATCACGAGAGGTCTTTCACACGCCGTTACACTTTACGGAACAGCAAAGGAATCGGTTGCCGCCCTTTAACTTTCTAATTAAATCTTCATTCAACCACTCCTCTCCTATTTCCTGCTATCCCTCTATCAATCCCCCCCCCCTTCCCCCATGGAACCACTATGCTTTTCCCCTCCCCCTTCCCCCAAATCTCAAAAGTCACAAAGGTCTCGCCGTTAGGAACAGCAAAGGAATCGGGAACCACTCGTCACAAAAGTGCTACGTAGGCACTACACCGAACACCTAAGCACAGCCTGCTTCCTTGTAAGTTGTACATACGCCCCACATCATACGTAAATTCATCATGCATATTCTATCCGTTTGGTGCGATTTTCTACTGGAAGGTCGCATTGACAAGCGCAATAATACTGCTCGCTATAGCATCACCAACAATGCACATCACGTTGCTCCTTATGAGAGCGAACGCTTCCGTGAATGCGCACATTGAAGCCGACAACGCAGGCGGGAGAACACGAAATACAAAACCGCACCTGCTCCACAAGAACTGTGGAAGCCAGGCATATGGCGTGGGAAAACCACGCAACCAGCGGCGCCCTCGCTAGATTGATTGATTGTAGGGTTTAACGCGCCGACGTAACGCAGGCGATGAGGCGCGCCGTAGTGGAGGGCTCCGGATTAATTTTGACCACTTGGGGATCATTAACGTGTGCCGAAATCTCGAACACACGGGGGTTTTTGCTTTTCGCCTCCATCAGAAAAGTGGCCGCCGCGGCCGCTCTCACTTAGAAGAGCAGGATCCCGTTTCCTCATTACGCCAAAGGAACACGCTGAAGCTGGCAGCCAGGCAAATTACGGCGCGGCACGCGAGCGCCGAAGCTTCGTTCATGAATGTGGCAACGCATGCACCTCATTTTAACACGAGAGTGTTTTATGCCGGGATACACCATGACCTCTCTGACGTCATATCCGTCGCGGTAATGACATCATCCCGAAAAAGTTCCATTGACGCGGCTGCGCCAGGAATCGAGCCAGCGATCTCTCTTCCAGGGCCGCAACGGGAGGTGCCAAGCCCTCTGCCAACTGCGCTAGAAACTCAGAAGTGAAAAGATGTACGAACGCGCGTTTTATCCTTTCCTATAACCTGCTCCATTCAGATGGTGCTGCCGTCTAGGAGAGGTGAAGCGAAGTAGTGCATCATGATGCTAATAAGCGCCGACAGTAAGCGCCTTGATGGGGCAGCGTAAGCTTCCGTGTTTTTCCGGCAACGTTGCATTAAGGCAGAAAGGCAACGACGCCGACGGGCGAATGTCGCGTTCGTGACTTCTTTGGTGTTGCGCGAGACACGCCAGCGGGATGCGGAACACGTTCATGCACTCACGGTCCAAGCTACGAACACTGCCTCTCGCGTTCCACAAGCTGAGCTCGTCGCAACGCAACCGTCTGCCGTACACGCCACGGAGCAGGGACGAAGTGGTCGCACATTTGCCGAAGCGACCCGCCAGCAGGACGTCGCTCGCCAAGAACACCCACAAGACTGCTGCCACCCCGTAAATCATGCTCCTTTCGCTGTATACCGGGCCGTGACTTAATCAAACGACTCGGCGACAACCCGTTCAGTTTCGTTCGTTCGGCTTGCGAGCGCTTGTGGTTTCAGTCGTATTTACGCAATGCTTCGACGCGTGCAATCCAGTGTCTAATGTTGATGCGTCTAACGGTGCCATGCCGACGAAATATAAACAGCGACGTGGAAGTTCATATCGATGCACAATAAACATTCAACTGATCCTGTGAAGACACATTTCACTTTCGTGTTTTACCGATTCCCATGAACGAGGGGACCAACCCCATTTTTTTCTTCTCGGGCCAACCACCGAGTGACGAGGACGCCAGTGAAGACTGTCGGTGCGGGTACCATGCCGTGTGTTCATCGCCTAAAGAGGTCACTGGTGCACTGTAGTGTTAACCCGCAGGTAGCCGTACAAGTGTGCTGATGGGCGCGCCAGTGAAAATAACGCGGGCGCAACCACGCTGCAGTAACCGAGGATACGCATAAATACTTCCGCCGAAATCACAGACCGCAGCATGTTAGAGGGTGTAGTTCGGGTGCTTAGAGCACGAGTGCTTTAAGTACCCGAACACAGTGGCTGCATTGGTCTGTCGGCTGAGGGATTGTTTGATGCCCAATTTGCGGAGATCTCGTCCCGCCCTCCTATTTCGTGATTTGCGGCATAACTTCGATAATTTTGGTTTGGCCCTGAAACGACAGGACATCGTATACATCCCGGTTGCGTAGGAGCGGTTTTGCTGCCAGTATCATCAAACCATCCTTCCGCCGGACAGGTTCTTTTTAGGTTGTTGCTCAAGTTGCCGACCTTCGTGGCCCGTAAACTTCAATCTCATGACTGAACGCCTCCCTTTTGCCAAGACGCGTGTTGGAAACTGTCTGACTCTGCACATCGCGCAACAAGATGAAGTCGCAACTTCTGTCATTGAAAAAGAAAAGAAGAGTCCGCGCGGACCCGAACCTGCGTAACGAATTCGCTCGAAGCGAACACAGCGGACCGCCGCCTTAGCAGTAGGGTCGTGAGGTTCGTTCCCGGGAGGCACTGTGAGAAATGATTCCGCCACTGAAAATCCCACGACGTCGCTTCTCCGCGACGCCCGATGTGATTGATGCTCCAGAGGCGAAACAAGCGGGCCGATTTGACATTCGGCGTGCGCGTATACCATCGTGGATTCTGGCATTTCTCGAGTGTCCAGGTTGGTTCCGCACACGTTGTCTACTGGGTTTATTTCGTCTTTCCGCCTCGTACCGCTCACCGCAGTCAAATATGAAGGCTTACGGCTTACAACTAGACGCATTCTCACCTTTGTTGAACAAGCAAATGTGAAGCGCTCAAACATCCGAACCACTCAAGTGGTATGCAGAGCAGAAATATCCACGTAATAAAGACCAACAAGCCAAGTCTCAGCCCTCTTTCCAAGCACCCGCAATACTCCGTGACACCTATATTCTTTGCGGATTAGAATATGTAAGGACACGCGTTGGACGGCGCTGTATATGACGCCCATTCGTACATTAAAGTTTCCAATTCTTCCCCTCAATAGTATCCGCTCGCACGCCGTGGCCTGCAATCATTCATTCACTGCTGCCGGAAATGTACGCGGCGCTGTATGACGTAAATCCTGCTTTATGCATCAAAGTTGGTGCCTATAATCTTGTAGAGAAGAAATAAAATAAATTTCCTCTCGATCCTGAGCGGCTTGTAAAGCCGACTGACGACACTGTGTACCGAGGCTGTTAATGTATAGGTGGACGCAGTGCAGGCACCCTTTCCTTCCCGGCTTGCACGCGAGCACATGAGAAAGGAGAAAAAAGGAGAACACGTTGAAGAGTAAACAAGTTATGCCAGGAAACTCAGCGTTCCGGCCATGCGTGGTAAGTGGATAGAATTAAACTATTTTAGCTTCCTGCTGATATATCGGCGTAAGGAGTCTTCCTGAAGCCTGCGAGTTACAAGGCACGCTGCGCCGATAATCCTTTGCGACAGTAACGAAGATTTATACGCGCAAGTGCCGAGGCCCCTTGGTGAGCCGCCAGCTCTGCGCTCAGCCAATGTGCATAGCCTTGAGTCAAGCCAAGCCAAGCCAGCGGCGCCGCAACGCATCCTGTTTCGTACCGAGATAACGAACGGCGGCAATTTTAAACGCGCTTATTTGTGGAACACGCACAAGAACAATTGTGGTCATACAAAATCAAGCCATGACCACAAGATACGAGAAATCACCCATTTTAATTAGGTTGTAGATTAAAACAACTGCGCAGATCGTCTGCGAGATATCTCTTTGCAGAGAGGCGGGACCGAACCACGTTTCCACCATGGACTTCGCAGTGTTTTTTCTGCAGTTTTTTAGCGGGCCGCTAGCGAATTTAGTAAAGCCCTTGACCTTAACAAAACATTTAGAGAATGCGGATTAGCAATACTTTACTTTAATAATACGTATCCGCAAGCGCACTGCGAAACGCTGTCCCCAACTACCTTCGTATTACGTGTCAACATCGCTTTTCCGTATCGCATATGCATGGCTAACTCCTTCTTTTAGTAAAATTAACCTCTCTTAATTAAAATTAATAGGCTGCCCCAGCAACACTGTTGAGAAACACCCCGCGCCACCGTTTCGCTCCTGGCATCGCCGGTATCATCGCGGTTCGAGGAAACGGTTCCACGCTTTCCCTTCCTCCAGTATGAGACCTCACACAGCACTCCCTTATAACGGCCTCCAGTGCTCTCATTAGTGATCTTCGGTCGCGTGCCTGTATCTTTACTTCTAAATTATTTCTCTGTGTTAGCGACAAGGAAGCCCGTTTTTTAGATTGTAACGCTTGATGTGTGACACTTCCGCTGTGCCCGCGTAAAAATGCTTATAATAAATGTGTCTATTATTCCGCAACCGTGAGAATTACGTCAGAAATCCACGGCAGTCGCCTCTCACTGCAAGCACACTACGCAGAGATTCAAATAAAATCACTCCCCCTAAAAATCTGCGCCCACGAGTCAATGGTTCAGTTGTGCGTAATACTTTTTTTACTGTGTTTTTTTACTATATCAAGAGATAGACGCACAGGACTTCTATAAAGGGTGGGTTGCCTGGTCCATTGGCGCTGGGTTAGATTGGGTTTGCTTCAGGGATACACGAATTCTTAGGGTTAAGCAGTTTAATAAAATTCAGCCCAGCTTCCTACTTTTCCCGGAGGTAATTCTCACGGCTGCCGTGATATTAGACACAGCCAATAATAAATGATGCTCGGGCCTTCGAATCTTGGAGCCAACTTTAATGGGCCTGGTGTATAGCGCTCCTCAAGGATGCACCAAGTCGTATAAAACAATTTAATAAAACTGTATCACTTCTTATGCAATACATACACACACACACACACACACACACACACACAACATTCTGCGAAAGTGGATGTCCAGCGAAGCTTTTGTATACTACTACGCATGCTGATGTGGCAGGGGCGAAATGTTCCTAAAGTCGTCTCGGCGGGCTCGTCACTTGCACTCGGCTTCTCTGGCGGCAGAGCCTGACGCATGTGGTCGCCCTAGTCTTTACCAGGAACACTGCGGGAGGTCCCATCGTTCACAGGTGGCTTATCGTCTATCGTGCGGTTTCGATGCTTGTTTTGTGGTTTTTTAACTACAACCTGTGCTTTTTGTTTGCAAAGAAAGATTCTTTTCTATAGCGGCTTTGGGTCTTGCTATAGCTTGACGCGTGCGCTCGGCGTCTTGGGCGAGAATTGCTGGATCTTGCCAGGGCTTTTTCTTTATGACACGAAATTTTCCGGCCAAGCCAAGGAGAGGCTAACAGCTGAGCACTAAAAAAAGAAGATACGGAAATGCCTGTTTCGAAAGAGCAAACAAAAATGGGCCATTGAATGTCTACGTGCCAAAAAGTACTTGAGTTGATACCGGATGCGTAGGGGAGCGGGGGGTTGGGCGTTGTTTGTAATCAGTGAAATCGTAGCCAAATTTATATAAATATCTAGATGTGATTCGCAAACAGACGAAAGAACAACAAAAGAAACGTGGTCGCAGACAACGAATGCACGCCTTGCATGAGGTCGAAATACACACCGCGTGAATAGAGAACGGCACATAATTTTTGATCCGGCAAATTACAGTTCGTGGACAGTGGAAATAAGTCCAGGAAACACAGAGAGATAGAGCACTCGATTCTCGTTTTTGTTTGTTGTTATTAGACAAATTTATTTATACATATATACGTATATCGAAAGGGTCGATGAATGGCCTTCTGTTGGGAAACGAGCGATAATAGGGTGGGGAAATGTTACTTCTGGCAGGCTAATTAGCCCACCTTTGCCCCAAAATCCCAGGAGGAAAGCTAATACCCGAAGGTTTCAGCCAGAGCGTCGGCGATACATCTGTTCGAAGGTAAGGGGTGGCATCGCTGCTGCAGGTTCCTAAAATTCGTTTTGTACGCGCCAGATCGTAGTGCGCCTGCCGTTATCTTGCGTATCAGACGTCCTGGAACTCAAAGTGGGAAATCACATAAAAACTACGCGTCGCCAACGATAACAGGAAAACTTAAAATGTGTGCTTTAGTTAATGAATAGTAATGAATATTTTTTATCATCCACACTGACAGGGGGTGGGTTGCTCGTCGGCTACAAAAAAAAAAAAAAAAAACTGCCAACATCTTTTCTTGTTCATTCTTTTTTGTTTTCGCCGTCCTTTTTTGTTGTAACAATGCTCTTGGTTGCGATCCTTTATGACCCAGCCCCAGTTTTTCGTTACGAGGAAAATCGTCACATTTGTTATACAGACGGTTTTTTCTTTGTGCTTATATTATTTTTGTCTCAGTGCGAGATAGCTGCTTGTGTTTTTGTACGGAACACATCACTCAATGTACCCCTACAAGAATGCCCTCTTTGCGAATGTAGTAAACTGCCTAAATAAATAAATTAGCAAATGAATAATTACTTCTCGCTTTTTCCCTGTTCGTAACTATTAGTGAACAGGAAGCAGGAGGCTTCAGGCACAATCAAAACCCCACCAGAGGACCATTTTCTTTTTGCGCTTTTCCTCACTCGGTTAAAAACTAAAAAGAAAGCTTTCGTTGATTCCTCTGTCATAGGAATCGGTAAAGCACGAAAGTGAGATGTGCAGCGAAATCTGCAGCGAAAGGAGCATGATTTGCGGGATGGCGGCTGTCTTGTGGGTGTGCTTGGCGAGCGACGTCCTGCTAGCGGGTCGCTTCAGGAAAAGTGCGACCACTTTGGTCCTGCTCCGTGGCGTGTAACCCGCCGCGGTGGCTCAGTGGCTAGGCGTTGCGCTGCTGAGCACGAGGTCGCGGGTTCGATCCCCGGCCGTGGTGGCCGCTTTTCTGATGGAGGCGAAAAACAAACACGCCCGTGTGTACGAGATTTCGGCGCACTTCAAAGATCCCCAGGTGGTCGAAATTAATCCGGAGCCCTCCACTACGGCGCGCCTCATTGCCTGCGTTGCGTCGGCGCGTTAAACCCCACAATCAATCAATCAATCAATCAATCAATCAATCTCTGGCGTGTAGGGCAGACGGTTACGTTGCGACGAGCTAAGCTTCGGGAACGCGAGAGGTAGAATTTGGAGCTTGAACAGTGAACGCCCGAACGCATTCCGCTTCCCGCTGGCGTTTCTCTTCGCATCAAATCAGTCTGCGTTCGCGCCATTCGCCCGTCGGCGTCGCTACGACGCAGCTTACGCCAACTGTCGGCGCTGGTTAGCGTCATGATGCACTATTTCGCTTCACCTCCTCTAGACGGCAGCACCATCCGCGTTTCTCCTGTATTCGTTGTCCTGGCGTCATTTCCGTTACGGATATGACGCCATCGAAATCTTGGTGTATCCGGGAATACACCAGTTTCGCGTTAAAAAAGCTCACGCACTCTGCTCTCGCTTAATTTAAGAAAACTACGCCCAGTCGGCTGCGATCTACCGAACTAACATCTCCTACTTCGTGTTCATCGCTCCGAAAATCTACGACAACTTTTCAGCGACTTTTTACGCCGTTTTAATTCTACTATCGCCGACAAGAAGGAATACATAGGAGCCTTCAATACAGCGGGTACTCAGAACGAAACATTCCTTACCCTCGTATCGAAAAAAGGAAGTTGCAGTCAGTCAGCGGTCTACCCGGAAGGAAACATTTTCGCGGGCACACCGCCGCGAACACGGTTCTTCCGGGCAATTGGGTGGAACGCCGACAACAAAGAGCGTGGCACCGGCATTGGGCGACAGTGCCCAACAAAGAGACGGTGCTTAGGGGCTTAGAGGCAACGGGTGGAGAGGAAAAGGCAATCGATGAGAAGACAGCCGATGTGGGCGAACAAAAAAAAGAAAAAAGAAGAGCGTGGGCCAAAGAAAAGAAGGCCGCGGATGGATCGTATAATCGAGGAAACTCAGAAGAAAAGGCACAGTGAAAAAGACGCTTCTCTCAACATATTAACCGTGGGCTGTGTATAAAGGGAAACGACAACGAGCATGCCACATACACGCCAGGACCAGTTTTCCAAGAAAGCGTTAATGCAACCAGCTACGCACGACGTCATTTGTATTTTTGTTTCCGCGTGATTTTTTTTTTTTTTTTTCATTTATCGGACCTTTTCATAAATAAGCAACCCGTCCCAACCGTGCTGCACTTGAGAATTCTGGGACGCGATATCCCCAAAAATCGTTCTGGGCTACACACGATCGCTCCCCTCCAGAAGGTTGTAAACCAGGTGACACATCTGTTGAAATGGCACATCTATTGATGTGACACATCGTTGATATGGCCGCAAAGAGTCTGACACGGTCAAAATGATTAAAAATAACTACCGCTTGAATAACTCAAGCGGTACCTATGGAATACCGCACTTGGCCCTTAAAATGAACGAAAAAGCCAGATTAAATATAATTATGCACTAAGCCTGCAATACTTCACTCGGGCTGCCCTCAAGAACGGCGGCATCCAAATTCTTACAATTAGGCGTGCATGACAGCTGGGAGGAATTACAGGAAGCGCACCACATTCTCAGATATAGCGCTTGAAGGAAACAGTGACAGGGTGTGCTACCCTTCACCGATTAGGTTATACTACTCCACCGACTAAAGATTCGAAAACAAGCATACCTTTGAAGATCCGTCAGCACAAACGAGGGGCACCAATAATAAGAAATAAGCATCCGGAGAACAACAAGTTTAGAAGAATTGCCCAAGCGCGAGCCACGTCCGCCAGGTATGCACACTACCCTAATACCTACTATGTGGACGCATCCCCTTATCTGCACCATCCGGCCCACGTAACCTGAGACGGGAATGGACGGGGTCAAGAAATCACATTATGCACAGGGATTGATTATGCCGTAGAAGCCGCGATAGCCCACCACCCCTACCGAAGACCCAATAACCCTACTCGCCGACTCTCAGGCAGCTTGCAGAAATTATCTACAAGGTCGCATTTCTAAAACGGCTCTTCATCTTCTGCTAACAAGACCAAGCATTCCCGAATTTATATTGACTAGGTACCCAAATCCCTCGAGGGGAACGAGGCGGCTCACGCCATTGCCTGCACTTAAATATATCGGGCCGTTTCTCTCACGGAGAAGTCACCAGAGTCTTCCACCTAACCCGCAACCTCTCTTGCGCTACACGGACATCCTGGTGGACTACCGACACAAACGGCGAATTATCACAAGTCCACACGAACCAACAAGGGATGAAGCAACAACGTTCAGACGACTACAAGCTAACACACATATCCGCACCGCACCCTCCTTCATGCCGTTTATGCAACAGATTATCAAGCCACCTGCCCAGCGCCCGGTACCCTATACCATCAGGTGTAGGAGTGCCAGAGAACACCGGACCTGCACCCAATCCCCAACTCCTCCATACATCAGTGGACGGCGCGGCTGACCGACAAGGACCCTACATTCCAGCGTGGCCTGGTGAAAAGCGCCCACGCAGCCAGCCGCAGCCAGGGAATCCCGTACTAGGGATCCCCTCCACCGGGCGGGTGGCCTAAAAGCAGTCCCTGTTGTTCTCAATAAAGATTTCATTCATTCATTCATTCATTCATTCATTCATTCATTCATTCATTCATTCATTCATTCTTCCTGATCGCACCTGATGGTGCTTCACGGCAGGCCCTTTTCGAAAATGGAAACCAGCAGTCTGTTTTTCTTTGTTCGTTTCTCTTCTATACCAAAACCGCACATCAAGCCATTTGGCACATTGAAGTGTGCAAGGGAGACAGACAGACAGACAGACAGACAGACAGACAGACAGACAGACAGACAGACAGACAGACAGACAGACAGACAGACAGACAGACAGACAGACAGACAGAACAACTTTATTTGGCCACAGTTGGGGCAGTAAGGCCGGCGACGTCTTCTCCGTCGTCTGTCGGGCAGCAGGGCTCCTTTTGGGAAGGGGTCCGAAGCCGTCGGCCAAGCGGGCCAGGTCTTCTCAGACTTGGGGGGTTAGGGTCACGCAGGGAGGAGGACGAGTGAAACTTTATGTTATGAGAAGAATAAAACAGAGTTAGGGCCTGTGGCCCTCCGCACAGGTGCAGTCCCTATTCCGGGACCCCATTGGTCAAGGCCGCCGCTCTCGCCCGTCGAGCTAGAGCCCTTTGAGACTCCAGCCCCGAGCAATTGAGCAGGGCTGCCTCCCATGCCTCTCTGGTCGGCCTCCCAGCGCTCCTCGCTGGTGATGGTAAGGATAATGGGGTGAGATCGGTGCCTGGATAGTGGGATGCTATAACAAGCCCATATGATGTGGGATAGCGATGAGTGAGGGACCGAACAATATGGACACGCGTCTACGTAGGTGTCAGGAAAGATCGCAGATATGATGGCAGGAGTGGGGAAGGAGCGGGTCTGAAGGGAGAAAAATGTAAAGTTAAGTTGTGTTTTCTTAATTTCTGCAAAATCGCGAGGGAGAAAAAGAATACCTTCAAAAACACTATGCCCTAATTGCGCGGGGTCGCTTTGTCGAGTGTGCTGCAACGAGTAACGGAGCGACTGGTGCGACAACACAACAAGACACCGGCAATAAAAAGAAGAAAGATCTCTCATAACGTGCACTGTGCTCTGCAACAACCTTTTGGTTTGTATTTGCCAGAAGCATAGAGGCATCCAACATGAATTTCTCCAGAAAGACTGTTGGATTTCTTTTTCGTGAATCTGTTTTCCTTATTCTTTGTTCTTTCCGCTGCCCCAGTTAGAGGACACGCGTGATGGGTGGTGGTTGCCCCACCCATTGAGGCTTTACAAAAATGCCACTTGTTCTAGATACGCAAAAAAAAAAAATCATAAGAACCTTAAGAAGATCCGGTTAACGCCCACGAAGGAGCGGAAACTCGGATGCAAGCGCTATTTGTGTAGGCGACGACGACTAGCCACGGGGGTCCACGAGCGAGGTCATTGAAGAGAATGCCGTATATAGGCTGCGTGCCCTTCTTCGTGCCTCAGAAAAGAAATGCAGGGGGCTATCGCGCTGCGAACTCGATCGCGCGGAACTGTCGGAGTGGGCGAGCTTCCCCCGCAGAGCGGGTCCCCCCGTGGTCGCAACCGACCAAGAAAAAAATAAAGACGACCACCGGCAAACATTCGTGGACCTGCTTTCTGTTTAGTTTCCGAAGTTCATGCAGTCGCTCGCAATTTTTTCTGAAGCGGCCCAACTGAGCCATAGGCCCAGTCTACGCGGGGTTTTCAATGCCTTCCACGCGTTGCGCGGTCCTCGCCAATGAGAGTGAAGGACAGCAACTCTCCGAACTATTGCGCCAATTCCTTCCGCGTACACTGAAACCTCGTCATAATGAAACCTCGCTTTGTTCCAACTGTTTCAATGCACCTTGTCACCGTTTCCTTAAGAGGGTGCGCTGTAAAGAAGATATGGGAAGTCCAATCGGGCAAGCAAACAACCCCACCGACTCACAAGGTACCGGTGACGAGGGGGTGGCCGTCTGATGCGCGGCTTTCGCCGGAAAGAGCGGTTAAGATTGAGACAGAGCTTTCAACTAAACAACAACAGAAAGACATATTTGAACAGGCAAAATACGATACATGCACGAGGACACATAACGTTAACGAGAGGTAACTTAGAAACGAATACAAATGCGAGAGACAGTTCAAGGTTAGATGAATGGATATTACGAAGTAGAGCAGTTCACTAAAAGAACACAATTCGAAGCATATTAGAAACAAAGTCCCAATGAATTGACTGACCGGGCCGGATGATGCACCTCTGTCGGAGGCGATTCGGCTATCTATGAAGCGTCGCTTCGACGTAGGCCAGGCCGTCCGAGGACGATCACGGTGATTCAAGTCCCCGGACGAGCAGGTGCAAAGGACAGTGGAGCGACATTGGAGCGGTCTAGCTCAGACCATCCGTACGAGTCCAGGGGACAACAGAGACGTCTGCCTATTGAGAAGGCTGAAGAGTGCGGGCGCAACTTCGTCGAGAACGAGGTTATCTTTTCATCTCCGTCGCAGACAACGAGACCACCATGAATGGCGACGTAACCATCCGGTGGTTCGGAAGCATGCCCACAGAGGACAGCGGTCACCTGTGCTATCGAATCGATAGCACAGCTATCGATCACCGAACGCCCTCGTCCCTAGTCACCTGTACCCCTGATGACAGTTAGAACAGTTAACGAAGACGCCTCTCCAACGTGCATAATTTTTGTCACACAAGGTAAGCATCCGGTGCGGCCGAGGGGGAAAAATCCCGGGCCATCTCCACTAACGTGAAACCCATTGGGAAGGGCGGAGCATGCAGTGTATAAGTGTATTCTTGGCGCATTGGCGTTTTGCCAACGGAGATGAAACCGTTCGGGGGTAGAGGTATGCAGCTTTCCTGTAAACGTATCGTGTCTTTGAAACACGAAGTGTTCTAGCGCGAGGCGTAAACAAGTGTCCCGGTGTTTTTTTTTTTTTTAGTACGCGTTACAAAGCGCTCCAGCGCGAGGCGTAAACTAGTTTCCCGGTGTTTTAGTACCGTGGCTACATGAGACGAACGACGATTACGATGACGGTGACAGGAGACGCCAACAGCCCCAGCCCCTAAGGGGCTTCGCCCCTAAAAAAAGTAAAAAAGCATTTTTCTGTGAGCCAACCCTGGTGTAAGTGATATAATCAGTCGCTTCATTCTCGAGTCACGTACAGCAACTATGCGAGAAGAAAGGTTTGTGAAGTAGAATAAACATGCGGCGTTATTATAACATAATTCTATATATGAAGATGACCGTTCAACTAGGAGAATAGAAGCCGATTAAACGATGATTGCGGCTACTGTCGTCGGCAGAAATCTGCGTTAGAAACCATTTCGCAGATGTAAGACGAAACTCTGGTTATTCAGATCCCGAGAAGGGTCGCGAAACTGCTTCCGAAGCATAAAGCTTCTCTAGCTTTCCCAATTGTGCCACAAACACGAACTGGAGGACCGTCTCGGTCTCGTTCCGTCCACTCTTGCTTCCGCCGGAGCGTAAATCGCGCATAATCTCCAGCACGCGACAAAGTTCGCGGGACACTCTCCCAGACGCGACCAAACAAAGCACCATCAACAAACACGCACAAACCGTATATATGCACACGCCACACTGGATCCGGATTCGTTTACTGTTGGATACTACCTCCAGCTGCCGTGCGACGCTCGGCCGAGTGGGCCCTTCCTAGGATGGCAAACCGTCCGGCACTGGACGCAATCCACGCTGAACAACCGCTGCCGCTGCATAACTGGTTCGCCTCGCCGCACGATCCAATTACGCGCTGGTTTCACGCAATCCCGTGCAGCACGGCACAAGTGTAAAGCGCGCAGTTAAAGGCTCCATTCTCCGCTTACTTAGGCAACTAGAAAACACTGCCGCGGAATTCCAGGCGGTAGAAATAACCGCGCTGCTGCGTAGTGCACGCCAAAAAATGAATTAGGCACGCTGAGTCTTTCCAAATTTACGCGCCACTTTGTGGTTGTATACACAGTTGTATAATGGTACAGAAAGCAATGGATTATTTCACTTTTACGTGGATAAAACTTAGCTTCCGTATCACTTTCCCGCCATGTGTTCGTTTGTTTCCGGGAATTTATTAACCAGCGCTTATTACTGCAACATCATCCAATGGCGAATAGAGTGAAAAAGCTTGCTTCCGGCATGGCCGGCGTATGTGCCTCCCCTCTATGAGGAGCTGGTGACAAGGGATTGATGCACTAAATTGTTTCTACAGAGGCAAAGAACTAACGGTAAGTGCATACAGTTTCAGCCGTGCAAATACCCATCTTAGCACCGTCGTGTAACAATAGCGTTGAAGTAAAAAAAAAAACGAAGACAGGCCAGCAGTGTGTGACACGTGGGTGGATTTTTCGTTGTGTCAGACGGAACACGCTCTTTGGGAGTGGACACGCCGGAACCGTTCCGGCCTGCCTGACATTAGCCAGAGGCCCAGCGCAGACGCCGCTAGAAACTCCGCCAAGGAGGGGACGGAGTCTGGGCGAAAAACGCACGGGAGAACGGGAAGCAAGCGACGCATTTCCGACGCTATCCGCACAAAGCCCGCTCTCGCTGCTCGTGAACGGATTGTTCGCACCCCCTCGTAGCAGCCACGTACTGCGGCGAGTGTGCTTCACGGGGGCGAGATGGCATTACCCAAATTGAGTTTCGCTTCCGCCCTCCGACCGGACATCTCTTCTCGGTGTGCCGGAACTAAGCACAGCTACACGAGCAGTGCTGGGAACCGCACTTCCCGGGAACGAGCCGGACAATTGATTCGGATCGTATAGCGCGCGCGCAGATTGGGGACACAACAACGACGGCGATTCCTGTCCCAGCAGTGCTCTGCATCGGCCGGATCAGTGCAGCTAACGAGCTAACGGATCTTCTCGCAGGCGGCGGCAGCTTTGCAACACCGCGAGTGCCGAATTGATTTCACAGCCTAATTACTTTGCGAGTTAGCTACACGTCATGGGATATGTCAATGGAGTTGAAACGTTATATTGGAGCCCCAAGCGCTACAGGCGAACCACTCGTAATGAAATCTGAAAATCCATTACACTCAGAAGGTAGGGAATTAGATACATGATAAATTTCGATGCGCTGTTGGACGTTCGCCTCCGTGGTTCATTTCGACATTCTACAGCCTCGTGATCTACAACCACAATATGGGTGACTAGTAAGGGTCAAGGGTCAAGGGTCTATGATCAAGACCCTTGCTTGTGAACCCACATTGTGGTAGCTTTCAAGCGGGAGACAGATGGTTACTGCAGTTAGATATTCTTGTAAGTGGTTGTGTTGCAGGCGCGTGTGCCTCGAGGTCTTCTGTGAGTTTGTAAACTGCCCCTGTGGTTCCTGACTGTGCAGCTCGACATTGCTATTTTCAGAAATGTGTGTGTCACCGGCGGCCGCCGGGCCGCATGCTTTGCGCCTCTGAACTAGTTTGCTTTGCATTTAGTATTTTGAGACGTTCGGTGTAGGATTGTTTTATTGCTGTGCTCCGTGCGTGAAGTGTCTGCCCCCACCACCCTTTTTTTAAATAGAATGGAATTGGTTATTGCTTTGCTTTTTGAGAAAAGCGTTTGGTGCTTGCACCCGCAAAACCACGTCTGCTCTTGCTATGAGTCTTCACGTTTTTTTTAATGCTGGGGAGAATTTTTGAGGAGCTGTACATCTGGGAAGTTGGTAAGCAAATGGATAGTACTCCTTCTTTGCCTGTTCCCTTTCCCCAACACGCAATCGTATTTTCTTAACAACGATGCACTGTAGCACACTCTCCACACCTGTAAAAGCGTCCGTGTGTCTAGGTTGTACGTTTCTCCGATTAAGACTGGTCCTCTAGTCAAAACGTTATTAAACTAAATTGTTTAGTGTTTCTCTCGTGTGTCTCTGTCTGTACATACCTTATTGCGAGTTTAGTTTTTTGTTTTCACAATATATATATATATATATATATATATATATATATATATATATATATATATATATATATATATATATATATGTATCAAACGGAGGTGAAGCCCGCCGTTTGTCACTTTCCATACTCTTAATTAATTCGCGGGGCGCACGCGTGGCTATCTCGGAAGGAGTGCGGTGGGGCCGGTGATTTTAGAGCGGCCGGCGATGGATGAAGCGGCGCATATCATTCCTCCCTCCCCCTTCCACTTCCAGCCATCGTCGTCTCCTTACTAATGCCGAGCAGCACCCACTCACGAAACGCCGCAGAGCGGAGCCCCGCGCTCGTACAATTAAGCTCATCAAGGCATCCTCCTCCTCCTCCTCCTTCGGCCCTCCCGATGTACCGCTCAGGCACGCATGCCCATCCCCGAAGCTGCCGGCGCATACATGACAGCTCGTGGCAGCGGCACGGCGCACCCGGGGCCGCAAGCGTGACTTGCCGGCGTCGCTAATAACTCGCGCGCCCTAGTCAAAATGACGCCGCGCGGGCTGGCTGCATTGCTCTACCGCGTGCGAGAGCGCCGCGCGAGGAGTTCGACGACCTTCGGCAGTTTACGGACGGGACAGCAGCCGTCCTAGTTTCATTAATTGATATTTTATTAACCTCAAACAGCTGCGAGACAGCTTTATCATAGGGCGTGAAGCATACTACTGGCTTAAAGCAAGAAATCTATCCGTACGTACGTGTAGGCGTATTGCCATCGTCATCATCGCTATTACGGGACCTTTCGTAAGATGCAGTGGCGTATTATCACGTTAGGAACGGAACGAGGACTAGTTGGCTGTTATTATTATTATTTTTTCAGAAAACTGACCGCACTAGTGCAGCTCGAAAGCCTTACAAGCAGTTGTTTGGGCACACCGATCCTACACTCAGTGTACCCCCTGTATAATGGAATGTCCTTTCCTCATTAGGAACCGTAATCCGACAGCATAAGAACAACAAAGACAGCGGACAGTCATCCGCTCCTCATAGAGCACATTCGTCTACTGGTAAATCTATCTACTGATAAAACCAACGACTGATAAATCCAGCAAAACTAAATTCATGGTTTTCGGCTCGCGTAACAAAGAGCGAAGTAATATTTAACCTTTGCGCATTAATTCCCATGCAATATTCTCAACAAAAGAGTGTTCGTTTCTCGGTATTTAACTTGACCCATTCTTGAAATTCAATGTTCATATTAATTCCCTCAGAAAAAAAAAACGGCGTTTGGAATTAGAGTGCTAATTAAATCACAGCTACCTTTTCCTATTTCAACACTCCTCACACTATTCTACGGCTTTTACACATAGTCATATTAATTACTGCATAGCATCTTGGGGACTAACATACAACTCCTATATCGCTCCATTAGAGCATATTCAAAAACAAGCTATTCGAATACTTACACATAGCACTTACAACGCGCATGTCACACCTCTTTCGTGTCAACTTAATATGTACTCAATCACACAACTTATCTGCCACAATCTATGCCTCATTGCCTACCGCGTGGTTCATGATCCCTGTATTCTTCACATATTTGACCGCTCTTGCAGTGTTAAATACCTTCTTACTGCCTTCAGTGCGCAGCAACTAAGGGAAAAATACAGTCGGAATTGCTGCTGCAAAAGCTTGGAAGAACTGGCCTTTAAATGTTAAATCTGCACCATCCTTGTCATCGTTCAGGCATATTCTCAGGACATTTCTGTTCTCCGATGATTTACACTTATGCAGGTGCTCAGTAATGTATTCCTTTCTAATTTTTTATGTACTTGTACGTCATTTTCTTGTATTTAATACTCCTACATGTTTGTAATATGTATAGAGTTTTTTTTCCATGTCATAGTTAATTATTATTACTGCAGCTGTATGTTTATGCATATTATTCGTGTTCATGACTGCTACTAATTGCTTAGTTGTGCACAATAAATAAAAAGGGGTTCCATTACAGTTTATAACTCTGGGACCCCTTTCTGTATACATGTATTTTTACACACTCTATTTTCAATACGAGAATAAAGTGAAACTAAACTGAAAACTGAAATCACGTCTTATCGTTTGCTACGTTCTCGCTAATGCCTGTTACAGAGAAATTGGTTGATTAAGTATAATGAATGAAATGAGCGAATATAAACCAAAGAGTAGGCAGAGGAAGCGCTTTGGGGATTCGATGAGGGACGCCCGGTTCGAGTACCCTGCTCCCATCATGTCAATCGGTATCTCCTCTCGCATAGATGTACGGCGAAAAACAGGCAGGCGCTGCGTCTTGGCCACCCGAGAACCGCAGTGCTCTCTACCGACACTTTCCCCGGACACGGAAACAATAGTCTAGATGACGCTGCCTTCTACAGTAATGCGAGGCACTTGGGGCCAAGAAAAGAAAGAAAAGACTGGATATCTAGAATTTTCAATTTACCTAAAAACTTCCCCGGACATTTTTCGGCAACCTTGACTGTCGTCGGCACATATGCGAACGCAAGCTATGTTTCATAATTAATAGAACAATAAATAGAACAATAAATAGACCAAAAATGATGCACCTCCTTCGTCTAACGACGGCGATGGTTGAACGCTAAGCTTTATCGTGCGGGATTCCTGTTGATACGAAAACCTAAAGCAGGCTTCGCCTGTGAAGGAGTATATTTGAGGCAGAGTACGCTTTACAGGTGGAAGTTGGCTTTCCCGCAGTGGTTTTTCAGGTGTACTAGAGGCGCCATTGGTGAGACATAGAAAGATTCGCTTTAATAAGCAAATAGAAACAATAATAAATAGAATGCAGTGTCCGGAGTACCCTTCAACGGCGCTACAACTAAGCGATGCAGCCACGGCTATATATAGTGCTGCTCGACGACATTCCAGTTTTTAGGTCTAGGCGCCACGTGTAGAACGTCTGCCATTGTGGTGCAGAAGCTCCATGTTAGCTTCCTGATACCAATAGCTGTGGTTTGACTCCGGCTCTGGTCTCCTCAATTTAATTTTTTTTTACAGTTGCAATTGAAATTCTCGTGGCTTGGTTAGTTTTTGGTGTGTTAAAATATTTCTTTACAATCGTTAGGTTATGTTAGGTTGCGTTAATGACAGAGAACAAGTGTAAGATGCTGTTTCTTTTCTCTCTCTTTTTTCGGAATACCGGTGGGCGTCGCCTTAGTGCAGTGCTTATAGTACTGCGTAGGGCGGCACTCCAGACTTAGCGAGAACAGATACCGAAAGCTCGGCCAAGACTGGTCGACGTTCTTGCTCCCATGCTTCAATTAAGTAAACGGGACTTTGAGTTCGCAGATATATTCGCCGCTAAGAAGAATGAATTTCGCGAAATTTTCAAGGACGGTGTCTGGGTGAGAACCCAATTTTCCTGGCTAGGTAGCACGCAAAAGCCGCAATGCTATCCACACCCGACGTGTCCGACGTCGGTAAGTGAAGTCACATGGAACAACGAAAACTTCCATGGGATGTAGAGAAAGAAAGAAGTTGCGGGGCCAGGTACTAGCGCGAGGTTGTGCAACCTGCTCCTGCAGACAGCGATTGACTTAAGCAGCCCCCCACAGTCAGGAACCGCAAACAAATGCGTCTGTGCGCATGTGCAGGGCGGAGGGGATAGCGGAAAATCAGGTCAGAGGAAGGTGCGAATTGCTTCAAATTTCTTCGCAAACCAACACAACAAACAAAAACAACAACAACAACAACAACAAACGCGACAGTTATGATTTATTGCTCTTTGTAAATGCAGAGCATTTCAGTAACTCACGATGTCACCCGCGTTGACGTCCGTAGTCCGCACCGTCGTTGTCCCTACTATATATAAAAAAAAAATAGTATCCGGCGCCCGGTTTCGATCCCTCGACCCTGCCGGCGGAACGCAATGTACATAGTGCTCTACCCACTGCGCCACAAAGCCGACTTTTTTTTTTCTTTAATACATGGAAATTTTAGAGAGAAGTCAGCCAAGACAATTGACACACAATATAAACACTAAACAGACAGCAAAGGGTAAGCACGTCAGTCTAACAAGGTCGGCACCAATTCAAACTCCAGGCAAGCAAACGCACGCATCCAAAAGATGCAGCCACTCTGGTGGATCACTCTGCGCAACGTAAACGCTCCGTACCAACGCCGCCTGTTCCCGAAAAATGACCTTGGTCAGCCTAGGGGGTTCAGCATGCCGATCAGTCATGCGGCACTTCCACAAGCTAAACAAACCTAGGAGCACAAAAACGTCATACGGCACCCGATTAACGTCCTCAAATGGCAAGAAGCGAAGGGTGTATGGGGTGATGCCAATGTCCTTTTTTAGTGTCCGTTGCAAAACGTCCCAGAAAAAACACCGCGTCACGGCACAGCACAAAACAGTGGTCAATAGTTTCTGGTTGGTCGCACAAGCGGCAATTGTCTGACCAACGGGATCGACATTCCTTTGTCTCGCAGCCATGTTTCAACTGGAAGCGTTTTGCGAATGAAGCTTAAAGAAAAACGTTTTTCGCATTTGGCGGCACGCACATACGCTTGACACGGTCTAAAACATTATTCGTATGGTCCCGCAAGTATGGCTGGCGATAAAAGAGGCACGGGGAATAGATTATGAATTAAAGTGTTCGCCATAGCCGTCCTTGAAAGACTAAACAGGTACTCCAGAGAAAACCGCGCAGTAAGGAAATGAAAAGTATCTACAACTTCTTTTAGAAAACCCCATGCGGCTTTTGGTTCACCTCACCCGTAGAAACAAGGAGAAAACGGCAAATGGTAACTTATGCGCTCTTGAATTACAGTACGTAAAAATGGATGCTCCCGCCGACTTGTGAAGAAAAAACCGAGACACAAGTTGGTGCACAAACAAATGCATTAACCCAACACCACCAGACCGTAAAGGAAGAAACAAATTATCTCTGCGCATTGGCTCAGTCAGATCCCCACACGAAGGTAGCAAACACTCTGTGTAGAGCCTGGACTTTCGCCCGCGCACAGTGCAGTACCTGAAGCACATAAACAAGCTTTGCTACCAAGAAGACATTGCAGACTTGCGCACGGGCAAATACAGAAAATTCTCGCCCCCATCCATGCCTGCGAGGCACGCTTCGACATGCGTGAGTGCTGAAGACCAGTGTGGTCCTGACACGCCAGAAAGCCGACACAGAATGGGACGCTACGAACGCGCCTTATATCGTTGACTCATTCAAATTACTGCTGACGAGCGCTCTCTCGTCAGCAGTTGCCACAAGTGCAACAACATTAACGTAACGCAAACTACTTAACGTCGTGTGCCCCCGGAAATGCTCTGCATTTGATCGTGCCCCTCGCGAGGGGGATGTTTCACTGCGTCTTCTCTCGGTCGCGGGACCCGTGGGCGCCATCTGGCGGAGGCGCCGGCACAACTCGTAGCACTTTGAAAAGATGCGGCGCCAGCCAGCTGTGTGTGTGCGTGCCGCACTTGTACAAATGGCGTCTGCATTGGCTGTCCACAGAGCAAAGCATTCGTACAAGTAAGCCGTTGCAGTCAGTCAGTCAGTCAGTCAGTCCGTAAGTCAGTCAGTCAGTTAGTTAGTTAGTTAGTTAAAGGGGTCCTGAAATACCTTCCGCCGATGCATGGATGTACATGTAACCAATAAGACAATGTATTAGCAATCTCCTCCCGCAAGAATTTTGTTAAAGCGATGAGTATTAGCTGAGAAATCGTAAATCAAAAACCGCGCATTATCGTCGCGCCGCGTTTCCTCCTCTTTTCAACTGTTGACGGCGCGCGAGCACTCCTCTCCATGATGCTGCGCTAGTCCAGCGGGAGACGTACTTCCGCATTACGCTCCTCCGGCTGCCGTCTGCTACGGGCAAGTTTTGTTGACACCATGAATTCCGCACTCCGCTCAAGGATGGATAAGCGAACAAACAATCCGGCCGCATGTGTGCGGGGCCTGACCTTGCCCTTTCGCGCTGTGCGTTGCTGCAGTGCAGCACGTGACTTTTAATCGGCGAACTCGCAGCTGTTGGGGAGGATCTTGCGCTCGGTCCCTTTAAGCACCGCGCACTGTTTATCCAAAAAGCGCCGTATCAGATGTGGCCCCTCTGGTGCCGGGTCTTATTTTGCGGTGGTGGTAATTCCTGCCGGCGCCATGTGAAAAAGACATTTTAAACGAACGATCCAGAACCCGTGCACAAAACGCTTCAATCATGTGACCAGTTCAGCTTGGGGCGACGCGTGGGTGGAGAGCGGCAACGTTGGCAAAACATGCTCCGGCACGGCTCTGAGCTTTCTAGCGCTGGAGCGAGCGCCTTTCTTTGACGATCTCAAACATCGGTTGCCTTGGAAACAAGGCACAAACCGCTCTAGAAGTCAGTTACGGTTGCTGGGTGATCTCGGTTCAGCTTGGGGCCCCACCTCGCGGCATATGGGCACTGCAGGCATACTACTCACTCCCATTTGGAAGTGCGAGGTGCGTTTGGCATTACAGGAGGCGATGGTGTGTGTGTGTGTGTTGTGGACGCCTTTGTTTCGCGATGAAATGCGACGTTGTGCTTCTGCGGGTGGATAGTGCTTCCCATGGTCTGATTATCTTTCTCGAGCGACGTACGACTCAACCTCGCATGGGGTATGTGCAGTGTGCGTGGCTAAAAGCCATCTCGGCTTGCGCGCCCAGAGTTAAGTGACTTGCTGTTTGTTCGTTCCGCAAACCGCGCGCGAAGTGAGAGTGCCGAATTTACGACGGGCAGGAGGAGGCAACCCATCGTCTGTCAATCGCGGTTCAGACTTGCAACGCATGTTGTGACGTTGTGTTCGTTCGAAACGCATCTCTGGATTGTTTTGAAGTGGAAAAATGTATCCGTCAAACCCGGGCATTCGGCTCAGGGCGTTCTCTGCGATTGCACGAAAGAAGTGCCACGGGGCTTCAACGCTTTCTTTATGGAACGTACTCTAGGTGTAAGAGAATATCCATGTCGTGTTATGGCCGTGTTGCATTCAATACGAACGGTTAAGCGTTTGTTTACACAGTGTTTCGTTTGTCGTAAAATGTCCAAGCACTCCGACACTCCGCTGGCGTATCAGCCAGCGAGCCGACGCTGAGCAGACGACTCATCTCTTTGCCGGAAGTGCGTGAAAAAGCCGCCCAATAGCAGGATGTTTAGCTCATGACGAACATCTGGGAATCGATGATGTAGACATGTGAAGATGGCGGCGTCCAAAAACACGAAGAGGAAAGGGTGAGAAAAAACGCGACAAACTTTGCAACAAAAGTGTGAGCTTGCCGCTGCGCGTGTAAAAAGAGTAATATTTGGCCCAGATGACCTTGACGACCCAGTCTAACGATTGCGCTACTTCATTTAGTGTGCTCAAAATGCCTTTCAGGGCCCCTTTAACAACTCCGCAAGCATTTGCGTTTCTTGCTTTGTAAACAAAGCGAAACACGCAAGAATGACGAAATTTCCTTGACTCATTCAAACTACGTCAAGAAGCTGCTGATGCAACGCATTCACTACCCCCAACTCCCCAAACACTAAACGTTAACGCAATACAACCACCCCCTATGCGACGCATTTACTCGTGTCCCCCTCGCGGGGAGATGGGCCCAATTTGTCGTTCGCGCGCGCGCTCAGGTCGCTAACATCTGTGGCGTGATCGTGACGTCAACATCACGCGTTCGTGTGGTGGCGCGATTTCTCTTTGTCTCTTACTTTGTTTCTGCCTTTTTACTAGCGCCAGAGGGAATAGCGCGTCCGGGTCCACACCGGTGGCAAAGGCACGCAAGTGCTGTTGTGTTACGGTGCGTAGGTGGTGGTTCTCGAGGCGCCGAAACTCGTCCATCATGTTCTTGTCGATGTTGTCTCTGTGGTAGAATCGGTAGTCTCCGTCAGCTTTGATGAGGTAAAGGTTGTTGACATTGGTGCACCGGCTGAGAGCAATGTACACGCCCTCCTCTTCGCAGCTTTGTCTTCTCGTTCTTCTTCTTCTTCGCCGGTTCCCCTACGGGAAGATGACGACGGTGGTTGAACGCGAACCTATCTCGTGATGGATTCTTTGGTTGGCCAATCCCTAGGGGCATCCTGCCACAATCAGCATCAGAGGCGCTGCGGACGGGGCTGGTTGAGCTGCAAGGCGCGTGGCGCTTCCCGCCACAGCTTTCCCACGGGAAATTCAGCATCCCCCTCAAAAGTTTTCAGTTCGTCGTTTCTATTGACGTTCAGTTTCGCGTGCCTTCGTTGTATCAGTAGCTTCTTGACGTAGTTTGAATGAGTCAAGGACATAAGGCGCGTTCGTAGCACTTGCTCCTGTCCCGGATTTGTAGCGTAGTGGGAAGAGCACCGCGTACCTCCCGTTGCGGCGAGAGATTCGTGGGATCGAATCCGGGCGCCGCTAACTAACTATTTTTTTTTATTTTGACAATTCTGCTTTAAGGAGATGTGGCCTACTCCTGTACTGTGTCAGGCCATATGTTTTCGAGACGGCGTGCCTTCATGGACCACATTGCCCGCAGAAAGCGCTGACGAAGGTAACACGTCGCTGTACTTTGTATACGCCGCGGTCGTTTCTCGTGTGTCGGAAACCATGTCGGGCTGCTTTGAGCTGCCCGTCAGCGGCAGTGAATTACAGGTAAATAATGACGGCCACGATAGTATAGCGCACCTGGTCGATTGAAAACGGGAAAAGATCGTAAACAGCGTCGTGCACGCCCCGTTTCGGGTTAAACTCAACTCACCAACCGATCTCGCCCGTGCATCCCGCGTGGCGCGACACAAATACGTCGTCAGTTGAATATCCTACACGCCGTTGTTAATTACTCGCTCCGAACAAAACCATCACCTGTGTGCCAACATGGCTTCACAACTCTTCCAGGTTACGACATTGGGGTAAAGACATCACTTCGATAAATAAGGTTCATTACTCATTGCCGAATCCTAACTGGAGAGTCGAAAGAGCTGGGAAAAGGTCGCAATAGGCAATAACCAGGGCGCCCGGGCGAGCGACAGACAAGGCGAAGTCATCATTGCAACGGGAAAGGACAGTACGCGAGCATGGTCAGAAATGATGCGGCCTTGGGCGAGCGGGTGTATCAATTCAGGCGCGCATGCCAGTGTGCGCCAAGTCCAATTTTACGACTAATTAAGCTCTACATTGCTGCTAATTTTTCATCACGCAAATTGGGCACATGCGACCTTGCATTAAGTGGGAGTTAGCCTCGTAAATTTATATTAATTATAGCGTTGGAGAAAGCGCGACCAGAGCGACACCGTATGGAAACAGACGCTGACGACACTGCCGTCGTTTGTTTTTAATTTTTCCTCATGGGCTCCTTCTTGGCGCTATAACTGAAATAAAACTCTCAAATAAGAAAATAAGAACGGAACACCTCATATTTTGAACGAGCTTCGTCTACACGACTTACGTACAGAAAAAGTTAGCTTGGAATCAACCTTAAACGCTTTCATCTTTCTGCCCTTCCAGATTCATTTAACCGCAAGCGCGTACGACCTTCCACACAAAAATGCGCGCAAAGTAAGGGGCGAGAAAGTAATCTTTACGACATCCCTTGAAGGAGAAATCGAACAACACCCGTACGCTGACTCACCTACGGACGTTTTATCAATTGCTGCCGCAAGGAATCGCAGAGGAGACATCTGTTTTGAACTTTATCTACTTTAGTAAAATGTATCCCGTTCAGTCCGCGTCCAACCCATCGTACAGCTCTAAAACAGCAAGCCACGGTTTGTTTTCGAGCATATGCAGCGTATGCCCATACGCTCTTCTACCTGGTTATCCCGGACGCCCCGAGACGAGACCTGCCTCGGGGAGACAGCGCGTCAACTACCTCGTCTCATCCCATTCGACGCACGCACCTTGACCGGCGTAAAGATAAGTGCATACGCGTCTACGAGCAAATATCTCAAGCGTGGCCGGGCGACTGCTGTGTAAACAGGGAACGGGGGGAACCTCCATTTTTCCCGCCGCTGTTTCGGGTCGGCTTCATTTACTCTCGAGAACGTAACGTCGCCCTTCGTGCGCTATGCACTGCACCAGTCCAGGTGTAGCCTGGCTGGGTTTTTAAGGAAATAAATAACGACCCGCCTTCAGGTTTTCCCGAAACCTGACATGATTATCACACGACGACTGTCAATACGAGGCGCTTCAGGACTGTAGTAACGGCAGAACGTTGTTTGTGGGGTTATACATTTCACACACCACTTATTCGCCAAACCGCAGCCTTCCGCGCTCAGCAAACATGCCTTGCGAGCGCCGGTTGCGGACGGGTTCGTTGTTTGCGGGGACAGACAAGGGCAGGAGGCGACAAGGGCAAAAAACCAATGCCAGCATTTATTGCAACGTGTAAATCAAATATACTGCATACAGACTAATCGTAAGCCATAACCGTAACTTCTGAAGCGAGGTATTAAGCAATGCTAGAGATCGAGATGGTTCGACTCACCGATGAAATACCGGAGCAGCGGGGCGCGGTGCGTGCAGGCGCGATTGCAGGCACCGAGATCGCCCGTAAGCATGCCTTTGAGGCGCGTTCCCCATGTCCGGAGCAGCTCGCCGAAACATCCGCGCGCTATGCCATCCCCAAGACAGAAGACTCTTTCTTTTTCATGCGACATCCGGCGACACGTCGCCAACCCGTAGCGCTAGTGCGGAGGAAGAACTGGTCCTGGGTAAGGCAGGGGGGAAAAGGGTCAGCACCTCCACCCTGGCGATAACGAACCCTCCAGTTGCTGGCACGCTCCCGCACGGCTCCAATGCCGTTGGAGCCATGCGTGTGTTGTGCAACGGCGGCCGCTATGGAACGCTAGCCAGAAAGGGGTTCAATCGCGATCCCCACAGGGTAAAGGACCTTGGTATAGATTGGAATCTGTCCACAATATCGTTTCCTGTAGCTTAAATACGAAGTGGTTATGACCACCAATAAACACGATAGAGAGAGAATGCTGTTAGTCACGACACTCGCCGACATCAAGGGCTGATCCCGAAAAATGTGCAAGTGCAGGCCCGGGAAGATTAGGTTAGATGCCGAAGATTGGCCTAGCAAGGTCTACAAACACCACAGCAGAAACGAGGTGTCCAGACAAAGACAACCAGGCAAAGTACGATAAACTGCGCTGTTTGCACTATTATGTGTATCTTTTGCATATTTTGATGTACCGCTGTGCTACTTATGCACGTTATAAGCGCAAGGTACGAAGGGCACTAGAACTGAACAAGGGCAAAAGAAAAAGGGAAATCGGCCAAGTAATAGCGACGTCTAGGCACCACGCGCACTGTTTTTTTGGCGTCTGCCTTACTCTTTTACAAAAGACACGTGCAGGTGACAGCAGGGCCCGCAACCAATTAAGTCGCTACTACGGGCCACAATTGTTCTAATGGGAAAAACTACTGGGTGTCACAACAAATCACACGACAATATATTACTATACCCCATAATGCAAAATTGGTGCTGAGCGTCAACTGCAGTCTGCCGTCGGCCATACCATGCTGAATACACCGGTTCTCGTCCGAAGTGCAGTCTACTTTGTCACGGGGCATATCTGCTGCGTCTCTGAAAGTGATCGCGTGATCAGCGAACGCAAGGCGGCGAGCGCTACTCTGCCGTTATCTCGCAGCGCTTCGCCTCCACCGAACAGGTTGTGGCAAACCGTGCTTGTACTTCCCGCGCAAATGCCTGAGCCACAACCGGCGGGAAGCGTGTGGCGAAAGTGTGAGGGGGAGGCAGTGAGACATACTGAGCCATGGCGAAGCGCTGGGAGATGACGCCTTAAGTGGCAACCACATGGAGCGTTTTGCTCGCGTCTGGCGGCCGTCGGTGTCTCCTGGTGGCGACACGTAAAGCGTTGGAGAGCACAATTTACCCACCAACAACAACTGCCAGATTGCTTTGTTAGCCAAAAACTGCCTAATTGGCCCACTCTTTTTTTGAATTTGGTCTTTTCCAACGTGCGTTTCACGTCGTTGGTAGGAGACGCCGACGGACGCCAGACGCGAGTAAAACGCTCCACGTGGTTGCCGCTTTAGCAGCGCGGGCCGCCCTTCCCTCACACTTTCGCCAAACACTGCTCCTCCGCCTTCTTTCTGCTGGAATGGCTCTTTCGCTCTCGAGTGGACTGGCTCACTTGAGCAGATGTAGTCGCCACCGCGAACCCCCGTACCGGGCGCCAAAGCGTTGCGCGCTAAAATTCAGGTGCTTGCTTCTTGAGGGACTTGCAAAAAACCAGCAAGAGATGCAGGGCGTAGCGGTAAACACATGATGGGAAGTGAGCCATGAAACCCCCCCAGGGATAGACGAATTCCCTTCACAAGATAATTTTATCACCATCAGCAGCAGCCTGTCTACACCCACTGCAGGACAAAAGCCTCTCCCATAGATCTCCTATTATCCCGGTCCTGTGCTAACTGCGAGCAATTTACCCTCGCAAACTTCTTGACCTCATCTGCCCACTTAACTTTCTGCCGCCACCTGACACGCTTGCCTTCTCTAGGGATCCACTCTGTTACCCTTAATGACCAACCGTTACCTTGCCTTCGCATTACATGCCCTGCCCACTAATATGTCCTTAACACGGGTTTGTTCCCTGACCCACTCCGCTCTCTTCTTGCCCCTTAACGTTGCACCTATCTTCCGTTCCATTGCTCGCTGTGTCGTCCTCTGTCTAAGTTGAACCCTTTTAGTGAGCCTCCAAGTTTCTGCCCCGTAGGTTAGTACTGGTAAGATGCAGCTGTTATACACTTTCCTCTTCAGGGACAATGGTAGGCTGCCATTCATTATCTGAGAATGCCTACCGAATACACTCCACCTCATTCTCATCCTTCTAATTATCTCTGCCCCATGGTTGGGATCCGCGGTCACCACTTGGCCTAAGTACATACATTCGCTTACCATTCCCACTGCCTCACCCCCTGTCTCAAACTGCTGTGCTCTCCCGAGGCTATTGAGCATTACTTTAGTTTTCTGCATATTAATTTTCAGGCCCACGATTCTACTCTGCTTGTCCAGTGTGGTAAGCATGCTTTGCAATTCGTTTCCTGAGTTACTTAGTAAGGTAACGTCATCAGCAAATGTGAGGTTACTGAGGTACAGTGTAACCGCGATAATACGACTTTCAAGGGACGACGAGAAAGCGTCTTATGACTGGGGTGTCGTACGACCGGGGTGCGTGTAAATGCCGGCCTAAGAGACAGTCTCACGCCACAGGTGGGCTAAGAACTTATTTAGACTTCGCGTTCTCGCGTGAATTGTGAACCTTTAACTGAAATCTCCAGCTCAAAAAAAGCAACGCCAACGTTGGACCCCCCCACTCCGTGGCGTCCAACTAGCCCGCGAGCCAAGCGCAGAGCGCTATGCGATACCCGTGCCGTCCGGAGCTATTTATAGACCGCCAGCCCCGCACTTCTCGCACGCGTGATAAGGCCAACGTGGTCGGGCAAATTGAGAGGGTAAAAGGCCAATGCACGGAGTGGGCCAGTGTGAAACTGCCGTGTGAAACTGCCAAGTACAAAGCGGAGATGAAAAAAACAACGACATTTCCTTACATGATGGAGACACCCTTTGAACGGTCCCGTTCCGTCGCTATTGGGTAAAAGTGCTGAAACATAGCTGTTTTAGTTTCCCACAAGACCCTGCAACGCGAAATAGATAAGATGATTCAAACTTCACGAGTGAATCGTGTTGCGGCGAAAATAATGCGGCGGGCGGGTGTGAATTGAGGCACTCTATCAAAGAAAGGAGCGGAGTGACCACGTGGCTTTGAAAGACACTGATAAGCAGAGAGCAGAGATGTAGGGAGAGAGAGCGTCGTCAAAAGAAGAATATTGAATCTAGCGAGCGAGGAAAGCAGCTTCTCGGTCATCACCGTGGGGTTGCGTCGTTTGTGCTTTGCGTTCACCGCGGCTCGACGGGAGCTTCAAATACACGGTCCGCCTGCCACCTGAACTTCCACTTCTCATGGTTGGCGCGTTGGCCTACTGCAGCCGCATGGCGCCGTCACAGGTTATCACTTGCTCACGAGTACCCGCCTGCTTGCTTGCGTCTGTTCAGCAAGTGGTCTGGCTGGCCTGCCGACCTTAGCGTATCAAGCAGCATCAAACGGGCGTTAATAAAGGAGGTCTGACGAGGCGTCGAAGGGGTGTAAAACTTGGGAAAAACGCCGGTTTAGCCGCACCAGGGTCCGTCGTACGAAGCGGACCGCGTGCACCCGAGTGTCATATCATCGGAGTTTTTAATGCATTGTTTCTATGGGGACTTTGCCAGGCCCGTGGTGATCCGTCGTAAGAAGCGGGTCGTCAAAACTCTGAGGGACGTATCAGCGGGGTCCACTGTATTTTCCATTGACCCTTACACCCACCTGTTCCCAATGCAATATTCTGAATACCACTTGTAAACATGCTGTGGATACGTTGGACAAATTGTGTCTGCTTGCCTGAAGCCCTTCCTAGGTATTTTGCTGCTCTCCTTATGGAGGACTTATGGAGGAAAGAGAACTTATAAAGGTACAATAGGGAGTTCCGACAGAAGAAAAAAGAAAGAGAGAGGAGAAAGGGTACAGGGATAGAGGTGTCGGTCTGTTTTAAGGGTTGCCGGGGTTCAAATGCGGCAGGGATAGCGTTATTCCCCGGACGCTTTTAGCGCGCGCAAAACAGGCTTTGGCCGGTCACTCATTTGCATATCGAAGCCAGTGGGCAGCTCCGCAGGACACGGATACTGACAGCGCCTCCGACAGGGAAGATAACGAATCGGCTCACGCGTGAACCGAGCCACTCGTTACGGCCGCCCTAGCGCAAGCCGCAGTATGCGTTTACTTTTATGCACAAGTGCCTCGCTTTTTTCCTCTCCTTTTTGTTTCCTCCAGGAAAGAGGATTTCAACATGCAGGAAGCGGTCGTCTAAATCCCACGAATCCTTGAGACGCAGCGAAAGGCCAGCTAGTTTATTCCCAGGCGCCGCGGGTCAGCTTTGCGGTAGCAGCCGACAGATGGCAGAACGGCCGATGGCCGTACAAGTAGGGAGTCTAAGCCTTCTCCTTGGCGTTAATCCTCTTCGCGCATACGACTCATAGCGACCACGAAAAAAAAAAAATGACAGGGCCTCTTGTGACGTTGAAGGAATGAATGAGGAGGATTACACGCGGGGCGTTTCCTTGGCCAAGTCTTGTTAGCGGAACGTTCGGTCACTGGAAATGTTAATGGAGTGATCGGGCACTGGAACTGACTCAGAATCTGCCGCATTAGCCGAGAGAAAAATCAACACAATGCCGTACACAAGGCAACAAAAAAGGGTGTTTTGACGTCACCGTACATTTATTTATTTATTTATTTATTTATTTATTTATTTATTTATTTATTTATTTGTTTGTTTGTTTGTTTGTTTGTTTGTTTGTTTGTTTGTTTGTTTATAGTCGGGTTTAACTGGCGGCGTTCCAGACCATTAGGTGAGAACACACTTGCAAAACAAACGTTTACTCGTCGTTCTAATAAAGTCGCCAAACAGACGCCGCTGAAACCGTTGAAGGCAGCGCCCTCCAGCGGCCGACAAAAGAAGCTGCCCGAGCGGCAGCCAGTCGGAAATGTTCGGATCTTTTCGGCTCCGTGTCGGGCCTTCTCGGCAACTTTCGTAACCGGTCGTCTGCTCCATGTCTGCTCGCCGTAGCTTGGCGGTTCCGCCAGCCGATGGAGCAGACGATGATTTTGAGAAAGCCGTGCGTAAGCTTTTGCGCTCATAGCAGTGTTCAACGTGTTCTGTGCAGGTGTTTTGAGTCGGTAACAGTCATAGGAAGGTATAAACACTAAAATGAAGGGAATTTGTACCGCTGTAGCCACTGAGCACGAACCCAAGTCAGATTTTTATGCTTGGACAACGAAAAAATGGGGTACAAATGCTGTATAGAGGACTGCAACGCCTATGCGCGCAGCTTGCACGAAAACGTGACGTTATTTAACGTTCCCTGCGATCCTAAATTAATACATTCGGGCTCTGCAGCAATGCTTGGAGAAGGCATTTCTGTGTGAAGCGGTACTTTTCAGAGCTTGTTGGGGAAGTACTACCGAACGTCGAAGAGGTGCAAGCTCGCAAACGATGCAGTGCCGTCGATTTTACCATTGGCTAAAGTACCCCAGCTACTCAGTACAAGCACTAGCAAAAACGAAGCGTCCGCTGCCAGAACAACTCCCCGAAATACAAGATAGGTAGCTGAATTTATGGAATCGAATAAACTAGGGGCGAGTACGCTGATGTTTCTTCGTAATTATGACGTTGCACAACTCGGGTAAGTTCGAGCACGACGGAGTGGAGACGAAGGGATGTTGTCGAAGTTACTGGCGGGGCCCAATATTCAGAGGAGCTTCGGCGCGGTTCAAAATGAACTTGGGTGCCCGCACTCTCGCCGCTGTTTTAACAATGCGGTAAGATCACGCGTTAAGATCGCGTTGTGTAGGCTCACACAAACAACATTGTTTTACACGCATGCCGCTAGTGCCTGCGAACCACCGTGCTTCGGGCAGTCGTTGGTGGAGCTACGTGGAGCCTAGGACGCTGCGAACCCAAGTTAGTTCTGACACCAGATATCCTTTCAATCAAAGGTCTAGGCGCGGCGCCACCAACTTTACTGGACAGCTTTTCGGGCCGCTGCGTCCAAACCTAAAAGTATATCTTACATCGTGGCCTGAGGAGAGGCTTCTTTGAGGCATAGCCGTTTGGAAAATGGCAGCGCTACCGCACTGTTTTTGAAATTTCCCCACATTACACGACACACTAACGCTGTTGCATGAACCGAAAAAAAAAGATTACTAAAAAGTTACCCAAAGTAGTTGATGGCCATGAAGACACAGATTAACATCATCATTATGATAAGTATGGCTTTACTGGTGAAAGACACGAATAACCTTCCTCCGTTGTTAAAGATGTTCCATTCGCATGTGTCCCTACGACGTGGTTTAAACGCGGAAGCATGCGTATGCATACAGGCTACAAAAGAAAAAGCTCACGACAGGCACGTGATATGAATAATAGCTCCGCGCACACCTGAACGCGCTCCCAACCCCTCTGGAAAAAGCGTATGCCTGTCGCGCGCGCGCAAATTTCCGGCAGCCCAGGAAATAAGCTCGTGCGCGATGAATAACCGTGAGAAGTGGAAAGAAAAAAAAAACAAAAAAAGCTTCGTAATAGGCATAACACCGGATATAACAGCGGGAAAAAAATGTTTCAGAACTACTCCGCACACCGAGGCATAGCGCATAAAGTGCAGACGACGGCACTTTGAAGTGGCCGCCCCCTTCGTGTATAGTTCCCCCGGCGTCAGCGGTACGGGGCTTGTTCAAGCTGCCCTCCTGGCCCCGAGGGCGCAGTTTGACCGAGAAGCTCAACAAATTGCATTTGCTCATCGCCGTCACTGCGGTGGCCTCGCCACGGGAGCGCTCTGGTGTAGACTGCGGCCTCCCCGAGCGGGGGATTCAGCAAGAAATATCGGAGCCGACCCACATCGACGCGACAAAAAGAGATGGCCACCACCACATATCTCCGGTGGAGGATTGGCTACGTGCCCGACCCCCTTCGTCATCCGTTTTCCTGTCTGTGCTACGGTCGCACTTATTCTGTAGTTTCTGATCAGGCAGCTCACTTGCAAAGGTCAAGATTGTGGCTTCTCATTAGAGCTCTTTTCCAATCTAGTAGGCGTACCGGCGGACGGGCTGATGCCGTAAAAATGTAATTTCTAAAGGCCTTTCGTAAGAACTAGAGGAGGAATTTCAGGTCAGAATAAACAATGGGGAGGGGAAAAAGAAAGGACAAAATGACCTTCCACGGGTGCGGCCAACACAGCGACTCGATAAAAAATTACTCCCACCTCCCCTCGCGGGAACCCCTGTGTAGATGCGACGCATAGGGGTTTCCGTAGTTGTTTCCGTTAGGTTGATTCTCCCATCGCGTGAAACGTGCCGTGAACCCCCTGCCGCGGCTATGACGCAAAGTGGCGCGGCTATGACGCAACGCAATCCAACACAATCCACTTTCATCCAATCCAATCCAAGCCAAGCCAATCAAATCAAATCCAATCCAATGCCCCCCCGAGAGAGTGTTCCCTATCGAGAGGGAGGGGTGAGCAGCGGAGAGCGCCGCTCGCGCGGCGAGGAGATTGGGGGGGGGACGGACAACAACAACGCCGTATGGAGGGACAAGGCGAGTGAATGAGATGCCGTCGCATCTAAAAGGGCGTCGCAATTCGTGCTATTCCGTTGGTCGCCGTCCAAGGCAGCGACCGGCTTGGAAGCTAGCTGTCTGCTAGCGGGGTTTCGTCGTTTCGAGAGAACGAGACTTTTTTTGAAGCAAAGCTTTACTGCTTTCGTTCAGCGATTTCCTGGAGGATGCGCAAGGTGACCTTGTGACCGGAGACACACCCCCGGCGACACACCCCTCGAAGCGCATCGCGGGATTCGCCGGGTGCGCTGTCGGCGCTGCGCACGAGGCCACGTTTTCAGTCGTTCTGCGCAGAACGAGCTCCGGTCGCCGCCGCCGCTGCGGCCGAGGCAGCCGACCACCCTCGCCGCCTCCCATGCATGCGGCGCTGGGTCGTCTCAGGCAACGTGACTCGTCTCCCGCCCGGGGAAGAGGAACGGTGCTTTCGCCGTGTATGAACTCCGCGTGCGCCCGACCTCCTTCTGTGAGCGTTGCATGGAACAGAGTGGCTTTGAGACGTAGTCGGCAGTACAGCTAAATCAAAGGTTAACCAAGCGGAACCAAAACTCAACCAGACTAATCCAAGCTTTTGCTTTGCACATCAAAGGTTAGCTGTGCTAAGCCGCGGCCTTTTTTCTTTTCCCAGACAGTGTTGGTTCGCCGCGGATGCATATGGATGCACAGTCAACAAAACAAAGCAAAAAGAAAAGAAAAGAAACGCGCTGAGAAAGTTACAATATACTTAGGGCACGTCCACCTTAATTCATCTTAATCCACCCTAAAATGCATTAGTCACTCTTAAAACACCTTAGTCTACTTTAGTTCATCTTGAGACACCATAATCCAACTTACCCGTGTTAATACATCTTAATCTATCTAAGTCATCTTAATCCCTACATTAATCCACCGTAATGCATCTTAATTCCTACCTTAATGCACCGTAATGCATCTTAATCTCCCTCAATAATTATCACCTAAAATCGCTAAACAATGAGTGATTCATCGTAATTCATCTTAAACCCCCATAATCTATCCTAGTTAACTTTACTGTTCATTACTACTAACCACTAATCAATCAATCATTAACATTTGTGATCATTAAAGGACCCGAAATAGTAAAAACAAGTTGTCCTGAATCGACAAATTACGGTGCCGAGTACCTAAATACACCATTCTCACGACGAGCAGTCGTTTAATAAGGCGGAAAATGCCAGAAACATAAAAACAGGTGACGAGCCCCGTACGCTTTTGGGTACAACTGTTTGTGACGCCACGAAAGCTGTAAACGGCGAGAGCTCATTGCAGAAGCACCGGTAGACGGTTTCCTGAAGTAAACAGTTCCGAAGTGGTTGAGCACGTGAAATAAACGTAAATAAAAGCTTTCCGTGAGCTCATCGTAACTAAAAACCACAGACTACAGCTTTTACACGCTGCGAGGCAGGCTGCTTCGCTCCCTATTCATTCAGCCATCATCATACTTTCAGTGTCATTTTAGAAAAGCAGTGGTGCGCAATTAGCGCAGTCAATAACCTACGACAGTGAGCTCCCAAGCTTCTGCAAGGAATACACCCGGAAGAAAGCAGCTAAAGTCTCTTCGTTAGAAGCGACAGAAAGAACTAGGAGCAGTGCAGGTGGTTAAACGACCCGCCTGACCTTCCAATCTCGCGTTGTCCGCGTGCGGATATTATTATAGGCAAAGCATGTCCGCACCCCGTTTCGACTATAATCGCCCGTAAAATTAAATCACTTACTGCGAGTGGTTACCTGACCTATCCACCCCTGCGCTTTTCTGTTCGCTCGAGCCGCGTTGATAATCCGTAACGGTCGCGTCGCTCGCCCTTGTAACCAGAGGGAGCGGGGCAATGACGACTACGCGACACGGCTGCCGTGAAGCGTGTTTTTTGCACGCTATGTTCGCGCTGCGCGAGGCAAGATAATGTGAAATGGCTGTGATGGCCAGACGAGGTAAAAGGAAGGCGCCCTCCTGAACGGCGCCAGCCGGGAGCCCTGGACCCCGCGCTTGATGCTCGAAACGACGCTTGTTGCCTCTAGAGAGGCCTCGCTCGCAGCCGGCTGGATGGGGTCTCGGAATCTACAGTAGGCGGGAACACCGGCCGCTCGAACATCTAAAGGATTTTCTTATTCCGATGGTTAAAAATCATAAACGCCCAAGCCAGCCTCCTCGGCAAGAGAAGCGTTGCCGCAGTCGGCCATGTCTCGAGGACGTAAAAGCTACCTATGCCGGCGTTTATGCTCCAGACCGCACCGGTGCTGCCCGGTGCTTCGCTCCTAGTTTGTGATGCAGTGGCTTCGTCACGAAAAAATGAAAAGGAAGCGAGTGAGAGAAATGCAAGCTTTGTTTGCTTATTTTTCAAGAAATAACGCATTGTTGCTCGTCCAACAAAAAACCGATAGAGCTACGAAACGTATGGTGTTTCAGTTCAACACAAGTGTCATTCCAGCCTTTCGTGTCCCTTTAATTATCCCTTCTTATAGCCAGCACGCTTTGGCTCGCTTCTGCCCTTCCTTGGGTTCGTGTACCATGTGCGTAGAGGGGACGGGGATTATACGAGATCAACCTTGCAATGCGACATGTGAGGCTTTAGCATTAATGGCCGAGTAGCCAAGCCAACGAAAACAAAATATACTATCTGCAGAGGGCAGCGAAAAAGCAAGCCGCCACAAAACACGAATGAACAGCAATGCAAAAGCGAAGAGGTAAGGCTCGCGCTAGGAGCAAAAAAATCATGGAAGGCGCGAGTGGACAGAGGCAAAAAAAGAATCATCAAAACGAAACGGTCATTTTCTTCTTCCCCGCCTTTACTGCTCGATCTCACTCTTGTGTATGCATGAACGCTTTCCGCAGGGAAGCGGATATTTGCATGTCTCCGACCACTGCCTTCTTCCAGTGAGCTGCCGATGTGGGGGATGTTCGGCCAGTAACAAGATTAGGAAACTTTCTGCGCATGCTGGTGTACCCATATACTCCCCCCGGGGCTGTTTCACTGTAGTAGTTTTTCATGTTTTCTCCCAAGTTCGTGCTCTCTCGCCTCGGAACGTGTCTTTTAAGTGCCCAGTCATTATCTCCGCTTTAAATCGCGAACTTCGCCAAAGTTCCCGAGGTTATTCGCTGTAGTCAGCGATAAAAGCAACCCAATGAAGAAAGAAATTAAAACAGCGAGCACACGTGCAGTCAAAGAACTTCTCGAGCAACCTATAGAAAATACGGCGCGTCATCCCTCTGCCCAGGGAAAAGGTGAGCCGGGCAAGAATACTATTCTGCTATACATAAATGTTCTTCTATTGTTCTACTATATAGAAATAACGGTAGGCGGTCAGGAAAGCAAAGGAAAGCAAATGAGATATTGCGGTAGGTCATTTATTACTGCTGAACCAGGTATAGATTTTTGAAAGAAAGAAAGTGGAGAAAAACAAGTCCGGCGGGTGGGATCCCAACCCCCGACTTCCAGAATACGCGTCTGGTGCGATGACCACTACGCTACCTGCAAACAAACAACAAAAAAAAACTACCCGCAAAAGAAAACACTTCTTTGCACTTAGCTGCAATTAATCTTCCCGGACCGGTTCGCGAAGCGGTTCACGCTTGCAAATCGGTTCGCAAACCTGTTCGGTGTGTAATTGAATCGAACCGGAACACTGAACGGGAACACAATTATTTAACATTAACCCGACCCATAACCGGTAATATATATATATATATAACAAAAGAAAACTTTGAACAAGGTAAAAGCACGATTGTTGCCAACGTTTCAGCAAACAGACTTGCTTTCATCAGGGAAGCAAGTCTCTTTGCTGAAACGTTGGCAACAATCGTGCTTTTACCTTGTTTTTCAAAGTTTTTTTTCTTGTGTTCTCTACCATCTTCAAAAGTTCAACTGCTCCCTATATATATATATATAGGGTTTGGAGATCTAATCGAAAGGCGTGGGTTCGGTCCCCACTCTGGGCGCGTGTTTTTCTTTCTTTCTCATGTAATTATTTAAAAAAATAATTAACGTCACTAACGGTAAAAATAGTCTAACCATTCCCAATGCCTTCTTTGGCGTTGTAGACTGCCGGCATCTTTCTGTATATATATATATATATATAATATATATATATATCTAGATATATATATATAATCTTCCCAAACCGGTTCGCGAAGCGGTTCACACGCTCGCAAATCGGTTGGCAAACCTGTCCGTGTGTAATTTAGTCGAACCGGAACACTGAAAGGGGGGAACAAAATTATTTCACCTCAACCGGAACCGTAACCGGTATTTTTTTCCTATTAGCCCATTCCCCCACTTATTTTATAATGTATACTATAGTATATATATATAATATATATATATATATATATATATATAGAGAGAGGAGGAGCGGAGACGAAGAGAGGAGAGGATGAGAGAACACATCTTTCCAGAAAGGAGAGAAGGCGATGATGAGCAGCCTCTAAATTGGAGTGATTAATAACCCGCGAACGTTATTTCAGCACCTCATTTCTCTGGGCCCCCCCTTTTCAGCTTTTCCATTCAAATGCGGATTCCCGCTGGGCGTCTCGTCGTTGGTGTTGCCCGAAGACGGCGAATGGGGAAGAGCGGAAAAAAAAATACGGGCAAAATAAAACAAAAAGAAAACGAGGGAGGATCCCAAATGATTTCCTCGAAGCGTGGGCGTCACCAGAGAGAGACTTGTGCTCAGTTATTACACGCGCAGTCTCGACAGCAGCCGCTGCGTCTCGTCACGCATTGGAAGTTGGAAGTGAGTTGGAAGTGAAATCGGCCCGACCCTCCGATCCCCTCCCCTCCACAGTGGCGCCAAGTTCTGTGTCCAAGTCCAGTGGCAGGTAATAATATTTTCTTGGAAGCCGCGTCTAGAGGTGCCAGTGAATAACCCTGCAATTCTTCTCTTCAAAATAGAGAAGACAGGTGCAGCGGCCATCAAGACTGAGACGTTAGAAAAAAAAATCAACTCCTTTTTTTTCCCGGCTACACATTTAAACGTAGTTGTCTCGGATTTAAGTTAACTAGAAACGTTTACGCAGCCAGTTCCATCACAAATATCAAAGGCTGCTGAACTTATTACAGGCTCGAGTTCATTTCGTTCTTTTTTTTTTCTCACCGCCCCGCTGGGAATAATGTGATTATATAGCGGGCTGGACAAGGACGGAAATAGTACAGCTCGGACTCAAAACTCCACACTTCCGGGTAGGTGCGCCGAGATTAAAGACCGGCCACCCGTCGTCTTCTCCGATGCGGCAACCTTGCCGACGACGTATTACTGACGACTGGCTTCCTCGATTATGCCGCCGCCGAGTCCTACATGATGCAACTGACGCGACTGGACTCGCTTCCGTACTACATACTGCTACGCGCTACACACAACGGCAGCAGCGCTCACCGAGCCGAACGGCATCGTTTTCCAAGAATGGCTGTCCCCACTTGATAGCTAGCCACGTAGAAATTTATTCTGGTCCGTTTTCAGCTTCCTCACCCGCTGGCGAGTGTACAGACAGAGACTCCATCTTAAACATAACAGGCGACCGACATCGTTCACACCTATACCTCCTCCGGGAGACTTCAATGCCCCCCTCCAAAAAAAAAAAAACCTGAACCCGTCATCATCCGTACACACCCACTTGCTCTACAGGAAGAAGTAGTATGTATCCATTTCGATGGCCATACTATTGCTCCCAGCTCCTCACCTAAGATTTTAGGCCTCACCATGCATGCCAATACACGCAACAATGAAACTTCATCTAAACTTTTCAAGTGTTTTAAGTTTTAACCAAGTTTGCCAAATGCATCGACGCGTTTCTAAATGCCACCATGGCATGATGGAAAAAGATATGGTCCGACTGGTCCAAGCTCTTTTTATTTCAGATATGTCACGTATGTCACACCCTACGTTATCCTCACCAAACGTGACACGGACACCATTGACCACGGCTTACACGCAACGCATTCAAACAAGTACTGAACCTTTCTATGAACACAACCACGGCCCGTCCTTTACAACTGGGCCTCCACAACACGGTGTCACAACTTATTGAAGATCATTTATCTAGTCAGCGTCTCCTTCTCACCCAAATACCTTCGGGCATGGCCCTCCTGAAAGGGCTTCACGTCCCATGTCGGTCCACTGCCTCTCAGCCGCTCCCTCATCTCTGGAGGAGTATTATCCGGGTTCGCCCGTTGCCAAAGAGTATGCACCCGGACCTACATCCCCGCCGCCGAAAAGCGCGAAGCCAAGCGCACGACACCATCTATGGAAAGTGTGCAGACGTCTCCTATACGGACGCTAGCACCTACCCTACTGGACAGCAAAAATTAGCAATGGTCATTACCAAGACCTCCTTCGTAACTTCTGCAACAATCTAGTCGTTGTCAACATGGATTGCCGAAGAGTTCGCCATCGCATTAGCCCTCATTCGTACGAAGAACCTCGTCATCATCACAGAGTCCCAAGCAGCCTGCCGAAGCTTCCTAGCCAGGGAGGATGGCCCGCTCAACTTTGAAACTACTGTCGCAGCATCAAACCTGCCGGAAAGCTGGACTCCCATTCCTTACTGACGGGCAAAAACTTTGCTCACCATCAAGCCTGCGCCTTGTCCCTCCAGGCTACTGAGGACACTGCGCCGTCCGTCCCGCTAGTTACTTTTCAAGATAATATGACTCAATATTAGCGGTCCTAAGGACAGCACTTTCCTCCTCCACATCCTAAACTCTCTACAGAAGAAGAATGACTACTTCGCCGACTGTAGAGCAATACCTTACCTCAGCCAGTCCGCCTCTATTGTATGTTCCCTACGCAATCTCCTGCCGAATGCAAGTGCTGTTCACAACCCGGCAGTCTTCCTGATATAATATGAGAGTGCAAGCACAACCCCAACCTCCCCCTTCTCCATTCCCCCTTCCCACCCCTGAGCGGTGGGAGAACCTGGTGACCAGCAGCGATCTGGATGTCCAGACACTTTTGGCCTCCAGAGCGAAGGCTGCCCACACATTACATGGCATCACATGGAATAGGGAACCACTCCCACTTCACCAGATCAGTTAAACGTTTTTCACTCACTCACTCGGATCTAGAGCTTTGATGCTTCGCCCGGCTAAACAAGAATTCATAAAACAATCGCACCGTGCATCATTGAAACTCCCCCTCGTTAACATTGTAACGTGTAGCCAAGGAGGTTGTAGAACCTCCTTGCGCGCGGCGCCATCGTCGTGGCAGCCGAAGTCGTTTATCCAGAAACGAAGAGAGAGAGAGAGAGAGAGAGAGAGAGAGAAGAAACGTCACCTGCACTCTGGTCATCTGCACAGACCGCACTAGTGGGACCTAGTTATTTTGATGACGGCGCTGCATACGACCCTCACGGCTAAAATCGGCTGATATGCTCCAAGCATTTTTTTCTCCAATATCTTGGTTCCTTTTTTTATTATTCGCTGTTCCTTCGCACTTTAAGAGGATAGGCTACAAAAAAGGGAGGAGGAAAGAGGTGACAAAAAAAAAACTGTGGTTGATTCCTTTGTCATAGGAATCGGTAACACACGAAAGTGAAATGTCCAGCGAAATCTGAAGCTGGGCGTAATTGGCGGGTCGGCAGTTGTCTTGTGGGTGTGCTTGGCGAGCGACGTCCTGCTGGCGGGTCACTTCGGCGAAGGTGTACTGGCGTCATTTTCGTGACGGATGTGACGTCAGTGAAATCTTGGTGTATGCCGACATCAAACATTTTCGTGTTAAAATATAACATCCGAAAACGAACAATCCGAAGTATAGCGTACTGATGATGATGATGATGATTGCTATTGGTTTCCCCTTTGAAGCGGGGTGATGACATGTCATCTTACCAAAAAGGACTAATATAACCATGTTTTACACTCTTGGTTTAATACTAGCGCTGCTTAGGGCAGGCACAAAAGCTTATTAGGCACAAAATACTTTTTTTCCCTGTTAGAGGTGGTAACGGTCCTAGGCAATATTCCCCTCTCTTCTTTTCGTCCCCTCGACAGCCTTGAAGTTAACTTCCTCTGTGATACCCTTAAATCTAGGGCTTCTGGAAGCCCAATATTCCCTTCATGTAGATTTGGATGGATACCCTCCCATTATAACACTATGTGCCGCATAGTTTGTTTCTTTTCCGCAGACCCCGCATACCCCATCATTATGTGAATACTTCCACACAAAACTCTTAGTTCGCAGGCAACCTGCTCTAGCCTCAAAAAGCAAAGCACTGCCCTGGGAGTGCTTTAGTACTACTCTTTAGTACTAAAGGTTGCTTCCCCGCAAGAAGCCTCTGTTTGCTGGGGTGCACCCTCTGCAGGCCGCTTGCTTCGTTGTACTGCCGTCATTTCTGTGACGGATATGAGGTCAGTGAAATCTCTGCGTATCCAGGAATAAAACACTTTCGTGTTAAAAAGGGTGAAGGGACGGGGTGCACGTGCTGCGCGACGGAAACCTCTACGCTGACCCCAAAACAGATCACTGTCCAAGGGCGGCCGCGGGTAAGCCGCAGAGACGCCGGCTGTTACTGAGCACCTCTCTGGCTCCGGCGTAGGCGGCTTCGAGCGGGTTTTTCCCCAAGTGATCGGGACTCGGGAAAACATGGTAGTACGCGAGGGGCGACTTCGGACTAAGAGCGGAATGAGTTGTTCTTCGGCGTATTCTTCTGTTCTGTTGCCCAGTAAAGTTCCCTGAAATACCACGCTCTCGTCGATTCAAAAGATTAATCTTCCAGTCCCAAACTACTACAACGGCTTGGAACATCGCTAGAACTCCGCTCACACACATATTTCATCTTCTATCCCCTCGACTGCTCGTTTATAAAGTCCCATTTCCTTTGACCACTGCACGCAGCAACCAAGAATCGGCTCAGAGTAGTTGCTGGAAGTAAGAATTTCTGCAAAACAAGCGCACATTTCGGGGAGTTAGCTTTCTGTGTGTTGCTCTTTTTTATTCCTGGCATTTTTTAACTAAGTTTTAGGATGTGTTTCATGCCACCAATTTGGGGACAGAGACAAAGAGCTGGGTGAGGGAGGAAGAGAAATTCTTCGGGCACTTAAGTCTGTTTACGGGATTTGAAGACGAAATCCAGCTGTTATCAAAGAGTTCTCCACTGCTGTATCGTTATGCGTCTCTTTCTTCGCTTTCGTTTCTTCGTGTATTGACGCGAATTACTCCGACAGTCAAAACTAGGCGAAATTCATACGGATGGTTCTTACCTCTTCCTCTTACCGTGCCTTCTCTTTTATCCCCTAGACCCCACTCCTACACTGCAGGGTAGCAAACCGGTCTGTACACATGGGTTACCTTCCGACCCTTCCGTCCATCTTTCTCCTCCGCGTTCCCCACAGACAAAACGCTATACTTGCGTGCCGTCGCCTTCGCCTGCCACGGGGCACAAATAGGGATTATTCTTATTTTGCCACCCTCTGGCGCGGTGCAGGATTAGCGCAGTGCTTAAATTACTTGTATGCTGCTCTCGCGAGCCTGGCTAGAGTCCCGCATTGAACCAAGAGGTATGTTTTTATTTATTTTCTCTTTACAACAGCGGTCATGTTGGTAGTACCATTCGTGTTGACACCAAGGAAAACGACGACTACGGTCACTTTTCTTGTTGGAGGACACACCTAGAGATTTTGCCTCATTAAACGTTTTATTCAATCTGAGAAAGCTCCAGGCATAGCTTACCTTCGAGGCCGGACCTGGCGAAGGCTCTCTTCCAAAGCTCGGTAGAAAAGCGGATGTTGGGCGGGGATCTAGTGTTACTGTATGGCAACAGCTCCACTTTGTGTTTTTTGAGGGGACAAAATTTTGCAGGGTGAAAGAGGTGTATTATAGTGGAGCAAGGGAGGGTATTGTTCGGCACAGCACGGAATACTCTTCGCTGGTCTGTGAGTACAAGTGATTTGTGGACGGTGCGTTATGTTGTTAAACTGAACCACATTGCTACAATGAGATAACAAACTAGCGTTTGGTATAGCACGGGATCCAATAAAACTATACAGGTGAACCACACAGCAGTTGATCGCGAAAACAAACCAAGAAAGCAAAAAATAGGCAATCGCTCCAATAATCTAGGTTATTACGTATTCAGCATTTCCAATTGTGGATTACAGCCATTTTCACGACAACTGTATGCACATACTTGAACTGACAGGATGTAGACGGCAGTCAACAGTTTCATTTAAAAGCAGACCGTCATGGACAACGGTGCGCACATTACGTAGCAACGTCGCTTGTAAGGCCACCGCTGCTGGTAAGGCCACCGCGAGGAACGAGCGGAAACAAACGACGATCTTCGCTCGCCAAGTACGCAAAACGGATGCCACGTCGGGGCCCGGGACGACGTCACCGTACTAAGCCAGTGATGAACGTGACGTCACGCCACCAGACGTCCCGATTATGTCGGCCGCATAACAACGGCCAGCTCACTCGGCAGACGAGCCTCCTCCACTGGGCACGACACCTTTCCGCACTGCTTGCTCGGCCGCCAGTCATCCTCCGCCGAGGGCTGCGCGGGGGAGAGAGCGGAGAAATCGCCGCCAGCGAAATCGTAGCGGGCGTTCGCACCGAGACCAGGGAAGACGCACAACTAGCCCAGATGAACCCGAGCCGCCTCGGAGCAGCGGCCGACTTCGGCGATTTTGTTGTCGAGCGACACTTTCTCTCTTGCACAAATTCGCTAAAACAGTCAGGCCACACGGGGATAAAAAAAAGGCAGTCGCCATACCTGCTTGCTTCCGAAGTTCAGCATTGTTATTGAATCATCCGAGGGCCAACACTCCCCTGCCACGGTGACGTATTTTGGAAGAAGGCTATAGGTTTTCTCATAAGAGGGCTCCGAAACCCGATTAGAACTCGGTGAGTGTTTTTGATCGCATATTCCATCAAATTACCACCGAAGTAAACACCAAAAGATCATTACCAAAGAAAGTGTTCAACAGTACAAAGCAATGACGAGCAACAACGACAAAAACGTGCACACTTATGGCAAAGCCAGGTGAGCTGAGCAAGAGGTCAGGCTTGACGGATGCTCCCTAATAAAGGCGCCGCTCTTTTACTCATGCAGGCCGTGCAGGTAAAGGGAAGAGGCCCAACGGATTGACAAATGGGCGTCTCGCCGGATTCATCCGGAGCTATGATTAGCATCGCTGACTGCCGCTTTCGAAGGAGCTCTGGCATCACTCAATGGCTTGGCCGTGACAGGCATGCAATCATTAGCAGGAAGGGAGGAAACCGTGCGCCCGCTGCCCTGGCCGATGCGGGAAACTTTTCGGCGGCCAGCCTTAATTTTCCATTCCTCCTTTCCGCAACCGACCTTTTAGCGCGTAAATTTGCTAGCACCAACCCTGTATGCTTCCTCTTCCAGACTGCACGCTACCCAAAGATGGGAGGAAATGTTTTCTTGCGAGAAAAGATTTCTAGAAAGAACAGTTGAATGAACAGGGAAGAACTTGGAGAACTTTCGAACCGAGAAACGTAGCGAGCGGAAGGGGTGAGGGAAGGAACGGAACAACAATAAAGAGATTATGGAAGAAACGGGAGATTGGGTAGCAGGAAAGGTAAAAATCGCGAATCGGACGTGAGAGAAGTCCGGAAAACGAAGCTGTTTTGCGCTCAAAAAATACAGCGGCGTGACCCTTAGGTCACATTTTTTCTGCTTTCCCCGAAGCGAAAGCCGATGAAGCAACCCCGAGAGTCATCTATCCTTTTTCTTCCTCTGCCAGCCCCAGATCACGCGCGACCGGTTTCCACCTCAGCGAAGACTCCGGGGGAGCATGGAATAAATGGTGGGAGAGACCGAGAGAGTGAGTGATAAAAATGATGGAGACACGGAAATAAAGGAAACCAGTCAAGCAAGCTGAACACGGGCAGTGAAGACGCACGCTGTAAGTAAAAATACGAGGCACAACGCGCGCGGAGCCTCACGTAGTTCCGCAGCCATCGCCACTTCTTTCAGGCAGTAGCGGTCCCAGAGATCGGTTTTGGGGTGGGCGATTTTTTTTGGTATCCCCCCGCGCCAATCTTTCCGAAATAGAGGCGACAAATACTCAACGTCACGGAAGGAAGACCGAACGGTGCAACGAAGGAATGAAAAAAGGAAGTGAAGGAAACAAAGATCATCCCCAGGTTCACCCCGGCATCTCAGTCGGCGACCTGCAGCGCCGCTCACAGCACGAGGACTCTGGCTGCGTGGCAGGGGTGCTCCGTCAAAAAAATCGATTTTGTAGAATTCAAATTTGGCGCCCTTCGAAGACCGCCTCATAGCCTCTACAATGGCAGAAAGAGGGCGCCAGGAGTCCGCTAGAAGTAGGAGTTCCTGTATAAACGTCCCCCTCGCGAGGGGCACGATCAAATGCAGAGCATTTCCGGGGGCGCACGACGTTAAGTAGTTTGCGTTATGTTAATGTTGTTGCACTTGTGGCAACTGCTGACGAGAGAGCGCTCGTCAGCAGTAATTTGAATGGGTCAAGGATATAAGGCGCGTCCGTAGCCTCCCAGTCTGTGTCGGCTTTGTGGCGCAGTGGGTAGAGTGCCATGTACATTGCGTTCCGCCCGCAGGGTCGAGGTATCGAAACCGGGCGCCGGATAGTGTTTTTTTTTATATAGTAGGGAGGGGTGCGGTGCGGACTACGGACGTCAACGCGGGTGACATCGTGAGTTACTGAAATGCTCTGCATTGAAAAAAAAAAAAAAAGGTGACTTAAAAAATAATAAAGAGCATATTAAAATTTATCCCTCACTGTGGTTTAGGCCTCGTGCTTAACAATCCCGGGGTCGCCGGTTCGAATCCCCGACCACCACTCACCGGTGGAAGCAAACGTGGGGATAGCATTTCCCGACCGCTTCGCAAAGATTCACCTTATGGACAGAAAAACGAAACGTTAGGAGTGCGGATTTATTGTTCTCCCATCGATTATCTCGGACGCGGGAGGATGTTAAATCTCCCGCTCGGTATGCACGAGCCATAATCATGATTAATGAGGTTACCGTGAGATTAAATATGTCAGCCCCGCTAAGGGCAGCTATGGCCCCGCTCTCGCTTGTGTCGTTCTCTTCCGCTACATTTTTTGGTGCCGCAGGGAAGTTGGCCGTGCACTATGCGATGTGCAAATGCGAAGCCCAGTTCGAAAAAAGAACCATTTTGTTAAAATCGGAAGATACACTCAGACGGGAGATCTTCGAGGCATTTCCAATGTTCTCAGGGCTCGAGGGAGAATGTGTCAGCTCCCCTTCTATCACACGCACCAAACGTGAAATGCAATTTTTGGAGCACTCATTGTGAACGCAGCACGTGCCACCGGAAATGTCTTTCATACTAATCGTCATTTCATTTCACTCCTAAGGTTGCTGCCATGGCATCTTGATTTTCGTATTGCGTGAGTTTGCTGTGGTTTCTTGGTGGGGGCGTTGAGTGACTTGTTTATAGTGAGAAAGATATGATTGTGATCCAAATTGATGATGCATATTCTAGTCTTGGTCGAACGAACGTGAGATATGCAAGTTTTTTAACTTGCATACCTACTAATCGTCACTTTCACTCCCTTCTTTGGCATCTCGTGTTTTGCCATTAGATTTTGTTTGCTTTTCTTGTTTATAGCCAAATAGCCCGACACCAAGCGCTACTAAAGCTCATGCGTAACGCACGCGTGCTGCAGCTTCTCGAGTACTATTCGCCCCACGCCTCCTGCAACTCGTGATTAGTTTTGCATTGCAAGGGTAGGTTGATCAGAGGGAATAGCGTGTTAATACCGAGGATGCACGGGCGTCCCGCAATTGTGCTGGCGGCTAATGAAAAAGTCGAGGCTGTCCATCAGCTATTTCATAAAACAGGCGATATGTTCTAATCACTTCTGTACTCAAAAAAGGACGATCGGTAGTCGCTACATCAATGCAGGCATTTACAGGAAAAGCTCATTATTTCAAATTGCAAGGGTACGCATCAATTAAAGTTCGAACTAACGAAAGTGAAGAACAAAAGGTGCACAGTGGGACTGGGTAGCAATAGAGCAACTCAGCAATTACAGTCTAGTCCACTTATAACAATGTCCAAGTGCCAAGGAAATCCAATCGTTATAACCGATAATTGCTATAAGCGGGTTGCGAATAAAAATAGGGAACAGAGCTCAAATAAATTTAATCGCATGCCAGAATTTGCGGAAAAGAAGCCACGGTCGGTCACCTTTGTTTGCCGCTTGTGAAGCTAGCGCAAATCTTTTCCAAGAGCGTCTACAGGTGCTTCACCTAGCTGAGGTAAATGTCCTTGGGGGAAACAAAGTCCCGGAGGGACTGTGTCACGCATTGGGACTCCTACGAAGACACTACCTTAGTAGGCTGCGCCACCGCGTCATTAGAGGTGTCACTGTTGCACTTTTGGCGCACAATATCACCGGATTCAATCGTTATATCCGTTACGTGCACTGGAGCATTGTAATAAGCGGTTTATTTCACCATAGAAAGAATACAAAGGTTGACGGTGCCATAGCTGTTCATCGTTATATCCGATATATTGTTATAAACGGTATCGTTATAAGTGGACTCGACTGTAATTGCATGAGAAAGTCCATGACTGCAGCCTGCCTTTTATCCTTAAATGCTGAAGAAGCCAGCACTTTTTCTCTAACGAGCGATGTAGCGAAAGGCCTCCGGTATACTCCAAAACTTATCTCATTACTTCCGAGCGATAACCGCACCGGCGCTTCGGCCCGTCTTTGCCCGCAACAGGTTCTACTCGTCTAACCTCAGAAATAATGCCAGCTGTAAGCACTCCCCATACCCTGAACTCGTGTCCGCATCGACGCATTCCGGGAAGAAACTTCCTCGAAAAAGGTCCGCCATGGGCGCTTTTAGTTTGTTTTTGCCCGAGTTAACTACTCTCTCCTTTTTGCTCTCCTTTCCGGAGGCGATACGGCCTCGAGAGTTGTGTCGGCAGCGGGTGCATTTCTCTCTGCATCTAAAAAGCCGTGGGCGCTTTTAGTTTGTTTCCCTGATTTAACTTCTCTCTCCGTTTTTCCCTCCTCTCCGCAGGCGATACCCTTTTGTGTCGGCAGCGGGTGCATTTCTTTAGCCGTGAGCCAGGCCCCAAGTTGCCGGTGCGGTGTCGCGAAGTTCGAATTATCCCTGGCGAAAGCTACTGGTGTTCCGATTAAGCGGGATTTATATATAGGCTTCTATGGGAGCTCGTCCGAACCAAATCGTACGTTCGAATTATCGGTAAATGCGAATTATTGAAGTTCGAATGAACTTGCTTTTGCTGTATGTAATGCCCTTCTCAGCATTGTAAAAATTTAGAAAAATTTCCGAGGTGCGATATCCAGATAGTGAGTAGGCATCGTTTCAAGGGGTTCTTCTCTCTACACACGCACACAACCCATTCGGTTTGGAGGCCCTTCACCCTAAAGGGCTTTATTAAATAACCCAAATGACAACACTTGTACCAACGGAGCGGACGAACGGATAGATTTCTGGGGCGTGTCGCCTAAGAACGTTACTTTTACGTCTGGGCAGGCCGACCTCCATGCCCTTGACTCGCACGGATGAAATTCTAGGCTACGCCACTAGGAGACCAATAGCCCAAAGTGACGAGAAGGAAAAGCAAGCGCAAGGCATGAGATCGGACCTGTTCACCTATACTAGCCACTGTTCTTGCTTGGTCACTGGCGCGCTTCCAGCGGCGGTGAATCGGGTCAGTGGGCGAGCGGACGATGGCCTTACAGTTTCGAAATTAGGCCAATGTCATCCAAATAGGAGAGCAGACTTTTCAGAGCTTGGCGCTGCTTCGAAGGACAAGTCCATGGTCCTACAATAACCGAGAGTTATTAATGCGTAGCATTCTTTGCCGAGTACCCCCATAGCCAGGACCGTGTAAAGCCCTCATTTCCGCAAAAATGCACATTTCGCAGAAGTTCCACCTTTAATCGTAATAACGTTATAACAGCGTGAGTGGATGATAACTGGTCGGACAGAATTTAGAAAACAAAAAAAAATGGCTGTAAAGAACTCACACTCAAGACAAGCGGCGTAAGAATGCTATGCATTAGTAGATAATTCTCTGAACTTCTACAGATTTTTGGTCCTTGTTCTAGGCGTTCGATATCCTCAAGACAGTGTGACGGCTGTGCCACGTATAGGCCGCACATACGAATATTATGTGTTCAACTGTTTCTGCACAAGAGCAGTTGTCGCGGTATGGGTTTGACGTTACTTTAAGAGGGATTAGCTTTGTAGCGCCTAGACACAAATCACGCTCTTTCGCATCGTTCTATGTTCTGTTCGACAGCCGCTTTTACGTTAAAAATGTCGTCAAGATCCAGCGCGTCAGCGACGAGATAGTAAGAGCGACGGCAACACGCAAAGTGGCGGCGTCAAATGGGGCTCTGGTCGCTTCACAGACCGACGATCGCAAGTAGGACACGGAAGCGTTTCAGAACGGTACGAGGGGCGATTACTCCTCCTCCTAGGCATCTAACGCCACAGCGAAGGCCGCGCCAACAAAATAAACGCAAGCAATAGTCGCCCCATCTACAACAGGAGCCACACATGCACGACAAAAAATTAAAAAAAAAATAAACAAGGAAGCACAACGGGGCTATAAACCCTCCAGGCCAAAGATCGCGACCCCGGGTCACTCTGCGCAGCAGCCGAGAATACGTCCGCGTTAGATACAGCCGGCCATCAAAGGCTCAGCCTAACGAGGCCCCCTGGCGGCAGCGGCGTCCGTCGCGCTGCTCCTTCCGCATGCGACGGCCGAGAGCGTATTAGAGCACTACAGGAGAGGCAACAGCTCTCGTTAAGCTGGAGTCAGGAGGCTAGTTTGTTCACGATGTCGACGCGAAAGGGCTAATTCAGGAGCCCCGTTTAAGTTACGCATGGCCAATGCTCGTTCTTAGGTGGTCCATGAACATGACAACAGAATGAAAACAAAGAATAGCTGGTGATTACTATACTCCGTAATGCGAAATGTGTGCACAGCGCGAACTGCAGACTTCGCGGTCACGGCGCATAGCATTCGTTTTATTTCCGGATACACAAAGATTTCAATGACGTCATATCCGTCAAGGAAATTACGCCAGTTCAATAAAGCAACCGGCCTGTAAAGGGTGCACCCCTGCACACAGGGTCTTCTTGCGGGGAAGCAACCTTCTGTACTAAGAGTACGTCATACTTAGGGTTGTTTGTTTTCGGGTTTGTTTAACACGAAATGTTATGCCGGAATACACCAAATTATCACTGACGTCATATCTGTCATGGAAATGACGCCAGTACACGTTTGCCGAAGCAATCCGCCAGCAGGACGTCGCTCGCCAAGCACACTTATAAGACAGCCGCCAACCCGCAAATCATTCTCAGCCGCAGATTTCGCTGCACATTCCACTTTGGTGTTTCTTCGATTCCTATGACAGAGGAATCAGCCACAGTTTTTTTTTGTCTTCGGTTCCCCCTTCGTTCGCTCGGTAACGAGGGCAACGCCGCCGTCAAACTTCAGTAGCGGGCGCCGAAATGCTGCGCACTAAAGGGTTTTGACGCACTCAGTGCGATGCCGAAAGCCGTCAAAGTCCGCCGGAAGACGGGTGGATGCTCAGACAAAGAGCTCACACACACTGAGACATCGGCTATATACGCGTGCGGCCGCAGCAGTATTTTTTGAGAAAAGCATACAGTGCGTACCGCTCCCTCTATTGAGTTCGAGGTCAGCGTTGAAGGTGGGAAGAATAGAGCAGGAAAGGTGTTTCGCTGCCTCAATCGATTTCGCGGGCTTCGGGGCCCGCGGCAACCACTTTTAACGGCCCAACACGTCGGAAATATTAATTTTGTCAAGTCAGTAGCAGCAGGAACGAATTCGCCATCAATTCGTCAACGCTGTTGCCCTCAGCGGCAAAAGAGCCACTTTTCTGTACAGTACCCTTTCGCAATCCGCGCCGAGCTGCGCGCATCCACGCCTGCCACAAGTCCGATTATATTGCGATGTCTGCGTTGATTTAGTACGGTTTACAAATAGCAACAACTGACCTACCAGGAACGTTCATGCTTGAATGAACGTGGCTACAGCATAGATGCTCGATCCGCAGATGGGGACCGGGGTTACACACCGAGGTACATAAGAAGCCATCACGTCGTTTCAAACTACGTTTGGAGAGATGGTTGGCTGGCGTCGCAAGCCCAGGCGGTTATACCACCACTATCAACTCGGCGTACAGACAGAGAGAGAGAGAGAGACAGAGAGAGCGAGAGAGAGAGAGACAGAGAGAGGGAGAGAGAGAGAGACAGAGAGAGACAGAGAGAGCGAGAGAGAGAGAGATAAAGAGGGAGAGATAAATAAAGAGAGCGAAAGAGAAATAAATAGAGAAAAAGAGAGCTCTGGAAAGGTAGAGAGACGGGAGTGTTAAGATCGAGCGCACCGCTACCCGGTGGGTGCGTGCTGCACGTTTGGTGTAGTGCGGTGAAACTTTGTGTGCTGCGGTAAAGCCGCCCTCCTCCAACATGTTTCGACAAGCCGGAGTGCGTCCGCCGCGCGAGACCACGCTCGCTGGCGGTGAATCACACCCACAGCAATTGCAAAACAAACTGTTCTGCCGGGGATCATGTTAATTTGAATCTGCGAGCGGACGCGGCCAGAAGAGATCTCTCCTTTCTCAATTTCTCAGACTCAACGTTCACCGGCTTTCACGAAACCGGGAAAGAGTGTTCTTGAGTGTCTGTACTTTGTTCGTGCAGTGTGCAAAGGCCTGGGAGGCGGCGGAACCGTTGCCGCTTCTGTGTATGAATTCAACCCTTTGGTGTTTCGAGTCGGTCGACCTTGGGGCTGAACAAAGAGCGCCGCTCTGTCCGTCGGCGCCATGCTGTTCTGTAATATTCGCTGTCCATCTCGCAATGCATTAAAACAGTTAAGTTAGCTCTCGGCTCTTTGTCGTCAACACCAAGGCAGCTCGTCCACCACGCAGCTTCTGCTCGCAGCTCGTCCACTACTCTACCAATACTTGACGGAGGCAATGGGGCTCGGTACCTGGACTCCTTCGACAAAGTAACAAGAGCAAGAGACAGAGAGAGATAGAGAGAGATAGAGATAGAGATAGAGATATAGATATATATATATATATCTATATATATCTATATATATATATATATATATATATATATAGAGAGAGAGAGAGAGAGAGAGAGAAGAGAGAGAGAGAGAGAACGCGAAAGATAGGGAAGCTGCAAAGAAAACGCAGCTGACGAAATCCCGTGCATGGCCCGAAACGAATGGCTGCTCGGGGCTTGGCTCTCGTTTAATCAGGCGCCCCAAAGCGTATAGTGAAAGCTACATGCAGACGCAGCGATGAGATCACGCAGGCGGGTCACCGATGGCTCGGCTTGCGGGCAACCAGCGTCGGCCGAATGAACCCATTCTGGTCGGCTAACGAGGTCCCTTCAGATTACCAGAAAGGGGCAGACGCATTACGCGGACTCTAACGAAGAAATAACATACAGATTTTTTTCTCTCGCTCTCTTTTGTTGCGTACGTTGCAGCGGTGAACTATTTCCAACCAGTCCCATAGGGCCAAGCGACGGATGTATAAAAAGGCATAATCAGGCAAGTGACGGCGCAGGTTTCGAAGGTCAATTAGCACGGCCAAAAGCGCTTCGTGTACGAGCGGAAACTCATTTAATGGAGGATGATGAAAAGGCGAATCTATGCAGCCTTCTGCAGGAGTTTCTATTGACACCAACCAAATAACCGTGACGCTTTCCTGTCTAAGCGACTTTCACAGGGCTTACATAGGGCACAAAAACAAAAAGAGCACTGAAGGTCACGTAATAATAGCCTTTGCGTGCAACTTGTTACGATGTTAACTCAAATATTGACGATTCGATAATTTCGGTTACGTCAAGCCAGACAAGAACGCATTATAAATGAAGACAAGAAAAAGCTGGCCGCGGCAACTTAGTGCAGATGCGGACCGCTTCAACAAGAGGCTAAAGTAAAACGTAAGCCCTCACTTTAACGACATGGCTGTATTCGAACTTTCCATTCATTCGAAGTTTTGTACGGCCCCAGCAGCAGTGCAGGGACTATAAATTATTCCCGCTTTTAATTAAAGTATCGCTTATAATGACGTCACTTTCCTGTTCCAATTACTTCGTTAAAGCGGTTAAAGCGAGAGTTTACATACTCGGTCAGCGTACTATTAAGAACTCAGGTCCCGTCACAATACACGAAAAAAAAAAAGTGTCGAACTAACCGCAAGAAGGTATACAATGACCGCGCATATAACGAATTCGTTCCTAACATGTTATTTTGATTCGCAAGGACTAGAACGACGAGCGACTGGCTGTTTCTGTTTCGCTTCCCTGCAAGCGGAACATTAAACAGTCACGCATTCGATGGGCGCGCACTGCGGGCGCGAACGAGAGAGAGAGAGAGATCGAAAAGGTCTGTCTGTTCGAAAGAAATCAAACGGAGACAAATAAAAGAAAACAGGATCGAAACGACGCGTGGTCCGCCGGAAATATCTGGCCGAACAAGGAGCCGGGTAGATAAATAAATAAGCGCGCCCGGAGGGGAATATTAACAAAACTCGGGGCTGCTTCCGCGTTTGCGGCGAAGGCGTGAAATGGCGCACACGCCGCGCGTACATTAATTCGGTTTTCCCCGCGATCAATGGGCGGATATATATACTGTCAAACGAAATAAAGTGGGCGTTTTAATTGTCGGGCCTAAACTCGGCAGTTCCGCTGTTTAGCTCTGCGCCGCAGAGCCGCTGCAGCCCTCGGGGGACTTAAATTAAAGCAGTGTGCTCTGTTTTTACTCACAAAAGTGATTATACCATTCCGGCTGAAAATCGAATTCTCCTCCGCCACGTGGCTTCCTTTCGCACAAAATGGGTCAATTTCTATTATATTGATGGCGCAAACCCAATCCCACCCATTCCCGCCTAGTCCAGTCTTTACGCCGCCATAACGCGAAGTCAGGTCTAACAGTATACACTTTGTACGTTGGCTGATTCAATGGAGGAAGAGATGGAGCGGGACCGATATCTGAGTACTCCATGAGGACTCCATCCGAACTTCCACTGCTATAGGGCTTGCCGTGAATCTCTCTCACCGCCGCTTTGAAAGGCTGCGAGGTTTTAATCCTGCTCAGATTTACAAACTCCTGCATAGTCTTGGCCTGAGCTCTCGCGCTCGAGGCCGGCGAAAGAGTTCTTGAATGCTGTTTCCTCGCCTTCCGTCGCCCAATAGGAAGCTGTACTTGCCACTAGTGCACAAACTGGAGCGACAAAAGACCATAGCGGAACGTGTTCGTCGCGTCCCAGGAGTAGGAAACGCAAATGCGTGTGCGTTGAAAATGTCGGGAGCGTTCCGCCCGAGCGCTATGCGCTAAGACGCTCCCTCGTTACTTGGTCTTTATTTCAGTTTTTTAATCACAGAAAAGCCTAGGGCCGGAGAAGAAAAGCCGCACAATAATACCTGGCTAGGTCCCATAAGCTTATACAAGGGTCAGCAGCAGTACATATCGGCAGCATCTGACGAACAGTTGAATATAGCAGCGCATGATTGAATCACAGCATGGAAAAAAAGCTAAAGCAATATCATATAAACGCATAAAACTATCTACACCACGAACATGAGATCAGAGCAGCAACTACTACAGAGAATGGGGCATAATCGTCATGAACTAGCTGTAAAAGTAGCCCAGACAAAATGAGCCATGTATAGAAAAATAAAAATGGATATACGCACAACCCTCACCACCACGAGCCAAGACACTTCCGCGGGACGTTCTTGACAGGTGAATTCGGGCACTACAGCTCTGTGTACACCGAGTGCGGAAACGAAGGCTTATGATGGTGCAACGCACACTCGCCTTCGTGTGTCGACGCCGTGCATGATCTTGAGACAAAACAAAAAGCAGTGCCTTCCCTGCGCACAGCCACGAACGAGCAGTGGGCGCATTCAGAACCAGCTTCACGGTTACCCCGTCAGCGTCAGCTCTATTGGCCGAAAGGAAGGGCAGCTATTATACTCGGTTACAACTCAAGAACGGCACCACCTTGTAGTGTATCACTCCGCCAAAGCGCCGGACCAGCGCGTGGTCAGTGCGCGCGCGTTTTGAAAGAGGGTTTGCTAGAATGCGTGATATCATTGCCTTGTCTCACGCAGTTTGTTGTCGTCACTGGAGTCGTTTATAAGCATATTAAGGCCAAAAAATCCACCGGAAGCGGCTCACGCCATGTTTAAAAAATCCCAGGTAACGCCTCTACTCGCCGCGCGGAGAAACATCCGGCTGGTGATAAGGCACAGCGGCAACTTCGGGTTGCCGACGAAAAGCAGCAGAAGAATATGCTAGGACAGTTACCTCTTGTAAACGCGAAGAGCTCGTTTTGTCCTGCCTAATAAGCTTTTGTGCCTGCCCTAAGCAGAGGTGTAACATAGGTATATTAGTCTTTTTGGTAACGATGACAGTATCACCCCGATGCAAAGGGGAAACGCAATAGAAATCATCAGCGACATCATCATCATCAGGGGGCCATTAAGAGCTCCGCGCGGGAAGAGCTCGCCTGTACGGTGTGACGGTGTGACTAGAAGGGGCGTGAAAGCGAGGATACGGAGACAGGAGATTCGCCAAGCGCAACGAAGTGCAAGCGACGAGTCAGACAGTGATTAATAGCTGCTGCTTGTCCGGACTTTTTCAGCGGGAGAGCTGACCATCGGCGTCGCGGACAGTCGGTTCTAGGAGTTTAGGCGCATGCGCCGAGCTCTGCATGATGGAGACGACGGCGTCTCGTTCCGCCGTGCGAAGCCGTGCGAGGTATACGGACCCATTAGGGCTACTGGTAATTAGAACTGCCTCCGAAGACGACTATAAGCGAAAAAGAAAACTGTCGGGCAACAGATTTTTCCTGTATATGAGCTTTCCCTGTTCTAAGTTGACCGTTCTTGTTGCCTTCTTTCTCGGAGACAAGCCGAAGAAAGGCCAAGAAGGCCTCTTTATAGTGATTAGCGGGATTTGGAAGCACCATAAATGGTCTGTTGAATCCTTCAGGGTTAATATTGTGCAGAAAGCAAGTCGACGCTAAGAGCGCACCCATAGCGCATAAAATATTTTTTTTATTTTAGCGGGTAGAAATGTCTATAAAACAACGAATTAAAGCACTTCCAATCCACGTAAAAGCTGTTGGACTCGGAAGTGCATAGCAGTGATTCGCCGTTCTCCGCCCCTCACGCTCTTCGCTGTTATACTCCTCTCATGATGAATTGAACAGAGATTTGTTCAATGCAAGTTCAATTTTCCCGCCTTTGCCTGTGCTCGCGCGCCTTCTCCTGGTATAGCTTGCATCCTTTTGTTTATATTCGGTTCTTCTGCCTGGAACAGCACGAGCGGGAGTTCTTGCTTGCTTTCATCTCACACGCGCTGGGTCCTTTCTGCGCCGTTTGGGACGCGTGCTTTTATTTTCTTAGGTGGCCACTTTTTCTCGCTTACTATCGTAAAAACTAACCCAATGAGCATTCCTAACTAAATGGACGCGGGTCTGCCAGTTAATTACATATATTCTGCCTCAAATGTACCTGCAGTTTTCTTTGCGCTAAATAATGGTGACACCTATCTAAAGTGCCAGCGAGTTCCGAACGATTCTTGCGATATAAACCTCTTCTTGAAGTATCCTCCTAACTTTTCGCCGGAAGGCTGAATCGAGGGACAAGCGGCTATATTTTCGAAGCCTCTGGTTGGGTGAGTAACGCCTCGGGACAGCGGTGGCTAGATAGCGTGACCGCGGACAAGTTACGACAAGTCGGGCCTTTGAAGTGCTCTCTACTTAAAATACAACTCAACCCTGCTCCCAGCTTAACCGGTGAGACGGGCCCGGACGGCCAGCCAGGTCCAGGGACACCTGGACTAAGGAGTCTCCCCACTGGCCTGCCTCCACACACGGAGTCGGATTGGGCTTCTAAAAAGTTAATTCATCATGCCCACAGACTTTGCATATTTCCCACTGGTGAATGTGTTAAGGCTGAAAGAAACAAAAATAGCAGGACTCTGTTTATATAGCAACTAAATAACAACGATGTTCGACCCACTCTGGTGTTGTTTACACCAACAGCGCGACGAGAGGATTTAGAAACAGCTACTCCGAAAAAGACTCCCTTGTATGAAGAGCGCATTGTTACTTTCAGGAAGATAAAATGCAGCCCATCAAAGCAAAGACACTCAGAAACACAACGATCAGAAAGCAAGCAACGAACGAACGAGCGACGTGACTTCAAATGAATGGCTGCTCCGTTCGATATACAATTGACGACTCCGCGCTGCGGCCTAATCAGCTTCGTCCCCCGCTCCTTCCTTCCTTCGTCTTCTTCAAATTGCCGTCTTGGTTGCGTCATTGTTTCCTCCGGTGCCGTGGAGGAGAACCTGGGAAAGCGACGGGCGAGGCGTTCGAGCGGCACTAGATGCGGACGCGCATCCCTTCGCATGCGGGAGACATTACGGAGACGATCGCCACAGACTTCTTCTGCACCCTCTCAATGCTCCTGCCATTCCCAGCGCCGTTCATGTCCCGTGCCAGAAACAACTACGCCATCCTCATAGTCGAGATGGCAATTCAACGACCGCGTCACCGTCCGTGCTCGGGAAGCGTCAAGGCTATACGGCCATCTCTTCCAATGTCTTCACCTCAATCTTACATTTGTTCAGAAGCCTGCTTTAGCTTTCTATCTTTGTCATGATTCTGTTTGTTTTGTGTGGAAGGAGACATAAACAAAGATAAAACGACTGCTTTTGTCTCCATCACTATAGCTGACGAAGGTTGGAGCCCACTGACACGTAATGGCTTCTTTGCTTTGCTTTGTCTTTCTCGTGACGAAAACAAGGCGAACGAGACACGACGCCGCCCTGAGCGTGCCGAGCCATGAGTGTGCCGAGTACCCCTTCGGGCTTGCAAAAGTCTTGTAGGACCCCGAGAAGAACTATATTGATCGTGTCATAAGTTGCGCATACCGCTATGTTGCCCACACATACTCAGTGACCGCCTTTTGAGGCTGACTTTAATGCTAATGCATGTCGTATTGTCAAAATATTTGCTCTTGCAGCTAAAATTCGCCCAAGCTACTTTATGCTGCCTTCTCTGTGTCTGGCGTTTTCGCATAGCTGGCATGTATTGCACAAATCCAAGGATGTTCTACACGGAGAGAAAATATACATGTCCTTCAGCGAAGCCACATGTTTGGATGGGCAGCAAGGTTTGGCAAATAGATAAAATGAGAGAGAGAGAGAGAGAGAGAGAGAGAGAGAGAGAGAGAGAGAGAGAGAGAGAGAGAGAGAGAGAGAGAGAGAGAGAGATCTTTGCGGACTCCCTAAAATGCCCTCGCGATTCGCGAACCCCCTGGTATCCGCGGATCCCCGTTTGAAAACCAGTGGACTAGACACCATACCTCACGCAACGAACGACCAGGTGGGAACGGGCGCGTATAAGATCAGACTTATGGACTGCCGGCAATGCAACCAGCCGTCAGAAGACAGCCAAGCCAGCCCATTGACCGAGAACGCATGCCGCTGCGTTTATTACTTTTTCTAGTTCTTCGCTTGTGTTCAGGCCTGAGCCAATGGAGCATACAAGCGTGCAAAACATACGGTAATCATAGTAAGGGGGGGGGGGGGGGGGGCGCAGCTGATGGAAGTAAGATAGTGGTGAATAGCGAGATGTATCGCTCGTAGCTCTTTCAGAGGCTGGAATTAACAATAAAACGCCCTTTAAATGGTGTATTTCTGTGTTTTTTTCTGGGGTGTAAGGTTGTTATAAAACTCAAAACAGCTTTAATGGCGTTTTCCTTTTGTTTTGTTTTTGCTTGGGTTTAAGGGTGTTAGTTATAGACAGTGATAGAGTGTACATACTAGCTCGCTAAGAGCTCATATACGAGTGAGATTCCAGCACCCACGCACGACTATGCTACTGAATCGGTATATCCGATAAAAACCCACCCAAGGACACCTCAACGACAAAGAATTATGAAGCCACTTCCGGATAGAGCAACTACGGGCACCATCAACTGCGAGCTCAGTAGGTTAGAGCAATGGGCGTGGAGGTGCGGGCATTAGCTTCGCATACTACTGCCGCCGCATCGAATCAGGGGTGCCTTACCCCGGTATTTAGAGTCCTCCCTCCACTAGAGCCTCCAGAGGAGGAGATCCTTGAAATCGATATCTCCATGCATGAGCATTGCGGAATCCTCCCCTCAGCCGAGTGGAGGGAGCAAATGGAGTGGAGGAGGGTCTCGAAATACGGCCCTTAGCCTTTCCCCATCCCGCATCTCAAATTAACCGCGCCGCGGGGCAGAAGGTCGAAGCGTGCAACCTTCCCAGCGGCGGTGCCCAACCAAAGTGTGCGGCTTGCGCTGCACCTTCTCCAAAACGACAACGGCGGGCCTTCTTCGGGCCCGATAGAGAGAATCAACGGCCCCGTAATCCATCGCCTCACCTCCGCTAAGTTCTGGGATGTGGTGGTGACCGCGGGGCTAAGCACACAGAGATCGTAGTGCCGCACCCCCGCCATTTGAGCCGTGCAACCCCTCCATTGCGTCATCCCGGCCGACGTGGGACGCGGCTCCGATGTCCCGCCCAGAGGGGGAAGAGACCGCATTCCACGAAGCACGCCTGCTCGCGATTATTGTTGCGGCCTTTCATTGCGGCTGCCAGCGATCCTTCACTGAATCTTCCGGCAGGCCGCAGCGAGGGAGAGCGAGTGAACGGCGGAATGTTCTCCAAGGCCCGCAGCAGCTGGTCGTCTCGAGAGGGCCGCTCTTCTTTCTAACTTCAGCCCGAAAACGAGGCAGGCGGACTTCCTCGCTTTCGCATCACCCACCGCTGTAATGTCGGGTAGTTAGCGGAGATAAGTGCGCCGAGGTAATGCAGCAGCCGAGTACACACGGGTCCGGAACGACTGCTCGTTCGTGGCCATTTCCTGACTCCGAGGCATCCATGTTGCATTTTGATGTTCCCCAGGCCGGTCTTAGTTGAATATCTCCGTGACGTCGCTGCTAAGGCGTAACTTACGTGTGAATCGGCCGCAAGGGTCGGAGTTTAGAAGAGACGGAGGTGAAACTAATGAAAATTGAGTAAATGCTGCCAGCTCGAAAAAAATAATTCTGAATGAGTTAGAACGTTCAAGTATTTATTACTATTAGTTACGGCTATTCGGGGCATACGGGCAGCGCGCATAAGTTGGCAGTCCTGCGTTTATAGTGCGTACATAGTTTGCGTATGCACACACCATATATAATGTACGGTACAGTAGGTTGCATTCCATTGGAACATCCGTGACAAAGCACGCCGCGCACGCCCGCATGCACGTGCGTACACATCTCTGTACGAATAGGCTGACCGCAATAGTACTGACGAACGCGCGGGCTAGAAAGAGCAAACAGTAAAAAAAGTTAAACGCCTGAAAGTTAAAGTTCATCTATTAAAAGTTATACGCCCGAGTTCCACGCTGAACATCAGTACATCTGCTCCTACTAAACTAGTCGAGCCTCAGAAGACGAGGCCTGCGACGACAGATAAATCATGCATAGCTATCCTGTGATAGCTAAACACTCTTGGCAGTAGACTTGCGCTGATTTTCTTGTATCGCCCCAAAACGCACCGGTGTGTTGCTCGGGGAGTGAGCGCTACCAGCGCTGCACTGACCGCCGCCCAGAAGTTCTCGCGATGGCTATAGAATACGCAATGCACTAACTCAAGGGTTTATCCAGAATTTCGATTTTGGGGGGTTGTCAAATCCTCCTGGGGAGGGGGGTGTTGGGGGACTGCTGGGGGTGCGTGTATAAATCCCTCGGCCTTCTCTTGGTGTGAATCTTTATTTTTTTTAGGGGGGGGGGGGGTGGATGGGGGGGGGGTGGGGGGGGGGGGGATGTAAATCCCTGCACTAACTTTGGAACAGAGGACGTATCAAGAGTGGACTCGTGCTCCTTGTCGAACGCGTTGTCGTGATCCTGTCTTTCGACAGCGAACTGCCGAGTTGTAAAAACTTCCCAAGACGATAAGGTGAAGCGACGTGCAGCACGGGCCAAATTATTCGGAATATGATGCCGTAGAGGTTGTAAACTGCCGGCACATTACGTCGTAGCGGCCTCAGCTGACGCTGAGCGCGACATTATTTCCGCGTGACCGCTTAATTTGGTTCTTTACCTCGTGCACATGTGGAGCTCAAAGTTGTAACGGCACTCACCGGTACTAGCAGTTGTGAAGCCAACACTCAATTTAGGCGTCGATAGGGCAAACTTTTCACCAGCAATGAAAATTCCGTGGGCAAGAAGAAATGAGAATTTCCAGTTTCGTATGAAGACCTTCGATCCACTATTTCCCTTTATGGCCGAGAAACCTAGTCGCTGCGCCCGGAAGAAAGCAAAATGCGTGTCACACACGACGAAACCAATCCAGAGCCTATTACGGTGTTCCAAAAACCCTCGCGCACCCAGCAAAACATTCAGATAAAACTTGCGGTGAGGAATTGAAACGCCCTCTCCCTTGCGCCTCCTTTCCCCGGAATACGCGAAATCGATAGGCGAGCGATATAGCGTGCGATTTCAGAACACACTGGCAGCTCGTTATAAACTACCCCGTCTCATTGGGGTCGGCTGAAAGAGGGAGGAATTGAATGCGAAGATGTGATCGCCTCTCCGGGAACTTTGGAAAATGGCGCCGTAGAATGGTGCGACACATTCCCCAACGCGGGTTAACGCCACTGCAGGGCATTGCGGGAAGGGCACACGTACAAAGAAAAATGAAAAATAAGGAACAAAGGACGACAGGAAGTAAATGTTGCCACGCAGTAGCTTAGAAGTCAAGGAGAAACCAGCCTTGTATAAAAGTAGCGTCGTCTGGGCGACGCGGGGCATACCTACATATCCTGCAATCGACAGATAATAATGCGTTCCCGACGACAGAAGAGCGCTCCGACTTTTTTGGGGTATGGCTGACTGGCTCTCCGCGCAGAGCAGGCTGCGCTGATGAGCCAAGGGGCCGACCTTTCTTTATGCGAGACCATCTTGAGGATCGCTCTACGCGCCGCGATAGCTCACAAGTAAGGCCTAAGCACTTCTGGCGCGAGTCTCAGTCATTGTACTTGGCAGGGGGTGCAAAAAAAGCACTTGCCCCCCCCCCCCCCTCCAAGCCACACTAGCACTCGCCCACTCCCCCCCCCCCCCCCCCCCCCTTTGCCCTCTCCTCTTATCCGCGATGCAACGGATTTGCCCCTCGGGACAAAATCCTGGCGACGCTCACGGTTTCAGTACCACGCACTGCTGCTGCGTACGATAGCTCGGGGCCGGGCAGAAGAGGGCAAAACAAAATTGTACAAATCGTTGCTACGTTAATACGCGTCTTCAAATCTTAACGCGCTAAAAGCCACCGCCCGGGCCGGTGAAGTGTCGTAGGCTTGTAGCGGCATCGGCACGACAGAATGGGGGCACGCAGGGGGTAATACAGGCTGTGTTCATAAACCGACCAGGCTGCCTGTCTACCTGGCTACCGCATCACGAGAGGAGATGATGACGCTGATGATGTGTTGCATGCCAGGATACAGATGCTGCTATATACTCACGTGTGCCAATGGACCAGCCAAGATGCAATGAATTCCCAGCGCTGGGAAAATAGAGAAAACATGGAAAGGGCACGTCGAGAGATTAAATATCCGGGCGCAAAGGAGCGTTTCTCGCCAGGAGGCGCAAGAAGCACACGCCATAGGCCAACATGAACGCGCCGGGGTCACCGACTGATCGCGACATCTGCGTCCCATGGCGGCTCTGCTCGACGACGAACGCTTCCGCGCCCGCCCATGCATGCCTCACCTGTGGCTCGCCACAAGCTGTTGGGCTACACCTCCCTCCATTTTATTTTGCTCCTCCAGCGGTTTCCTCCCCGTGGAGATGTTCAATATAAGCTGATTCCACGAGACATTGAACATGGGTGCACCAGCGCATTTATTTTGTTGTGTTTGTTGTTTCCCTCATACTTTTGCATACCCCAGCTTTCTCGCTTAAAATTCCGACCTCTCAGAAACCTAGCAAAACCACTTCAGGAAGTGATATTTGGCTAACGCGAGAAGTCAAGCGTGAGATGAAAACTCTAAAAGAAGTTTCCAGGATACTGAATATTTTTTGTGTAATTAGCTGTCAAATCTAACTTCCCATGCATTTGTATGGGATAGTTTCCATGGCTCTGGAGCTTAGTCGCGGCAACGTGCTAAACTTTTAAACTGTGCACAAGCAAGTTTTCACCCCCAATATTAACCTGCGCGAAAATAATTTACTATTCGCTAAATAACTACAGAGCAATCACTGTTGAAAGGACTGCAATGAGCGGGTATCCTGCCATGGTGAGTTGTGCGCAAGCTATGTAATAGCCCGAAAGTAGTCCGTTTTCCTCTAACCTGCGTACTTTGCGACGAGAAACAATTGTGAAGATGACGTGGGTGGCGCATGAATTCTGGTTGCCGCGCCGCGCAGATTTTTTTTTTTTTTTTTCGTTTTGGGGCTTTGCGTACGAGGAAGGCGTAAGAGGTCCGTCTAAAATTTATTTGAAACCAAGAACTACACACAATTACCGTCACGTTCACTTTGCGTTCTGAAGTGAACAAAAAATTTAGAACAGAATCGCGAAATCGGCCAGACGCTAGAATGTTGCGCACTTTGACGCCCCCTATCTCCGGGTTCTGCAATAGTGGCAAACGTGTACGTAATACGAATGTCGGCGAGGTATTGTAAACATACCTGTGAAAAATAGCTCGTCTAGAAAAAAAATTAAAAATATGCAAAAAATGATTCGACTGCTGCTACTTCTTTCCACAAATAGCGGAACTTCAGAAATGAACAAAAAAAGCACTCATTCACGCAACGTCCCACGCTCCCTTCAGCCGAGTGCAAATTAGAGACTCCTGACGAGAAACAACATCTGTCTACAACATGTCAGTACTGCGTGCAGCCCTCATTAAAGTCGGCAGATGCGATTCTAGCTGACGCTGCCGCATCGATGCCGGAAGCACTCGGTGGACGCCCCACCACGGAAAACAACGGTCAGGGACTTCCGGACAGGCAGAAATGTCCGCACGCAGCGAACGATGAAGCACGGATACACAGTGCAGGACGAGAAAAAGCGCGGGAACGTTGGTTAAGATTCAAATTTCCGAATTTCGGATTTTCGAGTTTTCAAACTACGCCGATGATAACTACTGGCTTTCAATTTGTGTCGCGATGGTGATATGTATTTGTTTAACAAAGCTATACACTCCCAACGACGGAGGTCCTAAATCTTAGCGCTGTAAGTTGTAGAGTAAGTGGTACATCCATTTGGGCAGCGCGCGGCGCTGGCGTGTTTATCTTCTTTTCCCTTTGACGCCCGTCGTAAAATTCACGCTGCTGTCGTAGACGTGCCATCACGTGGGCTACCATAGCGGGCGCGAACTCGCTGCGCGGAATTTGTACGCCTCTCACGATAACGTAGAATAGCCACCATTAGGGTAAGGTTGCTTTTGTAATTTAGCATATGAGTCTGATGACCTCTTCAACCTCGTTACTGGTGTTTCCTTTTCATGACCTTTAAATCTGCAACCACACCGGCAACTTTCATGCTACACCAAGGCTTGTAACACCGCGGACTCTAGATGATTCGACCCAGAGTTCTTCAGATACACACCAGTTGCGATCTTCCGCTCCGGAGTCCGGTCCGTACAAGCACCCCTGCTTCGTTGAAGCCTTCTTGCGTGTGCGATTGAAATGGCGAAGTGCCAGAGTCAACGCAAGAATGAATGGGGGAGTGATCGCTGAGGGTATCACTTAATCGATAAGTTGAATGAAGACACGTATTAAAGGAATTGTCTTTAGTGAATCGAGAAGTTTTCACCGTTTACCACGTTCCCACTTGCATCGACGGCTTCACACTTGCACAGTATGGCCTCGTGGCTGCTGTAGTAACGGTCTGGAGGTTCCACCATCATGACGAGACACAGCTTGTTTGCAAACGTAGATCTATGCAAGAACGGCTGTGCGTCGTTGGTTTCGGTAGCGACTCCATCTTAGCGTGTGCTCCTCTTGCATGAAGCTCGCGATCGCCGTTAGACATAGCGGCCGGGTCTAACGAAAATTTTGGTGAGGTTTCAGGTGCGGCCCTGAATTTATTGAAAAGCTGTGGATTTTGGTTGGGAGAATGGGGAACGACACCCGATTGTTTCGCCGGAATCAATTGGAATAGCTGACCTAACGTATTCAGGAGTACAGCTCTGGCAGTTTCGCAATACGGACTCGTATTGTTCGGGAGCAGGCGGTGAAGGCTACAGCGCCAAGTGAATGACTGGGGACGGCAGCTGTCCATCTTTTCTCGTGCTCGGGCGTATAACACGTTTTCTTGTGACCCGACTTATTTATGTCCTAGGTTTACATTGCTCTCGACTCAGGATACAGGCTTTTCACCGTATTTTTGCAACCTTCATTTGTGTTCGCGTAGTGAGCCACTGCGTCGCGATAACCTTTTTCCTTCCGGTTGTGCGAGGGGGACTTGGGCTTGTTCATCTTTTTGTTTGGCAGCTTCTTTCTCGTTTATTCTACTTGGAGATGTCCAACGTCTTTTTTTGAAAGCTGTACTGGAAATACGTCTTGCACATTTTCTCCCTGACATTGTGGCGTCCTTCGCTGTCTCTGGAAGCAGCCCGAAGCCCGCAAGGTTTCCTCAAAGAAGTGTTTGATACGTTTCGCTTCTTACAGCCCGGTTTAGGCCTTGAGTACATATTTTCTTCTTCGCGTGAGTCTATTTCCGATGCCCTGGTTTCTGGGCTTTTTCCCACACCTCTATATCGTGTTCTGTACGTCCAGTGTCCGTACCAGGATGTCCTCAATAGAGTGTGTAAAATGTGTGTTCCGCCAGGTGTTAAAACATTTTTCTTTAAATTACACACACTGGCACGCTCCCTGTTAAAACTTGGATGAAAGACCGGGGTCTGTTTATAGCTTATCGACAGACTGTCGGCTCTGTTCTCGACCAGAGACAATTGATCACTGTTTTGTAGATTGCAGACATGCTTGTCTTTTTCTGAGACATTTTACAGCGAACGCTTCAGAAAAGATGTGGATATCCCGCCTGTCTCAATCCGATTTTTGCCATTCGGCTAATCCTGGTGGGCGACCCCGTTGATACGTTTGTGGTGACTGGTTTGTACAGCCTGTGGCGATGTCGCTTATGTGATAGGCATGTGGAGCCCACGAGATCAACAAGTCATATTTCCGAGAAAACTGTGGCATTTGTACATAGTGTGGCATAATTCGCTTGACCAATCCACCTTACTGGTTGCCTATTTTGAACGCTGTTGTGTGGTTTGCCTGGAAATTTTGATGTATTTGTGGCTTTTCCTAACTTCAGTGTATTCTTTTGTTGCTTAGCTATGTATTCCTCGTACTGTCATGTCTGAGCGTGTTTCTCCCATGTAATAAAGAAAGAAAAAGAAAAAGCATGGCGCGATCGGAATACGACGGTCGACTTCATAAAGCGAGGGACGCAGGTTCGACTCCAACCACAGGAAGCGTTTTCTTTCTTTCTTTTTTCTTAAGACGCTTTGTGTAAACTTGGCTTTCTGTAGTGTGTTTTGCCTTTCGCCGGGCGCCATCAGTGAGGCATAGAACGGTTCGCTTTAATACGCAAGGAGGGACCTCACGACCCTGGAAGCATTGGTCCCAGGTATGAGTGAGGTGTGTGCGTGTGTGCGTGTTTTGCATCAGAGCCGGAAGTCGGCTGGAGAGCTGTCGGCGATGCAGAAAGCAGCATGATGCGTTGAAACCCGCTCGCTGACAGCCGCGAGGCCAGGAGAGACGTGTCGGCACGGGCTTCCGATGGCCCGCGCCTGCTGCCGCCCACAGATGTACGGACGATGCCGTGCGGTCTCTGACTGCGAGGCTTTCGCGGCAACCGCAGGGCCTGCCATCCTTGCCTGGTTTTGCCGCGCAGACCACTTATGCATATACGGGTGGGCGGCCGGAGCGAAACTTCGTCCTGTTGTATATATTATTTTTTTATTTTCACACAATTTTGGGGTTTTTAACGTGCATCTTCTTCCGCCGCAAACAGCTGTAAAGACAATTTTTTTTCCTGGCGGTTGCGAGTGTGCGAGGGCTGCGAATGCTGAAACCATTCCGGATATAGTTTCGGCCTTGCCCCACTCCTCTCACATGTGGGCGACTGTCGTTTCTTTCTTTTTTTTTTTGCATAAATACATGTTCTTATCAGTCTGGTGTGTAGAAAAGGATGAGCAGAAGTTTGTTGTTCTGTCCTCTGGGGTCGCAGGGGCTACGTGAGCCGACTTCGAGAAGCTCCGCAAGTTTCGCTTTCGTCATCACCACCATCATCATCAGCAGCAGCATCCCTTGCGTGACCAGCGCAGTTAAAGGCTTCTCCAGTGACATCCATCCAAAATTTTCATACTTCCCCGTTTTATTTAGTTTGCTGCCTCCTCTGTTCTTACTCGAATAATCCATCTGTTACCCGTGTTTCGCTCCACATATTCTGCTTAATTCAACTGCTTCCGTCGCGAGAAGGCGGTGGAAAAAAAGGTCCTTCGCTGTTTCGCCTTTCCTGAACTGTTCCCGTCCGTGTACGAGGACTTCTTATTAAGCTCATTCTTTGGAGTGCGCGCCCCACCTCATTCTCGCTCCGAATTTCGCAGAAGTAAATCTAGGAGCGGAACCCATTTCAGATGGAAAACAGTATTGGAGTCTGCCTTTTCTATGGGAATCCTATTATAGCAACCCACTTTGTAACCGTGAGTACAACCGGTATTTGTTTGTTTATCTGTTTATTTATTCTTATTTATGTGTTTATTTTATATATATTTATTTTTTATTTATTTTTGTGTGTATTTATATTACTGGAGCCGGCCGTAGCATTGCGTTGTGCGATACTGAACAGAGAAAATTGATTTGAAATGGCTTCACTAGATCTCAGACGAAGTTTTCAAGAATGCGCGTTCCGCTCTTTGCAGCGTAATACCCGTTATTTCCGTTCCGGTTTTTCTGCGGAGGCGATCATCGGTCGCAGCCTGCAGTACACAGTTACGATCTGTTGCAAGCTGCCTCGGACTGCGCAGCGGATTCCTGTTTGCAAACACAAAGGAGCCGCAAAGGAGCTCGGCGAATGAAAAGGGGCAAGACACGCAGGAATGGCGGCGAATCGCGAAGCTTCGGCCAACAGATGGAGCTGGTGGGTAGAAAGGAGGGAGCTCGCCGTGGCCGCACGTGGTGGCAAGTGCCTCCGGAGTGAAGACCGGGATCGGAAGTGCAGCAAGCAGCTCTGTGACGTCGCGGCGCCGCATGAGTGGGTCGAAAGCGGTGCATGAGAAAACTGGAAAGGTGGAACATTTCTCCCTTTCCCTCCTTTTGCTTCGGCGCTTTTTATAGTTAGCCATCGACCGTGGGCCCAGGCAGTGGAGTTTCCCCCCTGTGCGAGGAGGAGGCTCTGTACAGTTGTGTCTCGTTTTTCCGCCACGGGGCGGAAACATTCGTCTGGGACCTTGAAAGACCCTTCCGGGAAACGAACGCAAGGAAAGATAGGGCGCTGAAAGGGCTCTGGGCTTGAAATATTAGGGGTATAAGAGGGAGTACACTTTCCCCCCGCTCCCCAAAGGAAAAAAAAAAGAAGGAGAAAAAGTAATGCCACTAAAACAGGTAAAATTACTGGAACACCGCATTTTCCCGTACGTTGGCCTTTGTTCAGGTCCGTTCACGGTGCGTGGGACGTATGTCGTATTTACTTGCGGGTCATCTGCGCCTGCGTGTGACCCGCTGTCAACCTCAGCGACTCCTTCCTATGCTATCTCAATTGATGAAAGGGGACGGTTGAGGGTAGCTTTAAATGTAGCCCGTACAGAGGGCGTCCTAAGTGCGCGTCCTCAATTTGTTTGTAAACAACCCCACAGGTTCGACCTTTTAACCCACATTTCTAGTTTTGCTTTGTAAAGGCGGTGTTATATACATATTTGCAATATGCGCCACGTTATATGATGTTTGCTTATAACTGTCCGCCATCCTCTTTTATATGTTATGTATCTCGTGTGCAGTCACGAATGAATCAAATGAGAACATTAAAATATGGACCAGAACACGCAAAATCAAAGAATATGTATAGTGGACATAAAATAATGGCTCGCCAGTGGTACATTTGGATACTCACATTTTCAATCTTTGTCACTGTAATTTAGGCACGGGACTATTTCACCTGGACGGAAGGATAGCCGTGTCTTTTGTGTGTTAAGGTTCATATTTCCAGTGTTCGAATTTCATTTGCCCATGACTGTACGTCCGTTTCGCATGCACACTCATGTTTTCGCTTAGAAGAAACTACTCGCACCTGTCGCCTGCACATTACATCACCTGACAGGATGTTTACATATTACGAATAACAATGCGAACATGAAAGTGCGAATGGTTAATGACGAAGGAATAACCGCGGAGCAGAGAAGCATGTTTACAACTCGGAGGCCTGGCTGTTGCACCTCACATCGATTTTCGAATTTGCCGCTGAAAGTTCTCCATGACTGCAGGCCCGGATCATTTTGACCCACAGCCTTTCAGATTTCTGCCAAAGTGGACCGCGTTAGCACGCGCTTGAACCCGAGGCTGCCGTCGTCGGAACTCGGCGTCTGTTCGGGGGTCAGCTATGGCGAGCTGTCTCCTTTGTTCACGGAGTTCAATCAAATCCCACAAGACGAGCTCTGAATGCGGCTGAACACAGGAATTACAACACACGCATTGAAAGTTGGAAATCCAAAGAGCGAACGAAAAGAAATAGTCGGAATGCTGAACTAACAACAGACCCCGTTCATACTCCCATTCCGCGGGCTGTCTGAGCTTCAATTGGAGAAACCGCATCGCTGGACAAAGTATTGCTATTATCAGACCCTGACGACGCCGTGCGCTATGGGAGAAACCGTTCATTACAAAACGTGCGCTGATTAGTCTGAGCTTATAGGAGTTATCTCTACTGCTACCTGCAATTACTACCGCTCGTCTTGGATGACCGGAAGCGGGAAGGTGGCTCGCTTACAAGCGGCGTTTTTCGTTCACTTCGTGGCAGCTAGGAAACAAAACAAAAAAAGCATAATTTGTGTTAAGTGCCTAGCTTTGCCTTACCGGAGGACACCTCTCGGAGAAGACCCGGTGTGGAAAAATGGTCGCATACGGTCCGTGTAACATTTGCGTCTGCTCGCGTTGAAAATACATATCCTGTGATGCTCGGACGGCTCCCACAAAGCGATCGGCCATCACGACCCTGGCGATTTATCCGGCGAACCCATTGCTTTCAAGTTTTTTGTCCTCCAGAAACTTGTGCAATGAAACATGCCGTGTCTCGTAAGCGTAACTGTCAACAGTGTTTGTCCGCCTCCTGCAGCTTCCTTAGCGCCATATCGTCAGTTGCGCAAACTACAACTAAGGCAGGTCGTAAACGAGTTTAGCACACACGCGGAAATGCATCACAATAACGTGTGCATTCACGATATGGGCTTCTTGTTTGCTCGGCTCCCCGCGGGCTGCCGGAGAAGAGCGTTATTTGTATTTTTGGCGGGGAGCACGTCAAGTGTCACATTTGTTTTTATTTCAGCTCGTGTTGAGGAAATTTCGGCTGCTTTTCCCACGGGCAGTTTTCACAAGCGCGAAGACGGAGCTATTTTCAACTGGCAGCAGCTGGTTCCACTCTGCAAGCTAGCGCAGACACAAAAGGTCACCTCTCATGCGGTGCCGGCCAGTTCTAGAAGGATGCGGACGTTTATTTCTAATTTGGGTTCTATGGTTTAAAGATTCTTTAATTGAGCTGCAATATAACTTTGCAAGCACAGCATTTCACTCTACTTAAACTTTGTCCTTTGACGAGCTCACTCCGCGCACGCGGCGCGCGGCGCGACCACCCCGTCGCCGCTCGCAACGCGCGCGCACGCAGTTCCCATGACGCCTTGCGCGGGCCCGCCAGGGAAGGAGCGGCGCTGCAGTTTCTGGTCAGGATCTATTGAATATACCAGAGTCCTTCAATTCAATTTTATATTACGAACGCAGGTCAGGATGAGCACGGCATCTTTCACAAAAGAAATGACGCCCTGAACCTGCAGGATATACAAAATGGCGCTGTTGCCTCGCAAAAAAAAAAAAAAAAAACATCCCTTTACAAGTGTCGGTGGCAGGAAGCGGACAGAGCGCATGCATTTTTTATATGTTTCAGACTGAGAGTCAAAAGTGGTTTTATTTGGCAATAAATGCATCACAAAATTTCTTTATGCAGAATGAGGGCACCATAGACAGACTGTCTACGCTAACTCTCTCTTAAAGCACGAAAAAGCGGTACCTTCGCGTGGACGTTAGCTGTACGACGCTTTTGCACATCAAAAAAGCACCCGACGTCGCCGGATTCTTTGCGGCGTGGATTTTTCAGCTTTCAGGGTGCCGCTCGATTTTAGTCGGCTTCATCCGAAATTCGGCGGCAGGGCCGAAATTTGGCAACAGCTTGACTGGGATGGTGGCTTATACGTCATCTCACGAACCTGGAAGGTTTACGCCGTGGAATGTGCGGTTGCCGTATCGCTGATTGGCCATCAGCCGTGGTGTGTCGCTCCGCGTCCCAGCGTGTCAAGCTCTTCGTGTATTCTTCACCTCAGCAGCACCGCTCGCCGGAGCGAATGCCGTTTACGAATGCAGACGTCATGTGCAAAAAACTGAAGAGGAATGCTTGGTTCAGAAAACGGCGAGTCCCACTCTCTGCTCCAGCATTGTTAGTTCCCACTTAATAAAAAAAAGGCTTGTACGTCTCTCTATCCACCCTGTGTCATCTGTGAGAATATTTACCTCGTAGTACACCCACCACTTCCGTCACCAACAACCGCCGCCAACGTCGTCGTGGCGCCTATGACGTTCACGGGGAGCCCATCGCCGGCATGAGAGAAAGTTTAATTAGTTTAGTTTTGCTGGGGAGTAATAATCGAGGCAGTGAGAGGGCGATCTCCATCTGGCCATATTCCGACTATAATCGCTTTATGTCAAAAGTTAGTATAGGAGGAACCATGACTCGTGAAAGCCTAATTTATTCAGGCTGAATGTGAAACAAAGTTGATCTTGCTTCAGGGCGTTCAAAGCAACAAGTAAAGAGAAAAAAAAAACACAACCAGCCAAGAGGGGCAGGGAATAAACTCGTTAAGTGAGACACTCATTGATGCGGTCTGATCCGCTTGAAAGTTAAGACTACAGGAGTTAATGTGAGGCTTTGTAAAGAAACTTAAATAAACCTGCCTCATCCCGTGCCACCAACTATTGCAGGATTAACCCATTTTTACAATAAATGAATTGGCCTAATGGCAATTGAGGTTTGACTACCCGAAGGGGAAAATAAAATAAAAGAGGGAAGCCACAGTGCCTCACCTGTTTTCAAGAGTGTCCGAGCGGTAGAAAAACAGAAATAGGGCGAAGAACCATGGATACAACCATTTGAAAACGAGCAATAAAAGAACAGCGTGGAGACGTTTTCGTAACCTCTTCTTGTCATCATTTCGTTTGAAGATGTCAATAAAGAAGATTAATGTATTTGAGGAGTGATTCTTCAGCGCGTTTTTCTTCTAACTTGGTGTTGACATGCCAGCCACTCGTTCAGTACTGCAAAAATTGCCCGGCCCCTGTCAGCAAAGCGGGACTGCCCGAAACGCGATAGCAGAGCTGTCGTGTTCTTCGTTTTAGTGGAATCGTCTAGCGCTTAATGGTCGATTTTTCTTAATTGAGATTTCGAAGCAGTAAATCCCTTCTGCTGTCTCGAGGTCAGAGCGCTTGCTCCTGGGCATGAAGTAATCCGTCTAAATATGTATGTTGCCTAACTCCGGAATACAGATTAAAATTTTGACCCAGAAAACCCGGGAAGGGGGTGTTGTATTGTTCTTGACTGCTGTTCGAGCTTTAGGAAGTTAAACCTGCTTTTTATTAGTAATAGTGCTTTTAATTTGGAAAGGGAGAAATAAATATAAAAAAAGCTGTGGGAACGTTTGTCATCGGGGACGAATGCAGTGGCTTACCATTTGTAAATAGCGTATGCGCATATAGAACGACTTCAATATTCCAGAAATATTAAAGAATCACTATATCAACCGTAGAAGGCTACCCCAGCTTAGTTCGCATTCGATGCGGGCTAGCGGTGAATGAAAAGAAAAGCTTGTCATATTTTTTGCTCCGCTATACTATTATCATTTTCAGTGAATGCTTCCCAAACGAACACCTTCACGGGTCCTCCTTGATGAGGGCATACGGTTATCTTATCCCTCTATGACCGGCCCCTCTTTGGGTGCTCCTAATTTTACGACTGCAGCCGCTCGAGGTCGGTCGTCAGAACCTCATTCACATTCTATTTTGCTGCCTGCGAACACAGGGCCACAATTGCTTTACGATGCTATCGGCAGCTATCCCATTTCGGGTCCTGTGTGCTTGGTCGCGCAATCGATGGCGCTAAAGACAGTGCGGCCGTACTAATTGAATACCGAGGCGATCTCTGATCGTCTCGCATATCTCGGGGCCGTTTTTGTAGCCGCTACGTGTCCCCTGATCGTCTCTTGGCATCTTATCCGTGGGCTTCCCAAAGTCGTCCCCGCCTTCCGGTGGACGTATATAAAACTTGCCGGAACGACTGGGCCGGTTCCGTTCGGGGACGTATGTGCGCTTTGGCTGGTTTGGCCACTTGACCAGAGGTTGTGCACGGGCGGTCTGCGTGTGAGCAATAGGACGGCCGCCTGTGCAGCGCCTGACTGCTTCCGTGATACGTGCCTGCCCATGTCCTACCATGGGAGTCGCTAACTCTAGACGCTGTCGGACTTTGTCCACAGGCCCAACTTTATTTCGAAACTTTTGAAAGTGCACAGTCATTTAACGTACACTAGCGGTTCCTGCAAGGCGTCATGTGTTCGCAAACGAGCTCACCGATATCTATGACCAACACTGAAACAAAGTGCAACTCCCAATCTCTGGACTATACATTTATATCACTGACGTTATACCTTTCTTAATGTTCACTGCATGCTGCAAATGTCAGCGCAGGGCCGAAGCATTCCTAAAGAAGGCGTTGAACAGCTTTCTCTTCGCTTTTTTTTCCTTCACTGTATGGAGGAGGAGGAGGAATGAACGTTTTATTGGAGCGGTCAAATCTGTTTCGTTGCCCGGGTAAAAGTAATGAAAAATTGACGCGATGAAAAAGCTAATACTATGCGTGTATGAGGGACTACAGTATTCTCCTCTGTCCACAACACGAAAATTCCTGCGGACAATCATTTTAGTGCACTATTCTTCACAAAGCAACCAGTAAGCCAGCCGTGAGGAAATCCGCTCATCCCTGCGGCAATTACTTATAGAAAAGTGAGCTCGAGAACACACATACACGCCTCCGATGAAAAAAGTTCGCCATAGGACGACCCAGAGAGAGAGAATAACTTTATTTTTAATCCACTTCGAAGGGAGAGAGTAACGAGATTCGCTACATCCAGCGTGGCGCGACTCGGCGGTGGAGCCGTTTGATTTCGGCCGCCTTTCAGCGAGCGTCAACCGCTGGAGTCCCACAGGGTACTGTCCTCTCCCCCATGCTATTTCAGCTTCTCGGCGATCGCACCGAGCGCGCCTTTGTGGCGCCTTCTGTTCCGTGACGCGTCCTTTCGCGTCGCCTTCTGGAACTTCCGATCCGGCGACGCTCAGGGGTGAATACTTTATGAGCCCCTCAAGGGGCCTTCTCCGCTGGAGGGCAGTAATTACCGAATAATTTGCCTCTACCAGTCTGGCCATGATCCTGCCTAACACTTCTGCGCTAAGTTGCTACCTGGCCTCAGGTAAAGTTTGCGCCCTTTGTAACTGCGGCGCATCATGAACAGGGCCGTAGTTGCAGTAATCGTAAATTAATTTGGACCTATAGTTAATTTCACAAGCTACGTGAAGCACTGTGGATGTTACACCGTTCTCGACCCATCCACAAGTATAACCTCGCCATCCCGTTTTGAGAGACAAAGAGAGAGAAAGTGCGTAAAGCCAACACTACCAGCCCAGGAATGTTTCCTCCCACCACCCCCCGCGGCTTGACTACCGCCGACTCGCCGCCGAGACTACTTCGCGCCGGCAGCAACGTCGGCGTTTCTCACAAAAGGGCCCCCTGCCCGCGCTGCTGCGGCGCTGCGTTTTTTACGAGCTGACGTGACCAGCACTGACTTTGCGGCAATCGGAGGAGGAGGAGGAGCGGTGAATGAATTTCGGACGCCTCAGCGCCTCCTTGTGCGCGATGTGGAGAAGCCAAGCTCGGAGCAAGCAGGAAAAGGAAGAGAGAACGGGACTTGCTCTTTCCTTTCCGGAGAGCGGTTTCACAACGGGCGCTCGTTTCGGGTGGTAGCCGCTGGTAAGGTGTAGTGCGGGCTTCTTGGAAAGGCTAGATGGAAACCTTAATGCGCAGCCAGCCCGCAGTAAAGTCACTCTTCCAGCGCGTTACTGTCTTTTGAGAACTGCCGGCCCCTCTACTCTGCGGCCGTTTGATGGTGGCTGCGCGGCGATACCGCCGGCTTTTCGCTGGGGCCGTTCTTTTCTGCCGCGTGCAACTTGTGGCCCGTGAATGACGGGATAACAGGCTCGAATGCATTTCATTGCCTTATTTATATTCCGAGCACGAAGGGCTGAGAAAGAGAACGAGGTATCACTGGCGGCCGCAACTTCTCATGTTCATTTTTATTCAAAGAGAGAGAAACCGAGAGTGAAATTCCCGACTCGCGTTGCTTAGGAGGTGCTCAACACTTTCTTCAACCTTTTTTGTTCTAAATAATAAATTCTTTCACAATGTAGTCCACAAATACAACCAGTAGTTAGAAAAGGGGGGTCCCAACATTCGTCAGCCCACAATTATTTTCATATACCCATCAGATATCTTGGAAACTGGCTGAAAAGATTTTTCTCTCTTTCCCAATTTCGGTTTTTTCCGAGAGCTCGAATTACGTCCTTAGAGCGATTAACGGCCATTGGCCGGCCTTATTTCAGCATCAGCAATTAACACAATCAATGGCCACTTTTTAGAAAATCGCCGCAAAAGCAAAGCAGGAAGAGAACACGGACCTGCTGCGACGAGCAAATCACGCAGTGCCGCTCCGTGCTGGAGATAACTGTAGCTTTCACAATGGTTCCAGAAGCGAACGAAAGAGTGAAAGTGTTTATCGGAAGTGTTGCAGTCACTTTAACAGCAGCATGAACGCAACTTGGAGTCGTCAAAATAGGTCCTCATCTGCTTCCCTGTACACGTACTGTTGTTTAGATCTGAGTAATAAAAAGCTATGACCGGACAGGAATTAGAATGCTCATTTAAAAATTGCCGCAAAATTATTGTGCGTGTTCTTTCAATATCGCTACCTTGCTTGCAACTGTAGCTTTGTCCCCCTTCGCCTGTAATTCTCGCATAATCCATTTCTTTTCAATGACCCTGGAACACTTTTATTTATGCAGTGCGCCCTTCCGGCCAGCTCCGAAGTAGTTTAGACAATACTCGCTGTTCTTTAGAGCTGGCACCGCATTCATCCGCATCTTTATATTTAGCTCCCACCGAAACATAAAGCCTCGCCATCGCTGCTTCGAACCAATGAAGTCGTGCTCTCCAGCCAGCACCTGACCCACCCGGCCTCACCTCTCTCGAAGCTCAATGTGCGCTGCCCGCGATCGCGGCGATACCTTCCAGCCCATGTACAAGCGTCCATCTCAGAACATAAGGTGCAGTGAGAAAGCGGACGCGAGCGTATTGTATAGCGCGCGTGGTGAAGCTCGTTAGTCGATAATGTATCGCCTCGGTGTTCAGGGCAATGCGTCAGCGCTGCGCCCACAACGCGCAACAGGCAGCGGACACAATCTATTCGCCGTATCGAGCCCGGCCGGATCTTCAATGCAGGTGGCGAGCCAAATCGACGGCTTGTTGTTGCTGCCGTGCCGTGGATCACCCTTTGAAATTCCCGCGTTCCCCGTTCTCGGATCAGCGCGCGTCGATCACGAGCAGAGTTGGTGTCTGCCTAAAGCCGGTCGTGGTCTGCCTAAGCGCCCTCGTGCGCTTCTTAGTCTGCGGGAAGCGTAACTTCAAAGTGTCTGCCCCCGTCTGGACGCCGCTTAACCCAGTTCGGCCAAACGGTGGTAAGCGCTTGGCGGAGTCAGAGCCTCGGCTGGAGCGGGAGAGTGAGGGAGGTCTGAATCGCGAGGTCGCTGCATTCCCTGCGCGAAGTCCGCTCAGCGCGTGACTGGATCGACCTTCGTGGATGCTTATCTGCATAGCTTTTAAACGTGCTCTCGTGCACAGGCACCTGCCTCTCGGAGTAAGCACCGCATCTAGTCTGATGCGTACACAAGGGAATGATACTCCAGGTCTGATAGTACATATTGACGTGCTATTACGTGCATTTTTTTTCCTGATTGCTGTAATCATGGTGGCCCACGCCTCCCGCAGCGATATATCTTTTGTTGCGGCGCGGACGTTCGTGGACGAGGGCAACTCCTGTAGCCTGTAGCATACAAGAAGTACTTCCTTTTGTAAGATTTGTTAACTTCGCAGTTGTATGTATCCCAACATGGCGGCGGCAACGGCAACTTCCCTCCCGTTTCCAGCTTTTTAGGGGCGAAGCTCCTCTTGCTCGGGCCCTGTCCCGTCCCTCGTTGCTGCTGTATCCGGCACATTAATGATGATTGTGGCAGGATCCCCCTAGGGATTGGCCAACCAAAAATTGGCCGAAGAGGTCAAAATGTCAACGCGTTCGTTGCTACCCAACAAGGAGGAGTGGAAGAAGAAGAGGTTGTCGTTCGTCGCCTGCGAGCTCAAGACACGTACCGGGGGTACGCGACACAAGACGGTCTGCAGAAGGTGACGGCCAAGGTGGCTAAAATGTCACACACCGAATTCGCCAACTTACCCACGGAGATTCTCATCGTCCCAAACAAGCCCTACATAATCACCACAAACATCGACGTCGTCGACGGGCTTGTCAACGGAGCGGTGGTAAGCTTGACCGTGTCGAGTCTTTATATGATGTGCCGGGGAATATTTCACGGTTTCACCGCTAAGCATTTTAGCTTCGCCCCTGTCATCATCAATGTCGTGGAGATGGCAGGATTCTTTTTTTAGATTAAGGTGCCTCTCCTCTCTCATCTCTCTCTCTCTCTCTCTCTCTCTCTCTCTCTCTCTCTCTCTCTGAAAGCAGAAGCTGCGTGCACTTCACGCGCGTACGAATGCAAGAGTAAATTAAACGAATCACGGTTTCATAAATACTGGCGAATTTTCTGCCCGTGAACAGTGACCAGCTGCCTTCGAGTTATCGGCTGTGGGCAACGTTGTATACCACTCACTTAAACTGCAGCAGCATCAGAAACACTCGAGTGCATAGTTTTGAGCAGTGGTGACATCTTACACTGTTCTATCCATCAATACTGACCGTTTGAATGTTGATTGCAGAATCCTTGTTCTGGCCTCGCTGAAGTTTTGCCTTGCCATCATGTGGAGCACTCACCACAACAAATATTGACCGGTCGTGTCCATACCTTCCCTCTACTCCAATTCCCACGTTTGAAGTGCGTGATCCTGAAACGCGCGTCTTCTGGCTTGGGTTCCCATGAACCGCTAGCAGCCGCTGCTGTTCAGGACAATGCGCTCACGGCATTTTTTCATTTTTGTTCGAATGATTTTTTCGTGCTCCTAAGAGAGTGGAGATGTTGCGTTTTGCGATGCGCATTAGTGTGCGTGCGTGCGCACGCACGCGATAAATTTACTTTATAGCTTGACAGAATTTGAACTCGGCACTCAAACATTGAACACACCTATGCGATGGTAGCAAATTAAACTTCGAAAGCGCGGACCCGTAACGCGGTGCATTGTGCTCTTCGTGCGTTAGGAGACTTTCCCAGCCAGTGTGGCACTCCATTTACCCTCTACTGAAGCCGAATGTACAGGTGTCATCAAAAGTAATTGGAACACGGTCTCGTTAATTTACAGAAATTTCTTCTTCGGGAAACTGGCTGGCTGCATTGGTGTGCGTGTAAAGGGGCCCTCCTTAATAGAAAAAAAACTTTCCTGTAAATCGGTAATGATTGTCGCAAAGCCAACAAGACAAATATTTTGTGATATTCACAAATCCTTGTTCCGATTACTTATGACGGCACTTGTACAGCACACTGCATCCTAACTTCTTCATTGGTTGCCATTCAGACGTACACTACTACAGTCGCGTAAAGCAGCCGTGGATCTCGCAAGATGCAGTTCTCGTTATTGCAGCATATATAGCGTGCGTTCGTTGTACGGTGCAGTGAACGAGTAGTGCGCATGCGTAACGGCGATGCATCCAGCGGGCACTGCATTGCCCAGCGGTGTGGCCTTGCGCGGCGGATAACAACGGCGCCGTTGCCGTGAAGTGCGGCACAGCTGCAGCGCCTAACCATGTCCGCACCTGAGATGCATCATTTGCAATGCAGATTTTAAACCGTGCACCCGCGACACTACCGCGTAGACTATTCTAGTTGCCGTCCCGTTATCCAGTGGAACGCCGTGTGTTCGGCCGGCGTTATTGTAGGGGCGTCGACTCTCGGCACCGCCTCAAGCTGGCGTGCATTTGTTTCGCGGTGCCTGCTTGATTGGAAAAATGCGTGCCCGCTGTGAGCGCGGGATGTTGTTCCCAGTAATGGCTTCTGCTTTACTTTTTTCTTTGTCTAACTAGAATGACTGTAGGTGTTGTGGGCGAGGGACGGTGGTGCTGTAATAACTGCAGCTATCGCAAGGAAGGGCTGGCTTCGAAATTATTGTTTTTTCCGGTCAATAAGAAAGTTGTACACCTCTTTGGATATTGGGGCACAGATCGGAGATTACTGCCTTCTTCTTTATTCTTTTTGTAAGGCTTGTTTTTTTTTTTTCAATTTCATTACAAGATGCGTGTTCCGCCTTCCACCGCTGCGTTGCGTTTCCCCCCACTTCTTTAGCGCCTTTACATTCTTTCAGGCCTTCTCTTACGTGGATTAAAAAAAAAGGAACTTCAGCTGGGAAACGGAAAGAGGAGGGTAGTACCCTATCCTTCACATTTTCGTTTCATCGCTTTTTAAAAAAAAAGAGCACCCAGAAAGATTTCTTCGGGGCGACTGAAAAATTGCAAGATAGAAAAGACAACGGGAAATGCAAAGGGTGGGCATGAAATTTTATTGCGTTTCGTAAATTGAATTTCAGCTGTCAGATTTGCCGGATACGCATAGAGTTCTAAGTCTACGTTGTTTGGGGTGTTTTTTCAGAAATATTTTTCTCTTCGCGCGAGACATCCTGCTTTCACTTAACGGGGTAACATTGTGTAGCGGTGTAAAATAACGCCGCCGGATAACGAATTTTTCGCGCTCAACCTGTTCGAAGTTGTTTCTCCGTAAAAGGTAGCTTTTATGAGACTTGTCCTCCAAACATCTAAGTAGCACTTTACGCGCCACGGTTCTCCGGTTTTCCATTATAGACCTCACGTCATGCTCTGCTCGAAAAACGGGAGACTTAAATTCTGCTCGTGACACTTCTGACGTCTCCTCTAAGGCTCTTCGAAAGACGAAAATATCGCGATGTCAACGTGGCGCGCGCAGCTTAGTGTTCTGTTCCATCGAGGAATTTTTATAAGCGGTGTATATCTCGGCCAACACCGCCGAGTTTCGTGCGTCAGTTTTCTTCCTCGTTGCACTTTTTGAAGCGCGTTAAACTAATGTGGATCGTGCCGCTGCAAAGGCCGTCAAGACTGTACTGTGAAGACTCATACATATACTATAAACAAACTAATTTTGAAAGTAGTAATTTCGCTGACACGTAGCGCCACGTCAACATGTTCAGGGGAAAGCAAACGTTGCGCGTATTTGAGTCTAAACGGTAAGTGTTAGCCGTAGGGGTGGGCGATTGATCGATTATTAGTGCTTCAGTCGGTATTAATTTTTAACTGGTTAATCAGTTGAAGTCAGCGAGCAAAATGAAACTAAGTGTCTTTCTGCGAATACTGCGTGCGCGCGTGTAGAGAATCATATTCGTTTCAAATTTTCAGCCTTACGTCACAATAGAAAACTGTGCATGTATATTCAGAAATGCTAGTGCTTAAAACGCAAGCGGAACGCCAAGAAAGATGGGAAAATGGCTACTCTTAGTACAAATATACACGGTACAAAAAGCGGCCAATAGTGCACTCACAACGTTTACAGTTTTATAAATAACTATGACAGAAACAAACCTTGCGCCATCGTTAGAATCTCGCACCGGTTTGCTATTTGTTTTCATACTAGTGCAGCATTCGCAGAGTAAATTCTCGCTTATTGCATGGTTAATATCGACATTTTTGTTTCTAGCTCACGCGAAAGTTGCACTGATTAACCGCCCTAAAAATACGCTAAACTTAGCCCTGGAACTTTCCAGTGTGTCGTCATGGCCTACGTCAGCAAATCGGCTGGCAGGATGGCGCTAAGGAAACGGCAGCTTCAAACTTGCTCGCTTTGCTAAAAAGGCGTGTTAATCACCCCCCTGCTCTTCCTCCCCCCCCCCCCCCCCCCCCCCCCCAAAAAAAAACTCGGGCTCGGCCTAAAGATTCTGCACTGTAATGCGGTAAAATGAAATGTGCAAAGAAATAGCGGGAATTGTGTACTAATGTGTAAGGATTCGTTGCCGCTTTTCTTCTATTGAGTTTTTTTCCCTTCGACAAATGATCTGCACTTTACGCTAGTGCAATGATTAAATGTGTCAATGTTGCCAGTTATGCATTTTTGTGCAAATACAGGGTGTTACCGGGTTGGTGCGGCTCCAGATTTCTTTTTCACGTTTTAGTTTGTATGTTCTGGATTTTCGTGTTTTTGTATTCGTCCTGTGAGGGTGCTGTAAAACTCAACGTTTCTATATTGTTAATTCAACTTGATGATTTTTTTATTTCTTGTTTTTATGTCGAACTTTTTTTCGGTCAATATTCGCTATTCACGCTATTATAACGATTAAATGAGTCGGCTTCTCAAATTATCCAGTTTTGCGCAGGTAATGGCGTTACGATTGGGCTGTGAGGTATTCGGCAAAGAATGGGCACGCATTGTACAATGCTTACAACTTGTCCTGCTTACGCGTCTCTTTGCGACACGATTGTGTTCTGTCCCCTTTCGATACAGTCCGATTGCAGGTACACGATTTTAAAGGGCCTCTGCAACACTTCCGATAAACGATTTAAATCTTTCCCTCGCATCTGGAAGCATTGGGAAAGCTATAGTTATCGCCAGCACGGCGTGGCACTGCGTGCTTTGCTCGTCGCAGCACATGTATCCGCCTTCCTTTCTGCTTTGCTTTTGCAGCTTTTTTTTTTGTCTAAAGTGGCTATCGAATGCGCTTATTGGTGCAACTGAAGGAAAGCCGGCCAATAGCCGCTACGCCGCTGTAATGACGTCATTCCAGCGGTCCAAGAACACCAAGACAGGGAAAGAGTTGAAAAAAAGTTGAAAAAAGTGTTGCAGGGTCCCTTTAAACGTATACTTGCCCGCGAAAATGCGACACAGTCCCTATTATCTTTCTGATTTCCTCGTTTGTCGCATTTTCGCGGGCAAGTATACGTTTAAAGGGACCCTGTAACACTTCTTTAAACTTTTTTTTTGGAATCCTAAATGCTTGCAGAACAACACATCTAGTACTTAGATTAGGGGGTCGCAAATTACTGCTCCATGCCCATCAGATAACTTAGAAACTTGCTCAGAAGCGGCTCCGGTCTTTTCGGTACAGGACGTTTCGGTACAGGGCGTTTCGGTACGGTCTTTTCGGTGCACGGACATTTCGGGGCACGGGTGTTTCGGGACACGGGCGTTTCGGGACACGGATCTTTCGGGACACGGGCGTTTCGGTACAAAGACGAATTCCGGCGAGCGCTGTAGGCTGCGCGCGTTGTTTACGTGGTGGTTGCAAGCACGCAGTTCGTACCTAATTATCACAGATGTTTTTGTTCGCAGTTTTGCGTTAGTTTTGGCCAGCAGTTGGTCATGCGGCTTTGCCAAAAAACTTCTGTTTATTTGTTGAATATTAGCTGGGATATTTTTAGCATTTATAAAACCTATTTATTCTTTTTATCCACTTATTATCACCAGTATTTCATATAACAAATCAGTGACAGTATCACCGTGTTTCCTCGCTCGTTTTTTGACGACTTATTATAGATTTTTTTTTTTCAAAAATTAGCGAGAATCACTTTTTTATTTTCGCACTTTCCCTACGACCATGGCTGCGGAAATGAGTGCCACCGCACGGGGAAAGCATTCTGTGCCTTTTTAACTTACTTAATGATGAAGGGCAATCTCTCGGTATTCTGCATTTGTGTGCGTTGCTTTGTTTATAACGCAAGTGCCTAATAAGGCGTTTTTAAAATGCATTACGGAAGGCGCCTATTGTAATCGTCATACCTGTCACCTTCTCCATCTATGATCTTTCCCCCTTCTCCACCCCCACACAGAGTAGCAGCCTTCAGAGTCTATACGACCAGGCCGACCTCTCTGTGTTTTCTTTCAATGCAATAAATTATTCTCTCTCTCCCTATTGCCGCACGCTTCCGTCCCGACTTCTTCGTAGTTAGCAGGGACTGCGGCGGGTGTACAGTGTTTGTGATTCAAAAGTTGGAAATGCTGTATAATAACGTTCAGAGAACGCTGAAATGTTTTCTGCAGCATACATAAAGATAATCATCTTCTCAAGGACTACTCAGTTGGAATTCTTTTGGAAGGAACAATGCAAATATCTGTTATGTATTGATGTTTTGCTTCAAATATGCGCAATGTTTTGTTTTGGCTGAACAATGATGACAGGTACTGACATTGCCACCGGACTTAGATGCTTAGAAATGGCTCTCCTCTGCAATAACTTTGGGCGGGCGGCTGAATCGAGGGACATGCAGACAGGCAGACAAACAGACATACAGAGAGACCAACATTTCCACGTTTAATGAGCCCAAGAAATACTATCGTCTTCAAGATGATGGCAGCGGCAGGTGCAATTTATCTCTGATAAGGAATAAAACCCCATCAAATTATGATGCGTATATATCCGGCAGAACGCTGAAAATCACAAGAAAGAAGGCCTGGCAAAAATATACCTTTCAATATTATACAAGAGCGTTTTCAACTACCAATTCACAAACGCAGTAAACCCAGCATAGTAACTGCTAACGACGATGAGGCCGGGACAGAAGCGTGCAACACGGTACAACAGCTGCCTTCGGTAATGAATTGATAATGACGCGGTATGTGCATTGGATAAAAGCAACGCCCACAAATATTTGCGTGTATTGTATGTGCTGTATCGCCCCTCCTGCTTGGGCCCAAACTGGGCCTGCAGTGTGTACTAAATAAATAAATAAATAAATAAATAAATAAATAAATAAATAAATAAATAAATAAATAAATAAAATAAATACATAAATAAATAAATAAATAAATAAATAAATAAATAAATAAAGAAATAAATAAATAAATACAATAAATAAATAAAGAAAAAATAAATAAATAAATAAATAAATAATAAATAAATAAATAAATAATAAATAAATAAATAAATAAATAAATAAATAAATAAATAAATAAATAAATAAATAAATAAATAAATACGGAATGCCAATATATTGGAAGATCTTCTTCATTACGTTAGGAAGACACAGGTTCCTTTGCCTCTGCGGTTAACCTAATTACGCAGCTGTTCTTCTAGTTTCTGGAAAGCGAAAAACAAATAGTTGCCGTCGCTGATCTATTTTATAAAATGCTAGTCAGGGTAGATAGCTAAAGAAACGATGTATTGAACAAGCCATACATTTTCTGGCTACGGTTATGCAAATACATAGCCGTTGTTTTACAAGGCCGCATGAATTTTTAATGACCTAGAATAAAGCAGAAATACGAGTAACAACAGTTGTAATAAACAGGTTCGATTTGCGTGCTTGCAACTCCCATGTTAGCAATGCCCCCTAATTTTGCGGCCTCGAACGCTCGCCCAAATTCATTTTTGCACTGAACCGACCTGTACCGAACCACCCCGTACCGAAATATCCTGTACCGAAATGTCCTGTACCGAAACGCCCGTGCCCCGAAACGCCCGTGTCCCGAAACGCCCGTGTACCTACCGAAACGCCCGTGTACCGAAACGCCCTGTACCGAACCGCCCTGTACCGAAAAGACCTAGACCCGCCTAGAATGTGCTTTTGTCGGCCTCCTCCCAACGTGACGACACGACAAGGGCGTTACGCTGTCGCAACATTGAGGTTGCGCTGTCTTGTATGGATGCGGTAGCTGTGTCTTGATTCGGGCGAAGAATATTGGCGTGGTTTGTGCTCCTCAAACACAGCTAGCGGTGTTCTTTTTCTTTTTTTTTTATTTCTATGTCAAAAAGATAAACTCGCAAAAAAACAACCGTGTACCGCTGATTGGATCACTTGCAGGAAGTGTAAATATGGCCCGGACGTGGGCTCGATCGGCGACTCTGTGGCGAACGCATGTATTTTGTGTTCGGCCTTCCCTCTAATCAACGGTGTTACACCCGGTCGGCGTAGTTTACACTGGTCCAACTGCAGGCGCGGAGACACGGTGCAACGTAGCTGCTCCCTAGGGAGAGCTTTCCCGCAATGGCTGACTGTCGCGGAAGTTTGCCGAACTACGTCCACCGCCAACCGTGCCGCGCGAACGACCGCAAAACAGCGCGCGCGGCTGTTTTCCAAACTACCGTACTCCGTTCGCGTTAAAGCAGCGGTAGACGCCTCGTTGGCTTTTTCAATTCCACCCCCCAGCGGATTCGTTGTTTGGCCGCGTGCTCGGGGTTCCTACCCGCTGCCGGGGAGGTGGCCTTTGTTGAGCCGAATCCCTGGCCACGCGTCGCGCTCAAATGCCTGCCTGCCCCTCGCTGGCGACGCATTCTCGCACTCGGGCCTTTTTTCACGCGCGGAAACCGTCTTTGGAGCCGCTTCGCACATGGCGGTTGGAGATTGGCGCTGTGATACATCGCGATGAACAGTGGCGTGTCCGCACCCGATTCTTGCGCTTTTGCCCAGGACGGTACCCTCGTGAAAACGTAGATAAAACTGTTGGCAGACATTGTCTGTCGAGCTGCCGTTCAGTGCCGTACTCTTGCGCGATCAGTGGTGCCTCGGTAGCAACTTCGCCTGCGTACACTGGGATGTCCTGGGATGTGTCTCGTACTGCCCGTACGCCTTATTGCGCATGGTTGCTAGCAAGGATACATTTGACGTAAGGGCTTTTCACCGCAATCTGCGACTGTAGACGAGGTGTCACCTCTAACGTATCGAAGTAGGAAAGTGGCATACTCGCAGTGCTGCTGTATATCCCGACATGTCGTTTGCATAATCGCTGCAGCGCTGCCCGAAGGCGCCGCAGGTTCTTTAAGAATCCGTTAAATGTGAGCACGACTTTCACCACCCAACAATCAGTTGCGGCGCTTCTACAGGGTGTCGCAGCTATCATGCACCAAGACTTTAAAAAAGAGCATTGGCGTTACTCGAATAAAACCTAGTGCATTATGTTTGCAGTACTGTGGAGAAGCGGACAATAATTTTTCATAAATTATAATTAATTTATTGATTGTAATTAGTTATCGAACTTGAAAAGTACTCTTCTAATCATTAAAGTGCCACTGAGGCACATGTAGGTATCCACGAGAGGCATCCAACGGCGGTATTTTGAGCTACTAATTGCGTACTCATTTATTCTGACTGATAAAGAAACCCTGCGAAATTTGAAAAATACCCCCACCCACCCGCCGCGTAAAGCACTGCTCTCAAGCATGCTGCCTCTGAGTTAGCCAGAATGAAATAAAAAAAAAGAAAGAAAGAAGAAAACGCGACCGAGTTTATGCCTTGCCGGCCACACGCGCCCTGGGAGACTTGCTGTAGCTGCTGCATCAAAGTTATGCGCTGTGTTACGATTGAGACCGCCGTTAGGCTTTGTTTCCACACTCCTCGGCTGTGCGGCGAAGCCTGCACTTCGTGCACCTTGCAAGCCAGCTTTCCCGTGTCGGTGACTCATGTTTTCACGTTTCGACAAGCCTGGGTCTCTGGCGCCTATCTATCGGCGCGTTTCAAAACTTCGGCGGTTGCCGACGGGGCAGGCTTCAACGCGCCCCAAGGACACGGAAGCCCCGCTTCCGCAGCAGAGTTCCCCTCTCTCGGACACAGCGTGCGCCGCTACTATAGACTGCTCACGAACTCGGAAAAGAGTGTGGTGTGTGTCTGTGACGTTCGTGTCGTGTCACAATCTACAGGGAACGCTGTTTTGACCGTTGGCGCTTTTGGGTATAAATACGAGCCTCTCAAGCGCTATAACTCATTCCTGTTTGAGCAGTGAATCAATGCTGTCACTCTGCTCGAGTCCTGTTCTGTAACCTCGCCCGTTTTTGGAATTGTTCTTTGGCTTCGGCTCACCTCTCGCTATGAAGTAAACAGTTACGTTAGCCTACGGTTTCTGGACTTCTTCACGGCTGCAACAGCGGCTGGCCGCTCGCTTCACACCACGCTACGAAACGTATGTCGGAGGCGACGGAGCTCGGCTCGGGTCGGCCTTCACGTACGCAACAGCTGTCTCTTCGGGCGGGTGACAGGCGAAGCAGTTGCTTTCAGGCAGCTTAGTTGGGGGCGCCGCTTTATGAGGCCGGCGGGAGCCCCGTCACGTGGTACTTTTCATATTTCGCGCGGAATCTTTATCAGCCAGAATAAATGAGAACGCAATTAGTTCGTCGCTGAAAATACCGCAGTTAGGTACCTCTCGTGGGTACCTACATGTGCCTAATTAAGATGCTAATGATTACAAGAGTACTTCTCGAGTTAGATAATAATAATAAATTAATTATGTCTCATTAACGAAAATATTACTGTCCGCTTCTCCACAGTACTGCAAACATAACGCACGTGGTTTTCTTCGAGTGGCGCCATTGCTTTTTTTTTAATCTTGGTGCATGATACCTGGGACAAAATTAGGCCACCCAGCGTAGCATTTCAAACAGCTGCATTCGGCGACACCTGCTGCCATTGGCCAAAAACCGAGGTTTTCTTTTCCTTCAGCCTGGTTTTTCCAGCCATATATATCTCCCAAGTGAATTACATCTCATCGCTGCGTTTCTCATTTCTGGTGTCCAATCTGTTTGTGCGGCTTTCCTCGCTGAAAAGAACAACGCGTCGTCTGTTCCTGTTTCGGACGACGCGTGCGCATCGCATCGCGCATCCGCATCCCAAGAGTGCGGCTGGCGCTCTTGGGAGGCCACGGAGTCTGGCGGCGCCATGACGAGCTCCAGCAGTGAGGCAGGTGCCAACCTTGAAAACGAGAGGGCCAGCACTGCAGGTGTTGGTTGAGGCAGAAACGGCCCCTCCGCTTTCGTTCCGGAACCTTCTCCCTCCGGCCGCCAAGGCTGGGATGTGTACATGCTAGATCCGATCCCCTGTCTGTCCTTGCCTGTCGGCGCAGACGTCGGCGTCATCCTTAAAGGAGCCATGAAGAGAAAATGCAACTTCGTTTAATTTGAAAGAACTAGGATTCAGTATCTCACTCAGCTCCATTAGAGCCACAAAAGCTGTTTTTTGACAAAAAAAAAACGCAAGAAGTATTTAAAAACTTTCAAATTTTGCGCCACAGTGACGTGTTATGAGCAACAATGACGTCATACGGGCCAACAATAAAACATAATTTTCAGTGCGTTAACTGCACGTTAGCATTCAAGTGATGCGGTCAAATGGAACTAGAGGCCCCATTACAGATGTCCAGTCATGTGTCGTCGCGACAGGTCAGTTAGGCGGCCGTCAATCGCACAAACAAGGTTCCGTGACGTCATAGAAAAGTTGCGGGAAATTGGCTAGGGGGTCGCCTCGGCTTTACACGTTTTCTTTAATATCTCCGTTATTTGTTCGAAGATTGGGATGATATTGGTATCACTGTTATCGGGACTAAGCAGACTTTCTAATAATCCCAACTTGTATTTTGTCTTCATGGCTCCTTTAAGCGAACTGCTCTTTCTCTGGTTTCCCAGGCTGCGTGCTTTTTGTCTGCCTCATTTTCCCTGTTGTCCTGTTGTCTCAGTTGTTCTGGTTCAATTGTCGTTGCATGCTCGTTTGTTTTGCGCGTTGTTTTGTAGGCGGCCTCTCAGCGTCGGCTGAGAAAGCATCCCAATACGGTTCGAGTTGCCGCAGCGTTGGTCGCGTAACTTCCTCCAGTGGAGGTGCCAACGCGTTGAATTTCCCATTGTGATGCAGCCGGCTAAGAATTGAAATACGCAGTCTCAAATGTCGTCTCTGTTTCGTATCCCTAGAGTGTTGATGGGTAAGATGGTGTCCCTCGGGAACCGATGAAAGCGAGCGTTCACGTCCGAACGAAGCGTCGAGTATCCATTGCTTTGTGTTGCTTAACGCCTCTCCCCTCCGTGGTGAAACAACAGGCCACAACGAATGGCGTTCCCTTCACCCCAAGAACTCGTTACAGTCCAATCCACCTCTTGCACAACGCTACTGCGCATGCGCATGGCCCTGGCGGAAGCCGGAAACAGCCTGACAGGGGCACGGCCGGCTGGTTTGCTCCGCGGTGTTTCCACTGCTGTCTGCGGCTGTAACTAAGCCCGTGTAGGGAAAGCATGCGGCCGGGTCGGCCGCCATCGAGAAAGCAAAATGCAGTACGTTTTACAAATGCAACTGTCGGCCAAACCATAACATGAAGGGTGAAATTTTTGTTTCTATCGACACACGCCAACCCCGAAACGAAAGTGAACAATTCAGGAGCTGTCCTCCACGGCAGCGTGCATGAACGTCCCATTCTGCGTCCCGTCGCAGTCACACCAGACATTCACACCGCCAGTGACGATAACCTGCTGGCACGCCAAATCCAGAAATCGCCTTGTCATATTACTCCGACGACAATTCGAACACACCACCAGCTGACCGAAAGTTGCCGTAGTTCCTGCACCACTTTACTCGCCCGTGATATTGCCGCTGTATAAAAGGAATGAACCAATAAATACTAACTGTTCAAACTGACAGTTCTTCTAAACAAGAAAATGTAATTGTGCGACTACGGTGAACAAGTGCGCTTACGAATGAAAATGCACCCCAAAAAGCAATTTTCTGAGATAAGTCGGGACTTCGCTTTCTTCGGTCAACACGCTTACAAAAGTAATCTGCAGATGCATTTATACTCGTTGTGATAAGAAACAGAAAAAAAAAAAAAAGAATGGCGGAATTGAACAAATCTGCAGCCACGTATAATATTTTGCATCGCTGATATACCAGCTTTAAGCAATGATATGTATAAAGGCCACAATAAGGGCCTGCGTTTATGCTGCTGTCTTACAGATACCCATGTTTCCCTCCCATCCCTTTTAAGCGCTAGAAAAAAAAAAAACGCCATGAGAACATCGCTTCCACAGCCTCAGGTAGCCACCCTCCGGTACTGACACTTGCGGAACTTCTGCAAAAAGAAACGAGCGTCGCACGCTTGTTAGGATGTTTCCCACGTTGAAAACGTACGTATTCCAGCATAGTTATTCTTTTTGCAGTTTCAGGCTGCCAATACAATTCATGTGAAACAAATAAACAGCAGCAACGCAGCCCTGATTCACCTTTCGCTGCAGTGGCAGCCCACTTGCGCTCTTGCGCCCCTGCCATATCGCTTCTCGGCGGCGCCACCAGAGGCCGCCACAACGCAATGAAAAAGGCGGATTCACTCCAGGAGCAACTTTTAGGGGCGAGGCACCTTACGGGCTCGGGCTGTCGGCGTCTCCTGTCGTCGTCTCCTGTAGTCACGGTACACAACCCTCTCCAAGCCGAGGAAGCGGCGATAGCACTTGCGCTTAGCCAAAGCGACGCCAAAGTTATAATCTCGGACTCTCAGCAGGCGTGCCGCAACTTTGCCAACGGTCGCTTGCACGTCACAACACTTCGACTAATCAATCAGAGACTACCAACGAGACCAGTGAGGATTGTATGGACACCAGCTCATAGCGGAATCCCCGGCAACGAGATCGCCAACCTCGTGGCTCGAGATTTGACCCGCCGAGCCAGCGCTGGTGAACCCGAAGCCGAGCCCGAGCGCATGCAACCTCTTGTCACCTACCAGGAAATCACGCAACACTATAGGCTGTCCCGTAAAACCTACTCTTCGCCACACAAATCGCTACCGAGAGATCAGGAAAGATTATTGCGTACCCTGCAGGTCAACACCTTCCCGCATCCCACCAGACTACACCTCTTTGACCGGACACACGTTTCTCCCCTTTGCCGCTTCTGTTGGAGAGCCTGGGACTCTCAGACACATAGTGAGCGGCTGCGACAAGTCCACCCTAGACCCCCCTAACATCCACCTTTCCACAGAGCTTTGGGAGAGAGCCTTGGCCAGCTCCGGCCTCGAAGATCAGCTGCGCCTGATCGAAAGGGCTGTCGACGCGGCCCGAGCTCAAGGCATCCTGGAATGAGGACGCCTCTCTCAAGCAGTTTCTGGATTAATTACAGTTTATTCTCTCTCTCTAAAAGCACTAACACACCGGGACATTCGTTTTCCAACCCCTCGCGCTAGAACGTTTCGTCACGTGGGAAAAACGCGTGCTAAAAGAGCAGACCGGTACACTGGTTTTCCAACACATCGCGCTAGAATGCTTCGTACTTCAAAGACACGAAGCTTTTACAGTAAAGCTGTAAATTGCTACCCCCCCAGCGGTTTCATCTCAGTGGGCAAAAACGCGAAGGCGTCAAGGCCTAAGATCTTGCACCGAGCGCTCAGCATCGAAACCGCATTATGGATGGTAAGGCGCCTGTGAACGATTGGACCCCCCACCATGTGTTCCTGGTAAAGATAATGTTTGCAGATTTTTTTGAAGGCTACGCACGTTCTAGTGACGTTTCGGCGCCCCTCCGGCGCCCAATCAGCGCACGCCGTGTGGCCAGAAAGAGACTTACAATCTTGGAATGGTCTTATGCACTGCATGCTTCGCCCCTCCCAAGGTTTCACGTTAGTGTAGATGGCCCTGTTTCTTTACGGAACCTCTTCCGCTGGGGAAAGTCTTTAAAGCGTAGCCCGAGAGGGAGAAAAATACGATTAACGTGGGTGTTCCGGCAAAGGTATACACAAAATGAGACAAAAGTGCCGTTTTGCTAATCGTTAAACGTCTCAGATGCCTGGTTGCGGTCGCTTTCAAGCCGCGTCGGACGCGCGACCTTTCTTGATTTTCGATGCACCATTCGATACACCAAAATGAAGGCAGGCTCGTTTGAAATAAATTAACCGACTGGAAAGCAATACCCCTTTATGGCGGACACGGCTTCGTGTCGTAATGGGCGCAAGCTGGAGAAGCGTTGTTACAATAACAGTCTGGCCATTCGCGGTTTCGAAAGGAAACATTTGAAGAAAAGGCTATTACGCTTGATTCGCAGTACACACACGCCGCGGCGTTTGTTCAGCGGTGGTATACGTACAGCTCCTTGCATTTATTTCTCGTTGCCAGAGGGCCGATATTTCCCCAGCTAAAGAAACTAAAACAAGAAGTTCGTGAGAACTGCGGTGTTGTTCCTGACGACGTCGGCGCGTTGCCATTACCACGGCGCTGGGTGCGCTCTCATCCAGCGGCCGTGCCATTACATATCCGAGGTACATGGAGCGCGGTGAAACGGCCCCCCGAGTTTGCTTCGCGGCAGACAATGGGTTCGCGGTATGGAAACAAAGCGTTATTTGCTCCGCGGTTGTGCCACCCTCGGAAGCAATGAAACAGTGGCGGCAATGGAGGAAGCGAAGGCGCTGCTGGTGGTTCTCCGCGTTCGACCCACTGGAACGGATGCGATAAAGGTTGTTATACCGGATGTCTTCGCTTTAAAATAAAAGCAAGCCCCTTTCTTTCCTAGGCGTTTCTTTCCTTTTGTCCGACACTGCTGTGTGGCATTCTGTCTTCACCTCTTGGGTTTCCTTGTTATATTTCCTTCTTATTTCGCTTAATCCATTTCTTGGAAAGTATTCCATATAATAAGCAAAGCGCAACGCCTTGTCTAACCGCGCCTTTACCATAAAACGCATTTGTTTAAAGCTTGTGGCTGCGTGGAAAGCACTATTCTTCGGTGGAGCATTTCACTGCTTGCCGGATATGTGGTAGCCCGAGAGAATTGATTCACTGTCTTGAAGACGGAGTTTTCTATTCTTCGACGAGGCTGTTGTCGTGTGCATTTGCTTTGCAAACAAGTCAAAAGGAAAAGTGGAACAATTATTAGCTGCAGCGTCTCGAAAGTAAGTACGACAGCCGTAGTGTGAAACCGACGTACCTTAATTGAAAGTCTGCAGAAATTCAGAGAATTGTCTACTAATGCGCAGCATTCTTATGCTGCTTGTAGATAGTCCGAGTTCCTTAATGTAAAATATAGCTATGAGTAGTGCAAGATATTGGCTTATTTTATTAATTTTAAGTTTTCTTTCGTTTCTTTTCACCATTGATACCATGTGGCGAGGAAGTGTCTTAATTTCGTTAATGACGTTTTTTTTTTTTCATGGATGCAAGGCGTGCTCCAGAGTTGGTCCGTTTACGCTATTTTTCATTCGTATTTCCAATGTTTTTTTTTGCGGATTTTTTTGTTGATTCTTTGGTTTTTGTAATGCAGATGTGTAAGATGCCTTTTTTTTACTTTTTCAGATCATTTTTGTGAAAGTTTATTATTTCTGTTTTTCCTATTTTTTGTTTGTTCGTAATTCTGTACGGCCGATTATGTCAGTTTACACTATTATAATGATTAAGGTGTTACTTCCGCGAACTCTGTATTTTTGTGGAAATGCAGGGCGTTATACGGTTCTGTCTGTGTGTGTACACGGCAAAGAATGCTACGCCTTCCTTGAGTAATGGAGCCGATAGATACTTTGAATACATAACAAATTTTTATATACATACTCCCATTATTAAGCTTATATTTGAACCCGTAAAAGGTGCAGAACACCTCTCCTCATAAGTTAAGATTTAGCAATTCCGTCGACTCCGCCGCACGTTACGAATGACAGGCGTGGACGTGTTGCAAACGCCTGTATGCGAGTGAGTAGGAAATATGGGGCTGATCCTCGTGTCACATGGTGCTGACAGAATGATATTTTAGTTGTACGATAATTAGTGAACCTAGAGTTCGAGCGAATCAACTGGCAGGGCACGACAGCCATAAGCACCAAAGGCTGTAATTTTCGCACTCTGACCCAGTGCCACAAGCGGGCCCTATTAAATGGTGACCGCTGTTTTCGGGCGCCCTGCGTGCCAGCGGACGCGCCGTAATGTGGCTTGTAACGGCTCTCTAGGTTTCAACGCCCCTCCCCGAATTGTCCAGTCGGTTTGAACCGGTTTGAATTCTTCGAACCGGTTACCATGGCTGGTGCGACATCTGTCACCCCGTTTCAATTACCGCAATACTCGTACGTGCGCTCTTTTTTTCAGCGTCCTGTAGGCGCGCTTTACTCTGCTATACGAAAAGGGTAAGTTTTCGAAGCGTAGGTGTTTTTTTTTTTTTTTTTTTTTGGTGGGGGGTTGTTTTTTCAAATCTGGTGCCCGTCCCTCCCACCCTTCCCACCCGAGGAAGGAAGACATCCTGAGCCTTCTTAAGTCCTCAAGCAGTCCCGTCTTTGAAAACGGGGTTGTGCCTTTCACCAGTTCCCTTGCTCTGCGCAGTGACTTAATACGCAGAGCTCCACCGCTTCCACTCTTCTCCGCCCCTTGCTCCTGTCCTTTCCCCGACGACCTCACCTCGAACCTCGAATAATACGAGTTTGGTTCATTAGAAAGACTTCTGTTAATCGATTAGATTTAGGGGAAATCCCCAAAGTGGAGTAAGTTTCTACGGAAGAAAATTTAACATCCACCTCAATGCAGCCGTACGGCTACAAGGAAAGCTGTACAGCTTTCACAGAAACTTCGCAGTTGAAGAGAGATTCGTCCTATTTCAGGATTCGAACCCGTTACCAGCGTTGTTCAGTTGTTTAATTCGCACGACTTTTTTCTTGTTTCTGCTTAATTCTTTTTTCTTTTCTCACTACTTGTCATTTGCCGCTTTTGTCTTTGCACTTTATTGTACATCTGAAACATGTGTGCTCTTTTGTGAAAGAAATTATTCTGTGTGTGTTTTGTGTTATGTTGCAATAATCTTCTCAATAATTCTTTTCTAAGTTCCTTCTGTTGCGATTGTGTCTACGTATTATTTTACGTTCATTTACAAGAGGTCCACCGCAGTTGCCACATTTGGACCTCTTTCTGTATTATCAATACCATGCACTGATAGCTCTGTTATCAGTTACAATAATAAACTGAAACTACTGAACCTGAACCGCCAAGTTTATGGCAGTTCAGTCGTTCTACCAACTGAGCTAACCGTGGACGCTATCCGTTTGTAGCGCGAGAGCGATCTAGGCGGTGTTCCCGGGTTCCAATCCTGGACCAGGACGAATCTCTCTTAAACTGCGAAGTTTCTGAGAAAGCTGTACAGCTTTCCTTTGTAGCCGTACGGCTACATTGAGGTGCAAGTCGCCCGCCGCGGTTGCTCAGTGGCTATGGCGTTGTGCTGCTGACCCCAAGGATGCGGGTTCGATTCCCGGCCGCGGCGGCTGCTTTTCTGATGGGGGCGAAAAGCAAAAACGCCCATGTGTACGAGATTTCGGGGCACCTTAAAGGTCCCAGGTGGTCGAAATTAATCCGGAGCCCTCCACTACGACTCGTGTCATCGCCTGTGTGGCGCCGGCGCGTTTAACCCTACAATCAATCAAACATTGCGGTGGATGTCAAATTTTTCTTCGTAGGAGGACTGGTTTTGTTTGATCGCATCACTTGAATGCGAACGTGCAATTAACACCGAGTATTGTTTTTAGTGCTGGCCCATATGACGTCACTCCTGCCCATATGTTGTCATAACTCTTCATGAGCACTCTAGCGAAAAAAATGGCAGTTTTTCAACTCTTCCTGCGATTTTGCTTTTTCTGGTTAAGAAACGTCTTTCGTTGTAGGAGTGGAGCTGAGTGTATATGTTGTCTTCATGGCCCCTTTAAACGCCAAGCGAAGTATTGTCTGCTGTTCTGTCCCCTCTCCGCTGCCACATGGCTTCTGCCGTTGTTTTAGTGCACGTAGACCCCCCACTGAGCGCACCTCTGGTCGCTACCGCGCTTCAACATCCGCCGGAAGCGGATGGTGAAGACATCCCCGCACTGAGCTCACGCATGCCCCGTGAAAGCGCGAATGAGCCACCTCCTTCTATCCATCCCGCCTTTTCCCCCAGCCTTCTATTTATGGTGGTTACTTCTCGCCGCATTGCGTTCTTACAGCATTTGTCGCTGCCTCCTACCTTTTCCCCTTCCCTCTCTTTCACTTTCCCTCTCTGACACGTGGCTTATGGTATTCGTTTGCGGCGGGCGCGTGAGTTTGTACGCGCCCCTTTGTGCGAGCAGATGCGCGTTCGTGCGTGCGTTTGTTTTGTGCATCCTCGGCTACTTTCCTTGGCCGTGTCGCGTGCCTCGAACCCCTCCTTTCCTCCCAGCCGCGTCCTCCCCGCCATTCCCCCCCCCCCCCCCCCCTCAACGTTTATAGATACTTTTTTGTTCCGCCCTTGATTGTCCTGCATATCCCCGCCTTCCGTCTTGTCACCCTGCTCTTCCTTCTTTCGCCCTGCTCTTCGTTCGCGGGCGCTCCGGTTTCCATTAACATTCCGCTTTCTTTCTCGGCCTTGGTTTAACCCGCTGTGGAGCAAATCTCCATCACGCCATTTGCTTTAGACCTTCTTTCTTTCCTAATCTCCTTCATGTTTCGTGGCTAACCCGAAAGTCGTTTTTCCAACAAAGAGCTGCAGCGAAACAACGCGGAAACTTGAAACTGTAAACGCGCAGCGTCGTGGGACGCGAAACGTTTATGAGTTTCGCCCGCAACCCTGTCTTCTTTTTCTTTTTTTGTTGGCTCCTTCGTCTGCGTTATTACAGTTTCGTCAAAGTGTTTTCCTTTACGCATTTTGTAACTTTCTGTATTCTCGAAGCTTTCAAGCAATGTTTCTCTTCCTGTATTCCTAGATTGTAGTTTCTTTCTGGCTTCGTGGTAGTCTCGTTGGGCCAACTTTAGAAAATTTTCCCTTCGCGCTGCGACCCCATTTCTCCGGCGTCTTGTACTTCTATTACATGCTCTGCAAAGCCGAACTCCAACTGCTTGTGAAGGCCAACTGTTTATGAGCTTTCTTTTCGAGTTTCCCTTTTTGGTGACAGGGTCCTGCGTCGAGTAACTGGTCATTTTTTTGTGTTTCGTATCTTTCCTTCGGAAAATTTCGCCAAACTAGTTTTGCTATGGGCAATATTGCTCCTGAAATATACTCCTCAAATACATCAATTAAACGCCAGTGAAGAAACACAGTAAAGTAAGGGGAACCCCAATTAGCTACCAAATTTGTAATTCGCATAATCTAATATGTGAAAGTCCCGTTTCAACTTTATGTACGCCCAGTCATGGACAAATCAAGCTTATAACACGAAAATATTGAACCAGAACACGCGCAAAATTGAAAAAAAAAATATATTGTTGTTGAGGTCTAATAAGGGCGCGCTATAGGTGTACCCGAAAAGCTCCATTTCTTAACTGGGTTACTGTAATTACGAGGACGCGTCATTTAGACTTGCACGGAAAGAAATCGCGCTATTTGGCTGTTCTTGTTCATATTTTCGTGTTCGCGTTTCATTTGTTCATTAATGTACATACGCTTGCAAGCGTGTTAGAGTTATCACTTTGGCGGCGGGAGAGAGGAGGCTTACTTTACCAAAGGACATGATACCATGAACCAACGTGGCGCATAACGAGAACGCAAATAAGCTTTCGAACAGTTATTTCAGCGGCGTGAAAGAGTACGATATTATATCAGAAGTGCGGTTCAATTATTATTGGTTTTCGCTAGTCTCCTTGAAGGGAGCTGCTCAGCCTAGCATTAAGACATTGCGGGACAGTAAGAGAGGGAGGCTAAGTGACGTGCCGAGTTCCCGCAGTAGCTTTCACGCGGCTGTCGGATCGAAAGTGACCGAACGACGACTAACTCCAGTATACGAAGCCGCGGGAGGGACGGCGTCAACGAACTTCCTTTGATCCGCGAAAGCCGACTCGGGGAAAAAACGGGCTACCCAAAGGCGAGAAGGAAAGGCCGTCAGGGCCAGTGGTACGTAAATCAATTCTCTTCGGGCGATAAGGGAGCCGTCGCCGCCGGATTGTCGGGGAGAAAAAAGAAATCGAAAGTGCATCCCTAAGATTTTGACTGCTACTACTGTTATTGTTTTTCGGTGGATTCGCTGGGCTGCGGGCTCTTTCTAAACACCTACCCCACCCCCCAACCTCGCGTTTTAGGTCGTGATTCGTACATCGATTATACGTTTGCGCGCCTTGTATGAGCGGAGCTGCAGTGGTGACTTCCCGGCTGTCGGGCCTTGCTTGCTCGGGATTTGACGCTGCGTCGTTGTGGGCGCTTTCATAACTGCCTGCGGTGGAGGCTCTCGGTGTGTTGGGTTTTCGCCGGCGCTCGGCCACTTTCGCGAAGTGCGCGGGCCGAAAGTCGATGTTTGCTCGCCCGAGAAAAAACATGTCGGTTGCACTCTTTCTGACTAGGCTGAAGAAAAAAGAAAGGCGGATTGAGATTTGTTGCCCCACCGGACTATTTACGTTTCAATTCACGACTTCTTTTTTTTTCTTTTTGTCACGTATCTTCTTTTCATACTTATGCTCTCCCTTACCTCGCCACTGAATCGCTCCCTGTTACTACGGGTGTCGTCGACAACTTTTGGTCACCCGTCACAAATCACATGACGAAAAAAATTATATCAGCGTGTCCTTGTAACCCGGACAATTCGAGCTTCAGCTGGCCATGCATCCCGCACTAGGGGCGACCATTCGCCGCTCCTTTATTCCTATTCTCTGAGAGCAACGAACATTTACCCTTATCTGCATTGATGTTTCTCCCCAGTGACGCTTATCATAGATGATGATCACCGTTGACGTGATGCGCCTCCTGAAGACGCTTATTTTTTAACTGTGTACGAAAACTTCTAGTGAAAAAGAGCCCGGGATGCCTTGCACATGAAAGCAATTGACCTAAGGCCATTGAACGTTCTCAATGCAGGGATTGCCGTCGTGGCGCGCTTTCAGAGCTGTCTGTAATGGTTTTGAAAAAAAATGGTTGAAGTAGAACAGTGGTTCGTGACAATCTGGATGTTACAGCTGATCTATATAACAGGCGAACTGAGAACCTCTTGAAAAAAAAAAAGAAAACAAAGTTTCGAATGGCGAATCTTTTTCTTTTGCGGCGTCCAGAAGGAGATTAACGGGATTGTAGCAATGCTTTCTTTGCACTTTTTCGCGAGTTTTCTTTTCTTTTCAGATATTTTTCTGATGAGACAGAAAAGCCATTGTTTCCTTTAGTTCCCGTTTCATTGTCTCGCAAAACTACCTCCCACGAACTCAAACGGAGACCGCTAAGTTGGCGAATCCCATCACGGATTCGTAACAGGTCGTCGTCAGCGTCGGCACCGCAAGGCTCTCAGTGAATTAAGTGCTGCGTCTTTGTGACTACTAGCTGGCGTACGTCGATTAGCAGATCCTGCCGAATCTTCTCTCCAGTTTTCCTCCCCATTCTCTCGAGTCTATAGGCGAGTTTCCCCCAACTCAGCACTTCGCTAAAAGCTTTTTCTCCCGTCTTTGATCGGTCGACAATTGGGCCAAAGTGTGGCGCGGGCGACACTGGCGCCGTTCCACCGCCCCGAGCAGTTTCCTGATCGATGCTAACTTTACTTTGCTAACTGCGCTGCCTCATCGATTCTAACTTAGCCCTGCCAGCTGCCTGTATATAGGGCGACCCGTTTCTCGTACTCAGTGAAAGCCCCACCCTTCAGCTCACTCAACACTACCGAGCTGAGAAAAGCTTTGATCCTGTTTGTAGCTCCCTGGCATACATTCTGTCGGTCGTGCCATCACTATACGTAGCGACGTTAGCGGTCGATATCGATTAGGAGGACATAATGCGGTTAATTCTAATTCGACAGATTTGTTCTTGAAATAGCTATTTTGGTCATGAAATCTCAGTGGTGTCGCCTTTTTATCGCGTTCCCTTTGGTAATGGTTTCTGTTCTCCGTTTTCTCGACGGATGGAGGGCTCGGGCAGTTAACATAAATGGGCTAACGGCCTTTGTCTGCTTGCGTTTAAAAGGCCGATTGTAACTTGCCCGGATGGAAGCTTGAATTAAGTTCGAACTCAGAAGCGGTTTACTCGTTACGGCGCGGGACGAGTTCAATGCATTAATTACTTCCTTTTCCAGATAAAAGACCGTGTTGGTCGTTTGAGTTTGCGGCAACCGGCACCATTCGTGGACGCACGCAATTTAAAAAATCAGGGTTCTGCCGACGTAAAGCCGCTTTGCGCCGCAACTCACTTTGACAAGGTACAGTCATGGACAATTCAAAATACCAAGCACGGAGCGCGCGGTCGAAGATACCGGTGCCGTCACGTGACAGCGGCCGTGGAAAACGCACGGGCGCGCGCAGTTGAGATGTCGGGAGCGAAGCTGCGTGTCCCACTGCGATATGTCGCGCTCTCCTCTCTCGCATGCTTGCCTTGTCGCCATGCCGCGAGAGCGCTGCAAGCACTGAAAGTACTACCGGCGCTGCAGCTGAAGGTGTTGGTCGTGTTGAGGGCAACGCGGCCCATAATTGCTTGCAGCTGCGTCCAGTGCTTGCGTGGGAAACGCTTGTACGCTCTCGTAAGGCATACTGTTGAGCTTATGATGCTTTCTTGAAGAAAACCAGCGCACAGAAATTGAAACAAAAATAAATGCGTGCCGCCTAACTTCTGATGGCACTGCATTGTTTTGCGTTCGTGGTGCAGTGGCTCGGGAATTGAACAATGAGCTGGCCGCCAAGAATGCGTCTTTGTTTGATTGAGTCATGACTGAGTCACTTCGCGGATTAAGTGCTTGTAGCAAACAATAGATATACCACCAGAATACGTCCCCAATGATATACATTAACAGCAAGCGTTGTGTGGGCTGGGAAGTTTACTAGCAGAATTCTAATATTCACACAAATTAAGAATATTGGCAGGTCCAACCATTCAATAGAACAGTTGCCCCTGCACAACAAATTTGAGGGCCCGATTTTTTTCTTTTTTTTTTTCGGCAGGCACCTCAGTGCTTGTAGAATCTGCGGAGCGGGCAGCACTGAGTATGGTTTGAGCGTGACCCAGGTGTCCATCGTTATTTGTTCAAGTTACTGCATTCCACACGCAAAGCTATGTCGGCAATGTGACTCTGGCACACACCGAGGGAAGGCGCTCGTTTGAGCCTAGCACGCAGTGGCCGCAATGCTATCTGGCGCCGCATCGCTAACAATTGTTTCCAGCGGTCTTGCGGCATGGCGACAACGCAAGCATGCGAGCGAGCAGAGGGAAACATATCGTAGTTGGGACACGCAGCCTCGCTCCCTACATCTCCACTGCGTATGTATACGTGAGTTTTTCCCCGGCCCTGCTGCCAGGTGACGGCACCGGTATCTTCGGCCGTGATTCCGCGGTTCGTATTTGAATTGTCCATTACTGTACATTATATATAAAGCGCCGTCACAATACAGCTAAGCGTCGAGAAAAGGCTGGCCTTCTGGGGAATGCTCGTAGGTAGTTACGTTCTCGTCCAACATGGAAGTGGAGCCGCATGAGTCCTGAAGGTCATATAGCAGGCACGTCAACTGTAATTAAGCCTAAGCTTGAACGGGATCATGTAAATGCTCTGGATGCCACAACGGTGAATGATCATGACTGAAAGGGAGGGGTTCTAGCATTTCGATGTTTAGTTTGTAGCGCGAGTGTAGTCCCCTACACTCGCGAAAAAGGTCCTGAGCTTCGGTGAGCCCCAACTTGCAGTTCCCCGTAAACGACTTACTCGGGCCCAGCATTCACATCACCATCGTACTTGCTGCACAGGTTACAATATTTAGGGTGCATTATTTCGAGGTAACCAGGAGATGGGAATTGTAAGCTACCATGAGGGCGATGAAAAACGTGGGTAATGCAAAAAATAAGGTGGTTGGTTCAAATAGTAACCGCCATAAGAAAACGTGGAAGCCTGCGTTTCGGTTCCACCCCGACCACAGTGCAGCCTTGATTAAACAGCCTTTCAAATCTTGGCTACAAATTCATATGGGCGAAGCACGTGTTATCTCTCCATACCCTGCAGTTTTCTTGTTCAGGGGTGGGAAGACTGAAAATTACACTCATGTATTCTAGCACTCGTACGGTGATTGCGCTACATCTTACATACCACCTACGGGAAAGGACAACTGTCGTAAATAATAACGCAGGAGGCACATATTTGCCCTGTACTATAGGCGGGCTTTTGGATTTTGGTATTCGATGGAACCGCAACGCTACATTTTTTTAGTGTGGGTTGTATATTAAGTTCTTTATACAGCCAGGGCGTGCTATGAGCCACAAATACATGTTTAGTAATGACGGAGGAGAAAAACTGTATAGATATTTTTACTTGCCGGGAGAATAATAAGACGCGCCATGATCGATGAGACGATGATTTATGGCGTCAGCCGTCTTGGCACGCGCACAACTATGCAAAAATGCGTGCGTCACCTGCTTCAAAAGTGGGCAAGCATGGCGCTGTGTTGTTGTTGTTGTTGTTGTTGTTGTTGTTGTTGTGTTGTTGTCTTGTTATTGTGTTGATGGTGTTGGTGTTGTCGTTGTCTTGTTGTTGTTGCTGTTGTTGTTCTTGTCTTGTTGTTGTTGTTGTTGTTGTGTCTTGTGGTGGTGGTGGTGGTATGGCACATGTCCACTATTCGCATTCTCCTCGTGACAATATCTTCACCCACGGCCATAAAAAAGAACAACGAACGGGAGGGCTGCGTGAGGAGGTGCGAAAGACTTGTGGTAAAAAATTTCATGGTGAATTTTTTTCCTTTTTCGTGGCATGTTGACTGAGCTTGTGTCCATCGAGTTAATGTCCGGTGAGCTCTTGACCGGGATTTCTTCGAAGTAACTCTTATGCGTAATCCGAGCAGCGGCTCCCCAATCTATAGCGACACAAGAGCGACAGAAGAGCCGACATTGGGCCGTAAGTCGAACTTTGTTATGTTTAGAACGTTCACACGCACAAAAGCTCATGCTTGGGTCCAAATCGGGGAAAGTAAAATATCCACAAAAAACCTAAAACGAGCCAGTTTCGTGACGGGACTTTTGCGATTTCCTGCACAATTGTGCATTCCGAATTTCGCAATGTGTACGGTGTTATATTTGCAATTAGATTTCTATTTGCAAATGCCAGCCACGAGTTCCAGTTTTGTGTCGTGAGCAATCAGTTAGACACAATGAAATGTTCATCATCTTTCATTGTTTGTGCCAGCTGATAACAGTTTCTTTCGTTTGTGGAAGGAGTGCACAGCGACAGTCTTTCTTACCATTCCCTCTCGTGACTTCGCTCATATGTATCGCTCCACTTCCTTCCTACGGCAAGGAAATCAAGTCGTTAACAGGTGTCTTCTTTTAATACGCCGGCAGTGGAGACCGGAGGCGCTTTAAACGCCGCGTTGCTCTGACAGCTCACTGCATGCAGGTGCTGTGATCTATTTTGCGTTTTAGGAGCGCCGAGGTGGCTTCGGAAACACGCGGCTTTTGCCGTTGTGTTGCCAACTTGTTCATCATCTTCTTTTTTGCCCTCCTTGTGGTTGACATTGGCGACAGCTTCTGTGAACGAAGTGCTTCTTGGAAAATGGCCTGCGGAGTGGCGTGGAGACGACAGCCGGCGGCAAGACTGCAAGACACCTGAAGATGGGATGACAGCTCGGACACGAACCGCTTGCGTCCTTTGCTTAAACGCCGTATAGGTTGCTTCGCTGTATTTACTGCTTCTTCTTTGTCTTTTTTTTATTTAAGAGTTTTAAATGCACGCATTGTGTACTGGCGCGTAACAGGTGTTGCCGTAGACGATGACTCAGGGACGTTGATGCGATGTAGACGACAGGCAGCTAGGAAGCGTTTTTTCGCACCGTTCCGGTAACGTTGTGCAACAGCAAACAACTACGTGTTATTGTTGTTAGTTGTCATACAACTACGCTAACAACTCTATGCTAATAAATTCTATAGCGCCCACAATATATACTTCATTTCATATATATGTATCTACTTGAGCCAGTATTGGCAAGATCAATTCTAAAATTCTTGCAAACACCGCCTCTGTTTCTGTTAACATTTTATATCCCCTTTTAAGGCAATCTTAAGCGACAAATCAACATCCCTATGAGTGGAAAATTTGTAAAATAGTGCCCATGTTTAAAGCCGGCAATGAGCATTCACGTGAAAGTTACCGTCCAATTTCCCTTACTTGTATCTGCTGCAAACTTCTTGAACAAATAATCGCTCCGCATGTTTTCCGGCACTTAGAATCATATAATTTCTTCTTTCACAATCAACACGGATTCAGGAAAGGTTTCTCATGCGAAACACAGCTGCTAAAACTAACAACAGAACTGCATTCCAACATGAACAGTAACCTTCAGACTGACTGTATTGTGCTTGATTTTTCTAAAGCTTTCGATCGTGTAGCCCAATGCCGTCTGATTTCTAAATTACCTGCGCTCCAATTAGACACTCTAACCCTCTCTTGGCTTCGTAACTTTCTTTCACTTCGGCAGCAGTTTACTGTAATTAACAATTCCCAATCCCCCCTTAGCCACACAACTTCTGGCGTACCACAAGGGTGCGTCCTCGGCCCCTTATTGTTCTTAATGTATATAAATGATCTGCCAAATAACATTTCATCCTGCATGCGAATTTGCGCAGACGATGGCATAATATATCGTCCTATATACCAGCCCGACGATCACTTAACACTGAAAAACGATCTTCATCGCATTGACTGGTGTAACAAATGGCAAATGTTGCTGAACCCGGAAAAATGCAAATTAATTTCCTCTACGCGCAAGCAAAACGTTTATAACTATCGCTACACTATCAATAATTATCCACTGTCACAGGCATCTCCCCATAAGTACCTTGGAATCAATTTTACACATAATCTCTCCTGGTCTCACCACATTGCCACCATAAGTGCAAAAGCTTCCAAATCTTTAGGATATCTACGGCGTAATTTACATAACTGTCCCACTAACATCCTTCAAATAACCTATCACACCTTCGTCCGCCCACAGCTTGAATTCACCGCTCCTATGTGGTCCTCTTACAACTACTCAATTAATATGCTTGAAGCGATTCAGAATAGGGCGGCCCATTTCATTTCACGCAATCGGGACAATCATTGTCCTTCCACTTCAACCCCTGAATACTCGCCGCGACATTTCCCTTCTTTGCCTCTTTCGCAAATACGTTTACAGTAACAGACCTTTCCCACTTCCCATTGACCCTCACAGGGCAGGTGGATCCTAGACAGCATTAATTATGACTCTAATCCTTAGTACTCTTCCATGGCTAGGGGAACTTACCTGACTACTGGGACAAGACAATACCTGAGAGTTGCACCATTGCCTAGTAACATGGACCCTAAAAGAAATGACGAGAGGAGGAGGCAAAGATCAATCTCCCATAGGAAGTTATGTGAACGAGCGGACCCTAGACAGGCAATATATTATGTGGATGTGAGCGTAGACGACAACAGGCAGTGCAGCGTCGCAGTCCCGAATCGGAATCTTCATCTCCGCAGTAGTAGACATGGAGGCGCAGAGTACAGCCAGGGTCATCAGGTACCACAACGAAAACTCTTCACAAGATTCGAGCACACAGGCTATGCCAGATGTCATATTCACAGACTCGCAGGAAGCATGTCGGCAAATTATACAGAACACAATCGCAAAGGACACAGCAATTCTATTAAATGAGCACACCAAACGTACATACTACATTATATGGACCACTGGGCATGTCGGAATACTTGCAATTCAAAGGGCAGATGCGCTAGCCGTGAGATGAGAACCCGGGCACCAGGTATTCGGCATGCGGAGGTCTACCATATTAGTCAGAAAATACTTTTGAAATTGAATTGGAGGAAGTTTCCTGTTCCGCACCATGACCTAACTAAAGAACAAGGCACACTTCTTCGTCAGGCACAAACACGCTACTCACGCCGGCCAGATTACACATCCTTTAACTTTCATGGGATCGAACCACCCCCTTGCAACTACTGCGGAGGCTATCCCAACGCGGAGGCCCCAGTATTTTAGTACTTCAGAGGACAGCAGGGATGGAGGCTGTCCAGATCACCGCCGACCGATCCTGAACAAATTTAGTCTCTCTTTCTCTCCACCTTGATGTTCCTTTCATTACTTGACGTGGGTTGCATAATCACTTCAGTTTCACGCGGTTATATGGGTCAGCTTATGCGTTGAACTCATCTCGTCTTCCCCGCCCCATACTTTTGTTGATGGTCTTCCTGACAAAATATCGCATCTGTATCAGACATCAATACTTTCCGTCAATTGCTGCACACTCTCTTTTCGCAATAAGATCTTAACACTGTTTTTCACTTTTTTTCTTCTGCCATGTCCTGTATTCCTCTAATGTACTTGTATTTTTTTCTGCTTGAAGATCAAAGAACCTGTCGTTCCGGTACCACAGCACGTGCTTTCTTGTTGTTTTGTTTAACATGAACGTGTTTTATGCCGGGATCCACCAAGGTCTGACTGACGTCATATCCGTCACGGAAATGACATCGCCAGAAAAAGTTCCATTGACGCGGCTGCGCCACAATTCGAGCCCGAATCTTCGTCGCCGCAACGGGAGTAGCCAGGCGCTTTACCCACTGCGCTATGAGCTGAAGCGGAGACAGCTGTATGAACGCGCCATATATCCTTCCTATAACCTTCTCCATTTAGATGGTGCAGCCGTCTACAAGAGGGGAAGCGAAGTAGTGCATCATGATGCTAATGAGCGCCGACAGTTGGCGCCGGCTGAGCTCGTCGCAACGCACGCAAGGTAAATGTAACTGGTAGCGAAGCTTCCATTGAAGCCCATACGTTCAGAAAATGGCGGCTTTTAAGCTGCTCATGGGGCTTAGCGCCATCTGTGTGACGAGGGAACACTTCCGGCGGAACAAAAAATAAACCGGATGTGACGCAAGATACGGTCAAAAAGTGACGTCATTTTGGTGGCACTAGCGCTAAAATTTGACTTTAAAATAGCTTTAGCAGGCCTCTGATCGCTGAGGGATCATGTCATTGCCATCCGACGCAAGTTGGCGAGCCCTTGGCGAGTTTGGCTTAAGTCAACGCCAGCTTAACTAGTACAGACTCGTGACTAGAGAATTCTACGTACTTAAGCATACTGCCGTATGATTCGCCTCGATGTTGCTGAAAACATCTAGCATTTTCTCTGAAACTTTATTCTGTATTCATGTCTTCCACTGCTGTATAAAAACAAGCTGTTGTTTACCTTGATTGCAGTGGTGGCAAACCGGGAACCGGGAGCCCCCACCCCCGATTTTTTTTCTGCCATGGGATACAGAGCACAAAAATGACACTATTACACGCTTGACTACGTGCCCGGCACCCCCTTCATATAAAAAGTGCCCCCTCCACCCGACACAATTTTCTGCCTACGCTACTGCTTAATTGTTTAATGGCGTCGCACATACGCAGGTTGCGTGCATGCCTTAAGTATAGATCAAGGTCATATAATGCTTGCGCGGTTTGTGTGCTTTAGTCCATAAGAGACAAATAACGCATATTCATGCCATACTATGACATTTCAATTTTATTCCAGGATAAACATAAGACAACTTTATTACAGGGCAACAAAATCAGCTCGATGGAGATAAGTACCAAACTGTCTGTGGCACATTAATGCATTATGATTTTCTTTGTATGCCGAAAACCTGACTTTACCCGTAAACACATAGCATTATGATCAATGAAAGTCTCAACAGCAGAAACTACTTCGCTAGAAAGCAGAACAAGAAAGAAAGAAATATGGTAGGCACTAGCATCTTTGACGCAGAAAACCGGGCCGCAGGAATGCCGATTCACAAAAGTGCAGCGAGCACACCACTCTGAACCTCAGCTGTCCCGGCTTCTTATCCAAGAAGACATGGGTTTCTGCAGAACTTCACCCAGGATTCACGCCTGCAATTTCATGGTTGCATTGCTTAGGCAAATGTCGCAACAGATAAGTAAAAAATAAAAAAAATGATCAATGCAAAAGAAAGCGGCAGCAGTAACTAAAAACACATAGCAGGAAAGATGTGGCAGCAGCGCAGCACAGATCAGCACAACACAGTATTGCGATGAAAAGATTGCTTGCGCATGCAAGCGCGGGAAGCAACGATCACTGAAAGCGTTGTAATGCAATAGAGAAGGCACTGAGATAGACAATTCAAGCGATTAGTTTGAATCCGGGTGGCGCACAATACTTGCGCTATTGGAATACGCTGAGAAGTCCTAGAGTATTTGACACCACTTGCTCCGAGCCAAACCTGAGGTGAAATCAAGATAACATAAAGCTTTAGACCATTTTTTTCTTTAAAAGCACCACGACCCGTTAGCGTACTAACAGCACTATAGTTTTGCCTTACCTTGCGGAAATGAGAGGGAAACGGTGCAGTGAAACGCCAGGCGTACCGGAATTGCTGTTGCAACCTTGCACAGCACATCGTTTCCGTGGGTTACCGAGGAAAGCGCTCCGCGCCAACCGTTGGCAGCATAGGCCCCGTAGGACACCGTGCCCGTCGGGCATGGTACTAAACGTGTTCACCCGCGATACAACGCACCTCGCAACTCCACGAACAGCAAAAATTAAGTTCACACCAAATTAATAAGGAAAAACGAATGCACATGCGCAACACCAAAACATGTGAGGGGCGTTTCCTAGCAGACGAACTTTACGCGCGCCTTTTCGAACACTACAAAGACTGCATCACAGAGCAATGACATGTGTCCATTCTTCAGAGAACGGTACAAACACGTTTTTGAGAATGAATAACATCATCGAAATTCTTAGCACACTTGTCCTAAATAAATGTGATTCAGAAATAAATATCCTTCGTAAATAATTGTGCTTTATTATTGTTGGAATAAACTTGATTTTTTGTTATTCGTGTTTGTTCCCTCCACAGCTAGTCGCGCTTCAATCGCCCCTCCCATAACTCCCGTGTTGACGTCGCTGGCAATATATTCTAGACACTATATCGATAGGTTCTGAACCGCTTTTCGGCGGAAGTTTCCCTACCAGTTACATTTACCTGGACGAGACTATCTGTCGTGCACTCCACGGCGCAGGAATGCAGTGGTCGCACATTTGCCAGAGCGACGCGCCAGCAGGTCGTCCTTCGCCAAGCACACCCACAAGACAACCCGAAATAATGGCTGCAGCGGACCGTAAGTTCACTTTGCAACCCGTTCGGTTTCGTTTGCATGGCTTGCGAGTGCGTATGGTTTCATACGGGTTTACGCAGGGCTCCGGCGCGTGCAATCCAGTATCTAATGTTGATGCACCTGACGGTGCATACCGATGAAATATAAATAGCAATGTGCAAGTTCATATCCATGCAGAATAAACATTCTACTCATCCTCTGATGGCACATTTCACTTTCGTGTTTTACCGATTCCTATGAAAGAGGGATCAAGCACCCACCACCTTAATTCGTGAGTGAAAAGTTTCAATGTCACACTTTGGACCCGAATACGAATCTTTTATTCTGAAAAAGTTTTTTTGCGCGCGGGAATATGTTCCGCGTTTTTTCTTGTGCTTTTTTTCTTGTCCGTACTTAGCACCTGACTGTTGCGCACCGCGTACGTATATATTTGGATATCTTTGCTTGTCTCCTTTAACTTCTACCCCGATTGTGCTGGGTATAATTCTTGTGCGTAGATGTCGTGTGTGGGATTTTGCTGTTGACTTTTCTTTTTTTTTTTCTTGCTACCATCGTCTGATTTAAACCTGTACTGCAAACATCGTCGTCATTAATTGTTCTTCTGTGTTTCGTAACTCGCGAATTTATGCTGTATCATCTGTAACACCTCACTTTGTTACCTTACTTAATGTCATGAAAACAGGCCTGTAAAGTATTCTAAATAAATAAACAACAATACTTTATTGCAGAAGTTTGGCACGTCAGTCGGCATGGGGAACAAAGGAAGGTGGGGGAGCCTAAAGGTTAGATTCGGTAGTCGACGCTTGAGGAGCGCGCGAACTCCACAGAGAAAGGAGCGTCTGCCGTGTAGTGGCGGGTTGAAGCGGCACTGTCCAGTCCTTAAGCCGCTGGACGCCAATGAATAAGTAAATATGTGTACAGTGCTTTTAAACAATATAAGTGAAATACGTTTTTCCTTATCAAACCGCTCCTTTGTTCGCATTCAAACTTTACACCAAGGTTGAAAGGCATGGTCTTTTTTACCACCGAGAAGGGGGGGAACTTTCTGGTGCGCTGATAAATCGGATGTTAACGTTTCCCGCCACTCGGAAACTCGGCGGCCATGGTTAAAAAATGGACACTTGGAACGACGGGGGCTCCGTACGTCCCCAAGACGGGGAAAGGAGGGGGCTTTCTTATTTGATTGATTACTGTAAAGTAAACCCTAATGATTATCCCAAACTAGCAGTCAAAATGAATTTTTGGTCTGCCTCAGCGTATTGCTCTTTCTGGAGTAGGCATAAACAGGGTGGTGGTTGCGATATATGAAAAATTTCCTCTGTTTCTGACCTGGCCTGCCGCGAACCAGGTGGCTGTGACGATGTGATCGCTGCCCAAATATTGCCCGAGGTTGCTCCAATCGGCGCTGTTGCCTTGACAGGTTTCTTACGAACGCAAGGTGCGCGGTTGTATCTGCTGGTTAGCGAGGACCCTTCGATCGTGGCCGTTCAGAGGGCGGAAGACACCGCGCTAGGAGCCAAGACATCCTGGCCGTCGTCTGGCACACCGGCCTTAACTAGGCCTTTCCTCTGGACAAAATAGAGTTACTTCCTCCTCCGTTTCTGAGTCAACCGAAGTCCACTTTCAAGCTAAGTCTTGGTAAGCTTAGGGCACGTTGTCAAATTAGCCATCACTAATCGCGGAGAGAAGCACTTACGCCGTTCTACAGGGTTTTTTTTTTTTACGTGCGCTGGTCCTGTGGCCATTAGTTCTGGGCTATTTGTTCCCACACCTACCTTTCGTGACCCCGCAGGCATCGGCTGAGAGAAGTATTTCTTTTAACAGCAAAGCTGTTCTTGGTAGAGGCTTTCCAAGGACGAAATGTGGCAACGTGGCCACAGCGATGTAGAGAGGGCATAGCCTAACCAAGCACACATGCAGCATGGGCAAAGATTTTCGATACTACTAGATCGGGTGACAATGTTTTCTCCTTGTCCCCATTGTTGAGCAGAAAAAAAAACATTAACGTATTCGAGGCAAGACATTAATGCGTCAGTGATATCTGCATTGTTTTTTGAGTTAAAAAATACATGGCCGCTTGGTTTTTACGACAGAAAATAAAAAAGTACGCTGTGAAAAACAGAAAGCGCTCGTGGCGCCCCCTCGGGGCAGTGCTCCAAGTTCAAAGGTAAAAAAATGTTCTAGTAGATGGCGCGAGCGGTGGAACACGGCAAAAATGAATTGGAGCCAACAAGAATGGATCTGCCTGCTTTGAGAAATTCTATGATGATTAGCTTCGCGATTAAAGAGAGCAAGGTAGCTTCGCTGTTGCCATCAGCGTTCGATGATGTTGATGAGTATGAAGTATAACACGGCGGTGCTACACAGGCGATAAGGCCACGCCGTAGTCGAGGGCTCCGGATTAATTTAGACCACCTGAGGATCTTTAACGTGCGCCGAAATCTCGAACCCACAGGCGTTTTCAGTTTTCGCCTCCATGAGAAAAGTGGCCGCCGCGGCTGAGAATAACACCCGCGTCCTCAGGCATCATCATTTGCGACGCTAATTGAATGAAGCTGGCCTAATTTTTTTATTTGAGCAGTGTTGTGTGTGCATTTTATTACACTACTTTGCTAGTTATCGAAAACGAATGACCGCACTGGCAGCTACGTCGCGGCTTTGTGGGCCTCGCTATTCAACCCATTGAGCCCGCGCCGACCGGAAGTTCTGTCGGCAGTCTGCATAACTCATTTCTCGTTCCATTAATAGGCTCATTGTACTTCGGGCCGCTTTTCCTTATTAAATGGGACACGGTTTCTCCACTACGTTCAGGTCCCCTTTAGACGCCAGACGTGTCCATCCAACCCTTCATGCAAACAAACGCAGCACCGGAAGTTGCGCAACGAAATTATTTTTATTTTTAATTTGCTCAACGGTCCCTGGGGAGCGACATTATGAGGGGTGGTGATACAAATGTTAGCAAAGTACCATGGGCGACATGCAGAAAAGCAGTGAACACAGCAAAACAAATGCTTGCGTAGTAGGGGTGGTGATGGTGGTGATGATGATGATGTTTATTAACGGGGTGGATAAAGCCTTGCGTGATATGCCGGCAATTGCTCCCCGATCAACACCTTCTTTGCTTGCCCCCTATGCGCGGAAAATCACGGGAGTCACTGAGGCGTGTGTCACTTAAAAACCCGAGGATCAGGCGCAAAATGTCTCTCCTGGCTATCCAATGTCCATATGAAAAATTATATCATCCAAGAGTCATGCGGAGCGGCTCTCCTTCGAACTAAGTCCTAAACACAAAGCTAACCTCTCCATCGCATGATCTCGGCAGTCCATAAGAGAATGTCCGATGTCACCTGTTACACAACACGTTGCGCACAGAGGTGAGGAGACAAGGTTCAACTTATGAAGCCACGCCGGTGTCCGCGCTGAGTTCGTCCGGATGCGGAACAGTAAGGGTGCCTCTGTCCTCTTCATTCCTTTGGTAACACAAGGTTGGTGTTGTAGTCGCCAAAGAGATCTGAAGTGTTCTTTAATGACGGTTTTTACAATTCGCCGTTCGTCTGGAGCCACTTTCAGAAAACGAGTACAAGATGTCGCTTCACGGGCCAACTTGTCAGCGGGTTCATTCTCCAAGCACTCCGACATGGGTAGGAAACCCACTGGAAGCGAACGCTAATCCCCTTTTTAATTTAGCTGCTGAAGGAGACGTAGGGGCGTTGGCAAGTTTTATCTGCGGGAAATCCAAGCTGCAAAAGTTGTAGGGCTGACTTGGAATCCGTAAGAAAATTAAACACCAGCGCAGCGGCCTTTGTGATTCCCGGCATAGGCGTCTCCTGGGCGGCTCGCATTGACCATTTGACATCATCTACAACGGCGGAGTGTAGCGGCCTTGAAAAAGATCTAATCGCTTCGGGTGCGGCGTGCGGTAATGCCTGCGTAAAGACAGACAAAGAAATGCGCAAGTGCAACCGCGGAATGTTACAAGACACGGGCAGAATTCTTTACACGGTTGGGGGAAGTACTACCTTGGGGTGGCCCAATCATTAGCAAGTATAAGTGACGAGCAGATACAAAAGGCCAATGACAGAAATCAGTGCTGGAATTTGTTATACAATATATAATACAGTTTGAAGAAGCGAAAAAACACGAAAACACAAAAAAGATAAACACAAATTGTCACTCGGGCTCAGAAAGGGTTGTCAGTAACATTTTGAATGTTTTTGTATTTTTGCTATTAACACTGTTATCCAGTAAAAGGCTCCAGTCTTTAGCAGTTCGAAGAAAGAACGACTACGTAAACGTGTTAGTTTTTGGGCGAGGGTATAGAACCTGCTTAGAGTTGCTACTGCGTAACGGTCGGTGCGCACTTATTCGGGTCACGTTCAGCGATCTATGTGTTGGTTGAATACACACTCCGCAGTCATTGAGCCATTCGTAGCTGGCGCGCTGATGCTCGACATCAGCACTGAATCTTACCGTTACACCGAGACCCTAAAGCTCCTCACGGGAGTTGTACCGTACGTTACCAGCAGGACACCCACCACCAGAACCGTCTATGACTCGTATATCTTCAGAGCCCAGACACACTGCAAGTATGCAGCTCCTGGAGGATCGTTCCTAACTTACACAAAGAAAAATTCCTCCGAAGCTGCCTACAAGGGAAGGAGCGGAGCGACGTATGCGAGAAGTGAAAGCCGCCCGTATTCTCAAACGAAACGATGTTTCTGGACGCCATCCGCACCTTCCTGGCCTTCTTCACGGCTCGCCGCTGCTTGGCCTTCCGTCATTCTCACCTTGTCGACAGCCAAGCAGACGAAAAGCCGCTGCTGCTTCTTCCGCTTTCGTTTTTACTGCCGCCCCGGCGTTTCTTCAGTCATTTGTGTCTTTGTTTTTTGTTTTCATCTGCTGTTTCGCCTCACCTTGTCTGGTCGAGTCTCGCTCTGCGATGTCCTCCGTTCCTTGAGGCATCTCCCCGGCTCCCGGTGCGGTATACGTAACTGCTAGCGCCCACTTGAAAGGAGGAAAGCAAGAGAGAAGCGTATCTGAAAAATTACCACCTCTCTTTCTGCTCCTCTCTCCTGCCTCATTTTCTTATCGTTCCGTGAAGGAGAAAAAGTGCCCCCCCCGGTGCGTCGTCGACCCAGACACGCCTGCTTGGCTCCTCTTGCCTTGCCGGCACGGGTGGCCAACCTCCCGTCGTCCGAAGCAGGAAATACATCTTCTTGCTTTCCGTTGTTTTTTCGCACTTTGCGTCTGCAGTTGTAGTTTTCATTTCGTCTTGCGCGTTAGCGGTCGGCATTCTGCTCTGTCTCCTGCACGGTGTCATCAGCGCGCGTGGCCTGGAAATTCTCTCAGCTCCGCCGCCTGTGACTGGCGCGCTACAATCCTGGTCGGTATACGGGCCAAGGCAGCAGCCGCGCCTCTTGAAGGTCGTGGTGCATAGTTTTCCCATTGTGGCTCCTCGTCCTCTTGTTTCTTTCCTCTGTGTGAGGTGCAGACAAAGCTCGCTGACGTGGGTGGGCGTATGGAAACCCCCGGTCAAGCCACCACCGTTAAGAACTAATGAAGCGCGTGAAGCAAGACGGCGTTGCACGAACGTAGTCAAAATATGCTGGGAAGGTTCGGTTCTGCAAGCGGAAGGTTGAGTGTTTTCATATCAATCGCGCTCTTGTTTTCTGTTCATTGAGGCAGCCGCGGAAGTAACTTCCTCTTTTGCCCTTTCCTTTGGGCTGTTTTAATGTATGTGTTGTCGTAGGTTGTGGGTCTGTTTTAGCAGTGTGAGCTGGGTCGTGGCTCGAATGAAGATCGAATAGGAGAAACTAGTTTTGAGAATTTAAGGTTTAATAATTGAGAAAACTGAGTTACAGTGGACCAGGACAGAGAGCACGGGGAGAGAACTACTGACGCGGTGCACAAGCGTGGGGCGACTCTCGTGGCGAAGGTGCGTACACTCTGAGAGAGTGAAAACCCGAACATAAACACTCGCGTTGCGTCTGCTGGCGTCGCCTCATGTTCTCGGGCATAACACACCCGAGTCAGGGGCGCGTTCTTCTCGAGGAGCTCGGGTCCTCGGCGGCGCGGCCGTGGCAGTGAATTGCGTTTTTTTTTTTTTTTTGCGCTTCTTTGGGCGGCAGCTTCGGTGGTGTCGGGTGGCTAAGCGCCCCGTGGTCGACCGTTTTCGTTTCTCGGCGGAGAGAATTCTTCGAATCGTCGGAGCTAGTGACAGCAGTCTCGTTAAGTTTTCCGTACAAGAACTGGACGAGTGACTCTGTTAATGTGCTTCGCTTCTGCTGCCCCACTTACAAAAATTAGTAGCTTCAGGGTTTCACTCAGAAATATATGATTATGGAGAGCGAGGCATTGATTCTGCAGAGGTAAGACTGTAGGCTTGGCTGTTGTAGAGAGAGAAACACAATATTAAAAATTACATAGGCCCACTCACCCCATTTCCTCATATATCGTCGTGTGCGCCATTGAGTAATGAACGGTAAACGAGTGCGCGCGCTCGTGTGTTCACACAAGCGTTCACAAAATTGGTATGAACCCAACGAACCAGGAAAGTGTGTTCACTTTTGTTAGTACAGTCAACACTCGTCTAAACGACCCCGATCTTACGAATTTCCCGATCTAACGAAAAAAATTGCATTCCCCCGCAACTGTCTATGCGGCTTAATGCTTTTATGAATTCGAACTAACAAAATAGATTCAGCGCAATTCCCTTTTTAGCGAAGTATTTCGAGAAACAGCACATTTTAAAAAGTAGCAATTGCGACTGTGTTTCGTCAGAACGCTAGAAAATTATTGCGCCATGTCAAAAAAAAAAAACGAGGAATCTAGTTTCCTTTTTACAGAGCTCTACGAGATAAACTAAGCACTCCCGTGGGCGCAGACCACGGCTGCATAACAGCCAGCACGCTTTCCAGAACCTTGACGGGAAAGGACGCCACCATCCATGCCGCTTCGTCTGTAATTACGTCGAAGAAAGAGAACGTCAAGACCAACTCGCAGGACAGGTTGGAGGAAGCCCTGTCTACGTTTTTCAAGGATCATATGAGAGCCAAGAGCATTCCGCTCAGCCGGGAAATGGTAAAACAAAAAGTGCTGTGTTTATCGCTGTGTTTCAACGACTCCAGGGCAAGCCCCGACTGGTCTATTTTCACCGCAGACTTTTAGCGCATTGCTAAATTATTGCAGGCGAGCGCCGCAGCTGACAATGCTGCCATAGTAGCTGCTGGGAGGCGCCTCCCTTTCGACATCGAATTCGTAAAATCAACTGCGTGTAAAATGACAGTACCGATTTTACGAAGTTCTCGATTTAACGAAATATCCCGTTGCTCCCGGTGGCTTCCTTAGATCGGGTTTTAACTGTAGTTGGTCGGATTTTAGTGCATGTGTTTGAGATTGCAGCAGCAAGCATAACAGATTGCAGCTCCGAGCATGTTGCGTTTTAATTTCCAAATCAGTCAGGCGTATCATACGGGGGAGATATTCCACGTGCCTCTTATTCCGTCCTTCACCTCCCCACACGCGCCAATTTTGAAAGGGGAGCCATGTGCTCAGCACACGCGCCGTTGAAGCTCGTGACTCCTTCCGGCGGCTGCTGCACGCCCCAAGTGCCTTCCCAACTGCGGCGCCTAAATCGGGCAAACTGTGCGAAGGGCGCGTGCGGGGCCCTGACACGGAACGCGCCCCAAAAGTGAGGGGCCCGGGCTTTGCGTCTCAAAGGCTCGGCGCGCGCTGCCTGCGTCCTTGCGCTCTCTCCAAAAGAAGAAACTCCGAGAATGGGATCATCATTGCTGTCGCCGCGCGTGCCGTTGTTCACGGTCCTTTATTTCGCCGTATACCTTCGCCTCCCAAGGGCTGCATTTTCGTCGGGCTGGTGTACGCGATCGCGCTGCGACTTTTACAGTAGGATTGTAAAGGCTCGCTGGAATACTCGGAGCCCGTCTGTATGCACGGTCGTCTGTTGTGAGTGCATGGAGCAAAGTTTCTTGGTAATATTGACGCCCTTGGATTGGTACACGGCGATTATTTTGGTGTTTTTGCTTTGTTTACTGTATAGCCGTCTGCATGTAAAATCTGAAACTTGCCAACTCTACACTCTTATAGCTTTAGGCGTCGCGAATTGGATCTTTAGAAGCGGAGGGTGCTGTTGGTTTCGGGAAAAAAATACAATGACGTAACTTTTTTGCCCTTGCGCTCGAAAATGTAGCTCGTGAACACCAGGCAATACGCAAGGGTTATATGGACGTTTTACACACCAAAGCGATACCTGCAGGCTTTGAGGCGCGCTATAATGGAGGGCTCCGTATTAATTTTGACTGCTTGGGGGTCTTTAACTGGGAGACAGCAAGTGGAGGTTTTCCTTGGGTTGGATTTCAGATCAGTATAAGTTGCGAGCAGCTCGCTTTAGCACATGGTACGTTTATTATGCGCGCGTAGGGCGAATCTTTTATATTGTTTGAGCCAGTCCCGGCGTAAAGTAGTTACTTTACTGCGTTTTTCTTTGTTTCAGACAAAACGACGTCCTTACGCAGACAACGGTCGTGTGCCTCAGAGCGAGTGAAACGCCACCGAATATATAAAGACCATCTTCCGCCACTCGGTGAACTTCTGTTTTTAATTTGCATATTTCTGATGCCCTTTTAATTTCCCCCCTCAGATCGACTTATTTGCAGGACTGAATTAAATACCTCGGGCTTGATTAAATTCTCTTTCGGCGACTCCTAAACGAACTAACTGGGCAGGGCGCGTGGCTAATCAATTAGTGGCGGCCCCAGCCCCGGTTTCGTTTTACAATGCTGACTCTCCCGAATTTCTTCCGTTCGTACCTGCTTTTTTTTCTGCACTAGAGAAGCTTTCGCTGAGAATGTTCCGTGGTGAGTATTGCGTAAGCAGCAAGACAAAAAAAAAAAGGCGAAGAAGGGATGCGTCAACTACGAGGAGGAAGAACGAAGATAAAGAAACGAAGGCAAAGAACAAAACAGTGACCTCACTCCTCGAAAGGGGATCTCACGCTGGGCGTGTGACTTGTCTTCGAAATACAGGCAGCCCACGCGTTCTTTTAGACGATGCTCTTATATTTATTCATTTTTATTTATTTTCCGCAAGATGCCCGATGGAAGGGAAAGCGGGACGCCTGTCGAAAATACCGGCCGGAGCTCGGCAGGAGCCGTATAAAGCAAAGAAACAAGAAGTGATGGCTAAGGACAAAAAGCAAGAAGCAGGACATTCCGATATGGGTACACTGGGTTCCGACAAACGCGCGCTTTTCGCGCGGGCGCACTCGTTCTACCTTTGAGTCGCACTTTTAGGGGCGCCTGGTTTAGGTCGCACGTGACCCCAGCGCCGTCCTGGCCCGTCTTGCCAAAATAGCGACCACTCCGAGGGCTGACAGACCGCAGGTTCAAAAACCTCGAAGAAAGAAAGCGAAACGCTGAGGGGATGGTCGTTTGGAGGACGAGCCTCCCGGCAGCGTATACCTTCCACCGTCGCGACTCGCGTGAGACACAGTACCTATCTCCCTTTCTCCCTTTCTCTCTTTCTCTCTTCTTGAAGTTTTGTATCTCTGTGGGCGCGATTTCATTTCGCAGTGACGATAGACCCGGCGCATTGTCCTCCTCGGTATTTTATTACCGTGAAATCACTGAAGACTATGGTATGTATCCTTCGGTCCGTATCGGTTTATTCTGTTCAGATTAGAGCAGTCGGACCTAGGCCAAAGGGCGAAGGACGTAGCCTCGGACACCCTGTGTTTGTCTGGCAGGTGAGCTGGGACCCTCTCTTTTACGTGCAAGGCGGTCGAACAGAGAAAGGTCCAGAGGCCAAGGGGCGGGGAGGAAGAGGAGGAAGAGACAATTCGGAGGAGCCTGTCGCGCCAACACATTCGTTCCTGTGGGACGCCGGAGGCTGCGCCCCACCCTCCTCCCCTTCTTTCCGGCGGCCGCCTGTCCCCTCATCTGGGCCGTCGGCAGAGGAAGTGATTAGCCTGATTCGACTTCTGTCCCGGGGCGGTGTCGGATGATGGCCGCGGAAGCCCCCGAAGCGCCTTCTTCCCCCCTCGCTGCGGTCGCACTGTCTTTCCACTTCACCCCTCTCACTCTGTTTGTTGACATTCTCGCACAACGCAGTGAGCACGGAGAGAGAGGATAAAGAATGCAGAGAAACGCCGCGGCTGGTGTAACATCAGAAGCGGCGGTGTTCCAGAGGCTTTCCATGTCGTTTCTGCGCGATGTCACCCCTCGGGTGCCTTGCTCCTGCCTTTTTGACTTAACCTTTTTGCTACCTTTTAAATGCATGCATTTTGTTTCACAATGTCACGACGCGTTGGCGAGCCTTGTCTGTCCTCACGGCGCGCCTTGTCGTAGTGCGCCTCGCGCCTTGTCGTAGTCCGCAGCCAGTCCACTACACTATTAACAGTTACCGTCGCTCGTTTGAGCCCATGACGCCGCGGGCGAACGCAAGGTCTCGGCGCACTACCGACTGAGCATGAAACCGACAAGATTTCGGTGTCACCGAACGCGCGTTATATCCTCCACTCATTTCTGGTGAAAGCGCCACAAGTTGTCACGCTACGAAAGATGGCGACACCGGTCCCGCGATCGAGAGATGACTTCCGCGCGCAACTCGGAATGCTGTGATTTGATCCCCCTCGCGCGGGGGTGCTTTATAGCATTTGCTTTTCTCTGGTAGTTATAAGGCTTTAAAAACCCGCGGCGGTTTAAATAACGTTTTTTGTGTTTCTAGGAATCTGCGCTGTCACACCTTAGGGAGTCTGTGAGACCTGATTTCTTGTATTTTTTGAGCAATTCCTGTAGCTGCTCCATTTTGTTTTTGTTATTTATCTTGCGTTTTTTGAGCCGGGGTGGGCGCCAGAGTGAAGAAAATTTGTTTGGCGCGCATGCACGCTGCCTCGAAGTGCGATGCGTGGTGGTTGAGTGCGCCTGTCGTGTTTTTGGTGCCCCGGTCGCTTGTGCGGCAAAATGGCTGGCTATGCGCTGCACGCGTATTTTGAGCCTGAGACTGTCAGCACTGGACGCGCTTTCGCTTAGAAGATTGCTAAGTTTTTTGCTCATATCTGAAAAGGCATCGATCTGATGTCGCTAAGTCCAGCTCCAGTGAAGCGAAGTCAGCGAAGCGGTCCTTCCAAAGAGAGCTAAAGTGAGGTCTCGGCGTACGGAAAGAATTGAATTTATGTATTGAAATACGTGAGACGTTAATCTTAATTCGAAACAATGCATCGTTGAGCCAAATGGAGACAACGAACTTCATCGAAACTTTGATATTTCAACCTGCGAGCATTGGTTGTTGTAACAATCTATAGCCGACATTAATGAGGTGTAGTCCGTCATAACAAATTTGCTTTTTCTCTTATCTGTGGCTGAAAGGCCAATTTACCAAACAATAGATTATAGGTTAATCCGTTTAATTACATAATTCTATCTGTTCACTTCCTGTTAAGTCTCTCTCGCTCTCTTTTTTCTCGCTCACTCTTCTTTGTACACAGCTGCTTGAGCTCACTTTAGTTCATTCGAAGGCCCGCTACGCTAAACGAGCCGTTGTCCGCTTTTTTCTAATCTTCAGAGTTCCGCCGTAAAGAGCTACAGTTCCGCATGAAATATTATAAAGAAAAGCACAAACGCGAGTGCTGGACGTCAACCAGCATATTTGTTGACTCACATTGCTCCCTTTTCATTTATTTGCATAAATGTGTCAGTGCTTATAGTCGCCCTCAGCGCTGGCGTTTAATCTGCTTCGTCATCGAAACGTTGCTCGTGCGCCCATTTACACATGTGCATTTCAGGCGCGCTTTTCAGAACAAGTAGAACTTTAAATGTCTGTAACGGTACTCGGGACCACGTCGTACTTATAGTTGCGTAACAGACATCATACCGCAGTTCAAACGAGATGTTTTTGTCGTTTACTCTCGTTATGCTGTAGAGAGAAATGAACGCAGCGTGATGTTTGCGCTTTGGCGTGTATACGGACGCATGCTCGGTGGTCCATGTAATCTGTGTTTTTCCTGTCGCTTTTTGGCTTCCTGCTGTTCAATTCACGAGAAAACGGCTTCATGGCGCTTCCTCGTCATATTTCCGGCACTCTTCGACCTTCGCCTTCACTCCGAAAGCTGGGGTGTTTCTGATGTTATTTTGGCGCCACCGTGTGTCCTCACTAGCTGTTCATATAACCGCCAACAACAACGATATTCCGTGGCGCACGTTAAGCATTAAGGATCCCTCGAGTGGTATCAAGTTAATCGACGTCTCTAAGCTACTGCGAGCTTCATATCCCGGCTGTAGCGTGGGCGCGTAAAAACAAGAGCAATAGCAATCGTTTGAACTGAAGCTTCATTTCGTAATTCTGTGCGCCTCTCAACCCGTGACAAGCCCGAAACCGTATGCAGAGCCAAGCGGACTGTTTGAAGTCACTTGGTCGTGAAGGCCTAGAAAAGCTTTGCAAGAAAGATCTTTGCAAGAAATTGTTTTTTGATGCCACGAAATATTTGATGCGCTTAATTTATCCACTACAGCGACCTTTCTCTGAGAAGCAAAAAACTTATTACTCTATAAAACAACAAACTTTATTTCCGTCGAATGATGGAGGAGACAGTGAGCAAAACCTGCCCGCAAAGCAGGCAACTTGACAATCCCCCGGTCTTCTCTACGAGTCAAGCAAGCAACACCTGGGAACTATATTGGAGATACAATTTTTTTAGCGGGAATGCAGACCCAGGATACACGAGAGAAAGAAAATGAAACTGTCGACAAGGTGTCGTCTACAACTGATGAATGTCATGAGTAAAATTTGTTCCCGAATAAACACCACATCGATCTGAATAATTTAAAAGATCCTGTCAGGTGTTTGACCGTTTTTCAGTGGAATATCGTACGTGCGGAGTGACCGCCTTCAACTGTTCTTTATTTCGAGTAGTGTGAAGTTGCATGTTTGATTCAAATTTAACAAGTCGCGCGGAAAATTCGGTTTCCTATGCGATCTCTCTACCTCCCAATATTCATAACCCTAGCGTTGCGGAAGGCATGCACTCATGCACACTGCGAGGAACCACCGTGGGTTCGAGCTATGAGCACGCTTACGATATTGAAGCGCCGTCGCGCCAACTCAACACCGCCTCTATTGGGCAGGTGGAGTGTGGGCGACAAAGGAAAATGTCCAGGGTCCCGAGGGAAGACCTTTATTTTACAGCAGCGTCCGAGTTACATGATCTGCAGTAGAGGTACGTACTTCCCTTTTGTGCACAACCAGTACTTAGATTATTGGGTGGCAGAGTACGTCAGCCAAAATATGCTGCCCTATACCCATCAGGTAACTTGGAAACTTGCTCAAAAGATTTTTCTCTCTCTGCCGTTCTTGGCTTTCTTCGAAAGCTGGAATTACGTCGTTACAGCGGCGTAACGGCTACTGGCCGCCTTTCTTCAGTTGTAGCAATGAACGCATTGGATAGCCGTTGTAAAAAGAAAGCCACAAAAGTAAAGCAGAGACGGAAGGTGCAACTGCGGCGACGAGTAGATCACTCGTGCCGCTCCGTGATGGCGATAACTATAGCTTTCGCAGTGCTTCCAGACGCCAAAGAAAGACGGAAGGAGCGTATCGGAAGTGCTGCAGAGTCCCCTTCAAAGCGCTTTCCGGTTGCAGCCATCTTTCTAGTTCTATGAAACCTTCGCGCACTTCGACTCTGCGTGCTGTGTCTCACCTCCATGCATGCCCTTTCTCGGAGATTAACGTGTCATCGGAGCGCCCATCCCTGACGGATGAGGTGATCTTCATCGCGAGCTGCTGCAGATTCCCTTATTTTTGCCTCGTTCGACCCCATCCATCAAGAACTGGAATGCGCCGCCCCAATTCGACCCTCGGAGCTCCCTTTTGTCGGGATGATAGTCGCTCAATGTACGGTGATACTCGAACTGCAGAAGTCAGTTAGCTACTGTGTAACTCTAATAAAATTCCATCTGTATCTTCGCTCTTTTTCATTGTCGACGGAAGTTTGTTGTCATGAATGATGTGCCGCGGAATCACGCCGGATGAATTATCGACCAGTATTTGATGGAAGGCAGCAGCTCAGCAGCAGCAGCTTGGACTCAGGACTCATGGACTCAGCAGCAGCAGCTTGCGGCGCAAGGAAGCCCGAATTAAGCATTTATTTTCATCATACAGATTCCTGGCCTGGTTGGATCCGTCAATTGGCGTTTGCCTACTCCGTCTGCGCCTGCGCTGGGGGGAGCAGCTGTCCCATAGTCACCTAGGACGCAGGAGGATCCACTGCGCATCGAGCACGTAACCCTAGGAATCCGACACCCGGCTATAAAAGGAGCACAGCTAGTGCTCGTCGGCTTGCCACTTCAGCAGGCAGCAGGCTTTGCGGCGCAAAGGAAAGCCCGAATTTAGCATCTATTTTCATCATACAGGTGCGAACCCTGTGTCGGACTGTTTTTTCCACTTAGCGTGCACATTGTTGCCACCGCCGCTTCTTGCTAGCTGCTGCCGGAGCTCTGTGCTTGAATTCTGTCATGCCCACTAACGCCGATGCTGTGTAAGCGAGTTGAGCTCTTGAAAGATGCGGTTTGAGGAAAAATTGATTGACGTTGTCGACAAGGTGGCGTCAGCTGTTCGGGAGAGGATTGTCGGTGAAGCATGTTCGGAAGACAGAGAGGCATGAAAACAGAAATTGAGGAATTCCGTCGTAGCCTCTCTTTCATGAATGAAATGGTCGAAAAGCTGAAAAAAGAAAATGACGCCCTCACAAGCAACTAACCAATCCCTGTCTTCACGAAACTCGACCCTAGAAAAACGACTCTCTGAAATGGAGCAGTATTCGCGCAAACAACAACGTCGAGATAAAGGGTGTCCCGTCAACAAAGGGCGAAAGCTGTGTTGCCATAGTGCAAACTATAGGCGACAAGATGGAATGCCCCTTGAGCGAGAGTGATCTCGACATTGTTCACCGCGTACCATCCAAGGCTGACACACCACACATCATCGTTCGGTTCTGTTCACGTGCCAAAAAGGCCGAGTTCCTGAGCAAGGCTCGAAAGCCCGCCTTGAAACAAAAGACCTGGGTATACACGAAGTTGACCCCCGCCCTGTCTACGTCAATGAACACCTTACGCCTGAAAACAGAAGGTTGTTCGCAAAAGCACTGAAACTAAAAAAGGAAAAAGAATGGCAGTTCTTATGGACTGACGACTGCTTAATCAAGGCAAGAAAACACGAGGACAGCAAAGTGCTGCGGATTCGTGATGAGGCAGACCTCGGAATATTCACTAACTGAAATAACATGCCCTGAAATCGGCAATGGCATACATCGAAACTAATCAACTTCAATCATTGACTTCATCTATCAATTGTGCTGTTGCTCATTTCAACGCACGAAGTCTTCCAAAACATCATGACGAGTTCTATTCCCTTTTAACATCCATTCCCCATCCATTCGTAGCTATCTGTGTTTCCGAAACGTGGCTGAACGCGTCCGACAAGAACTTGTTCTCGTTTCCATCATATTGTCCTGAATACTGTCACCGCACTTTCATCCAGTTACGGGGATCAGCAATATTCGTTTTATCAAGCGTCAAGTACAAGCGAAGGATGACTTGAATTTAAACGTAATAGATTGTGAGTCCGTATGGGAGAATTAGACCGCGGTAGTTTTAGTGTTACTGATAAACACACAATAATAGGTAGTATCTACCGCTCTCCAAGTTCTTCGGTTTCTAATTTTTGCTCCGAACTAGAAAGGATTCTTCATTCAATCTCTCTTGAAAACAAAAACGTGATAATAATGGGCGACATTAACATTAATCTCTTAGATGACACATGTTCGCACGTTAAAGAATACATTAACTGCTTTAACGGGTATGGGTTTGAACAACTGATTAACCAACCAACTCGTTGTGTAAACAATACAGGAACTATTATTGATCATGCCTTAACGAACATACTGTGCCCACCCGATGCTTTCATTATACGCGCAGACATCACCGACCACTACCCTATTGCACTCCGCTTTAATTGCCCTACGTCATATCGTAATAATAGATTCACCAAAACCGTCTTTGACAAAGCGCAATTTTTGGACCTAATAGCTAACTCTGACTGGTCGCCTATAATGTCAATTAAGGACGCCGAGGTAGCGTACACCATGTTTTTATCCATTATTACTGCATGTTTATCCTCCTCTACATCAGTCGTATCATGCCGAAAAAAGTATTCCTCGCCACAGAACCCTTGGTTAACACAATCTTTGCTAAAGAGCATGCGTAAGAAGGATAACCTGTACAGAAAAACGAAAAAACAGCCATTTAATGTTACACTTAAAGCTCGCTACAAAAAATACTGCTACGTGCTTGGCGTACTGTTGAAAAAGCCAAACGTGAGTACTACGAGAAACAGATAGCGCAAACTGGTATAAATGTTGCGAAGCAATGGCGCATAATAAATTCTTTCTTGAATAATAACACAAATAAAAGCGCTATTACTGAAATACGTTACAATGAAGAAACTTTTACTAACCCTGCCGATATTGCAGATGCCTTCAGCAGATTCTTTTCTGTTCATCCTAACCTATCAACAACCCGTCGCCTTGATAACTATCGACACATTTCGCAGTCTTTATTTATCTTCCCCACGTCACCAAGCGAAGTGCGCAGCACAATCCTAAATATCAAAAACACTAGTCCTGGTCTCGATATAATTTCACCGTTTCACATCAATAAAATACTTGACTACATAGTCGATGCTTTTGCGCACATTATAAACTTAGTTTTCAAGACCGGAGTCTTTCCAAAAGAACTAAAAAGGAGTAAAATTGTTCCGGTTTTTAAAAGGGCAATAAGACAATAATAACCAACTACCGACCGATCTCCATTCTGCCTTTTTTCAGTAAAGTCCCTAGAAAAATAATAGAAAAGCGTCTTTCCAGTTACCCTTCAAAAATTTAACCTACTATCCCCGCGACAGTTTGGTTTCCGAGCCGGGATATTCAACTAACCTTGCTTTAATTGCTTTAACAGACATGATAAATCCAAAATTGACGAGGGGAAATTTGTTGGGTCGGTATTTATTGATTTCACTAAAGCATTTGATACCATTGACCACAACATACTTTTTTCAGAAATTAACATTTTCATGGCATTAACTGGACCTCCATTACAGTTACTTCGCAGTTACTTACTTGATCGGGAGCAGACAGTTAGTATATGGGAGTGCTTTCACCTACAACAGTTAATAACATTGGCGTTCCGCAAGGATCTATTTGGGGCCAATTTTATTCCTTCTTTATATTATGATCTTCCCAACTGTTTATCATCCATCAATAATTGCCTCTTATATGCTGATGACACCACTGTTTTCGCTTCTGATGTAAACCTAGATATACTAACCTCACAGCTCAATACTGACCTTAAAATATAATCGACTGGTGCGAAGAAAACAAATTATGCATTAATCCACAGAAAACACATTATATGGTATTCAGCTCCCCTAACAGAGCCCGGTGTACCCTTTCTCCTGTTTACGTTAACACACATGCCATCTACCCATCACAACACTGCAGCTTTTTAGGTGTTGAATTAGACCCGTTCCTCAAATTCACTTTTCACATTAACTCGCTAAAAAACAAGGCTGCATATGGTATCAGGGCACTAATAAAAGCCCGCCATTACTTTTCACCACAAACTCTCATCACCCTGTACTACGCCTTCATCCACAGTCACTTCAATTACAGTATGGTGTCCTGGGGATTAACTTACCGCTCTCATGTAACTCCTCTGCAGCATCTACAAAATCAAGCTGTCCGAATCATCACACGCAGTTCCTACAATGCTCACGTTACACCCCTTTTCTTGCAGCTGAATCTTTTACGCATAGACGAACTCATCAAGTACAACTTGGGAATCACCGCATATCGCTTAATTAAAACTCCTAGTTTCTTCTATGTGATTGGCATCGATCATTTAACTAACCCAAATGTTACGCGGTTTGCACTGCAGAATAACTTCTTGCTGCCAAAAGTGCGCACAAATTACGGCTCACAGACTGTGCGATTCGCTATCATTAAATTTTGGAACACTTTACCCGTCACTGTAAAAACTGCGCTATCGCTTCCACGCTTCAAATCATTACTACGATCATACATATCTGAACAATCATACGCTATTTAACTTCGTCTCTGTACATTTTGAAGTGTTAGAGTCCTAGGCATTCATTTACATCGGTGTATGCAGTATGTTTTGTATTGAAATGCTTTCCCACCGTATTCCCAGTGTTTTGCCGTGTTTATGTATATTAAATGTGAGTTTACCGCTAACTATTGTATACAGTATTTTACTGTGACTTTCTCTGTTATTTTTCTTGTATAGTTTTTGTTGTAATTAATTTACTGCGTCCTGAGAAGAACACTGTTCATAGCTTTCGCTACTGCTGATAAGTTTTTTTTTTCTTCTACTCGTTAAATTACAAGGGGTCCCATTACAGTGCCAAACTCTGGGACCCCTTTCTGTATAATATTTTTTCACACATTGTATACTTTGTTACGAATAATAAACTGAAACTGAACTGAACTGAACTGAATGTGTGAACCGTTCGCCTGGTGCTGCTGATTGTATTTATGTTAATTTTTGTTGAGAAATCAATTACTAGGTTTTGGCGGAGTCCTGCCCTAGTAGGTTCGGGAAATAGCAATGACGTGCGCATATCGAGTACATGATTCGTCGAAGCGTTTGGCCCCCT